>JACBWV010000610.1:117565376-117617303 GCA_013435795.1 Chlamydomonas sp. ICE-L | reverse complement strand
GGGGGGGGGGGGGGGGGGGGGGGGGGGGGGGGGGTGGAAAGGCAGGTGTGGTTACGTGCACTGTGTTTGTTGTACTGTTTTGTGGAGGTGGCGTGGGGGGGTGGGGGGGGGGGTGGGGGGGGGGGGTGGGGTGGGGGGGCGGGGGGGGGGGGGGGGGGGTGGGGGGGGGGGGGGGGGGGGGTGGGGGTGAGGGGTGAGGGGGTGGGGGGGGGGGGGGGGGGGGGGGAGAGGGGGGGGGGGGGGGGGGGGGGGGGGGGGGGGGTGGGGAGGGGGGGTGTGGGGGGGGGGGGGTTGGGGGGGTGGGTGGTGGGGGAGGGGGGGGGGGGGGGGGGGGGGGGGGGGGGGGGGGGGGGGGTGGGTGGGGGTGTGGAGGGGGGGGGGGGGGGGGGGGGGGGGGGGGGTTGGGGGGGGGGGGGGGGTGTGGGGGGGGGGGGGGGGGGGGGGGGGGGGGGGGTGGGGGGGGGGGGGGGGGGGGCGTGTTGTGGGTGGTTGGGGAGGGGGTGGGGGGGGGGGGGGGGGGGGGGGGGGGGGGGTCATGGCTTGCTTATTGTTGGGTCTGTAGGTGTGTGTTTGTGTGTGCACATTGTGTTGTTGTGTGGGAGGTGGGTGGGTGGGGAGGAAGTTGTGGGTTGTGCTGTGTTTTGTGGTCTGTGATGTGTTTGTTGCGTGTGTGTGGTGTGTGTGTACGTGACTAGTCCCCTAGGTCCCGCATCTTGTCACATGTGGGGTTTGGACATGTGGTTCTGTCATGAGTTGGATGGGCTACTGCGCTACGCGGTCGTTTAGTGGGTGTAGGGGTTTTTCGGCGAGGAGTGTTGATGCATTAGCCCGATTTCAGTTGCATATCGATTGGTCTTGATGTATCCACCAAATGCTGAAACGAACGCGGTTCGGGTTTTTGACTTTCCCCCTACGTCCCGCCCTGAGCCGTTGCAGGTTCATTGGTTCAGCCGCGACGATGGTTAGCTTGTTTCCAGTTTGAGGTTGTAGAACCGTTCTCTCTTCCGCCCGCCTACGAACGGGTTCCCTTAAATGCACGCCCCACCAGCGTTATCATTATCAAAATAGATTATCAGTACGGGAGCATCCACCCTCCATTTCGTCCGTCAAGCCTTTTCGTTTTTCCTTGAGCTTTCATTCCCCGGTGAGAAATTGCTGTGAACAGTGATAACTCACGGTGGCAAGCCCAGCCATCTTGCTTAGCACCTCTACTTCATGCTTCCTGGATGCGAGTAGGGTGGTGTTTGTGGTGGCTTGGGTGGATAGGGTTGGTGGAGGGTTGGGTTGGTGACGTGGTGGGTTGGGTGGGGGAGTTGGGTGGTGGGTTGGGTGGGGGCGGTTGGGTGGTGGGGTTTGGTGGGGGGCGTTGGGGGTGGGGGTTGGGCTGGGGGGCAGTGTGGGGTGTGGTTGGGTGGGGCGAGTTGGGGTGGTATGGGTTGGGTGGGGGCGTATTTGGGGGTGGTGGGTTTTGGGTGGGGGCCTTTGGGGGTGGTGAGGTTTGGGTTGGGCGTTTTGGGGTGTGGGTTTGGGTGGGCCGAGTTTGGGTCGTGGGGTATTGGGTGGGGGGACGTTGGGGTGGTGGTTTGGCCCCCCCCCCCCCCCCCACACACACACACACTACAGACCACAAACACAGCAATACCCACACGCCTAAGCAAATGTGGGACCTCGGGACTATTCATATATAAGTAGGGAATGGCACTATGATATCATATGATATCATGTCATCATATGTATCATATGATGCCGGCAGTCTGACTAGGCCAAAGTTACCATTTAAATACAATATCATATAATGCAGTTTGTACGATATCATTTAATATCATACTCACCTTTGGCCAACATCATATGATATGCTGGTCCCTACCTATAAGGAGGCCGGTGTGAATATACTAAGGGGTGAAAATAACTATTTGGTGGGCTGGCCTGGACAAGTCTTTAACTGTCTAATCCGCTTAGTGTGGTCCCTGTTTTCTGTGGGTATCACACGGGGGGGACTTTGGATTGGAAGATGGTGATCAGCCCAGAGTTGGCTGAAAAAACATGTAATTAGTGTGCTCCCTGTTTTCCGTGGGTATCGCATGGGTGGACATGGAATTGGAAGACAAGGAGCAACTCCGAGTTGGCTGAAAAAACATGTAACAATTCAAATTCAGAATTATGTGCGCTCTGATTTTTTGTGGCTATAACAAGCTATATAACTAGGGAACGGCAATATGATATCATGTCATCATATGATATCATATGATATCATACGATGTCGGCAGTCGGTTTAGGCTAAATCTACCATTTCATACAAAATCATATGATGCAATTACATGATATAATATGAAATCATACTCGCTTTTGGTCAACATCATATGATATGCCAGTCCCTAACTGGTGTCCTTAACTTCACGTCCTGAGAGTGGCGCATTACTCGGATGTAACAATTTAAATTTCAATTTCAATGCCAGTCCCTAGCTTTAACAGACCCTATTGTATTACTCGCACATGTATTGTTTACAGTTTCATGGTATTATTCCACCACCCACACACCCACACCACCCACACACCTACCCACCGACTAACCTACCCACACACACACCATCTACCCACACACCTACCTACACACACCTACCCATCCACCTTCCCACCCACCCACACACCCATCCACACGCACACCTACCCACCTACTTTCCTTCCTTCCCACCCATCCATCCACCCATCAAGTACTTGATCAACATATGAGACAACGAGTCACAAGGCCACACACCCACACACACACACACACAAACTCGCCCCACAAATGTGAGGTGCAGAAAAACATGTTTGATGCGTTTTGATGGTTTAAAATGGCCATGGAGGTTGGCCCCAGTGAAAGCAAACGGGCTGGCCCCCTCAACCTCATGCCTACTGTTGATTTATTTACTTAAAATTGCCTACGAGCGAGGGACAGCTTATTCACCCTGACTTCTTTAAACATGTATACATGTCATATGTGTATAAATGTGTATATTTATGTATATATATGTGTGTGTAAATGTGTATGTATGTGCGTCATGTGCATATATGTGTATATATCTATTTATGTCATATGTGTAAATATGTATGTCATATGTGTGTATATATATGTGAAAATATGTATGTATGTCATATGGGTGTATAAATATGTGTAAATATGTATGTGTGTCATATGTGTATTTATGTCATTATAGTCACCTCTATCCCCACAGTCCATTTGGTACCCTGATTTGGCAAAAATATCGCTTTACAGGTTTCTTGTCGATAAATCAGCTAAACTAAAAGCTAAACTAAATGGCCCCAAAAGGCTAAATAAGCTAAACTAAAAGCTGGGTCTGGGTCTGGGTCTGGGTCTGGGTCTGGGTCTGCTTTCCCACTAAACAAGCTAAACTAAAAGCCACTGGTAGCACTACACCGCAGGGTAATTGATAATAATTGGTTATTAATTCATTAATAATTGGTCATTCGAAGCGCGCGCTTTTGCGCTTTTGAGGGCTGACTTTTTGACCCCCTCTACGCTGTAAGCGCACTTTTTTGCAACTCCTTGTGGGCGCTGCAAGCAATGTTTGTGCTGTTTGCACTACAAGGCGTAGTTTTTTTGTTTTCAAGTGCGCTAAAGCGCTGGCCAATTTGGCCATTTGAAGTACCCTGCTACACCGCTGTCCTTGGAGGAGGCCTAATACCACAAAGCTAGAAAAAAACCACTTTCAGGTTTGAAAATAAATCCTGCTATGACCCTTCCCCAAAGGGTTAGCAATAGGTGAGGGCCCTCTTAGAACCAAGGAGCTTTTCAAATTGGTGGTGTCTTTCTGTAACATCTTTACTTGTATTAAAAGACACCACTCATCTGTCATAGCCATTCAGCCGATGATCGGGATTTAAAAAGTTGACAGGTCGTAATGCCGCTCATTGCTCAACCTTTAGTTGCCTATGACCCACTTATCTGTCATGGTAATTCAGCAGATGATTGGGATTAGACAAGTCGACAGGTCGTATTGCCGCTCAGCCTATTCAGGCCCAATTGGAGGTATGACAATTCTCCCACGATTCTCAGAATTATGAATTCTCAGGACAAATTGGAGGTACTAAGTACGACTTACGAGCTGTTTTGAAAAATCTAGATCCAAATCCCCGCTGAATTGCTATAATCCAGCCTGGCAGACGTCAATTCAAAATACATTTACCGTGGACTGGGATGACAGGGCTCCCTTATAGCAATTCAGGAGATGATTTGGGAAGCACACTTTGTACTTCGGACTTGGTTCTCAGAATCTCAGGCCAATTATCAAGAATTCTTGCGAGAATTCTCAGATTTCCAAGCCAAATTCTCGATTTCATGTACGAAGTCCGGGTTCTTCAGAAACCTTGAACCCAAATCATCCGCTGAATTGCTATAATACCACGTCCCACCAGGCGTTATCATTTCTTTTTACGCTATCTCCCAAATTGTGAGAACGCAGGTGTAGACAGTTTTTTTTTAGTGATGCATCGCTATTGGCGATGAAACCCATCGCTGTGGAGATTGGCCTACCGTGGACTGGGATGACAGCAATTTCCAGCCCAATGTGTGCTCCAGGGCTCATCCACACCCTTGTCTGTCAGTACCGCACGCATGGGCGGGACACATACTGAGTCATCTGGAAGGTGGAGAATGTTGATCATAAATAGATGCTGGCAGCCGGTGAGTGTGTGTGTGAGAGAGAGAGAGAGAGAGAGAGAGAGAGAGAGAGAGAGAGAGAGAGAGAGAGAGGAGAGATTTACATGGTGGACCGACGTGAGGCAGGACTATCGCTAATTGGCAATTGAGTTAGCGTGACGGGCCTCATAACCTGTTGATAATGAATAGAAAAGGAGTTGAGTCAAGTGCTCAGGTGTCATGCATGTATGTATAATGAATAGAAAAGGAGTTGGGTCTAGTGCTCGGGTGTCATGTATGTGTGTATAATGAATAGAAAAGGAGTTGGGTCAAGTGCTCGGGTGTCATGTATGTACGTACGTTGCAGTCCAGGGGTAGGCCAAATAGGCTAAAGGGTCTTGCCCAACCGTCAAAGGAAGGGCTTTAAAGGAAAAGCATTGATGAACAGAACCCCAAACAATTGTTTAACCAACGGGGGCCATGAGTTTGTGCTGCAGTGATCATTATAAAATATAATTAAATCATCATCGCATCTGGGATGATAATTTAATTGTGCGATTCTTGTTGCATCTTTAATAAATTGTATTAAGTATTTCCATCCTTCAAATGTCATCTGGGGTTGCAGTGGGGTCAAGGGATGTGAGAAAGAAGTAGGGCTTTTCATTTCGGCTTTTCTGTCCAGCATCTAGGCAGCTCCCCAAGCCAGCCGCTGTGCTCCACCCAAATATTTCAGCAGTTCTGGGCAGCTGATTGCCCCTGCTTCAAGGTGCACGAGGTTGTTTAGGTTTGGCTGAATAGCAAGGCAGGGGAGCTGCCTGTAAGCTGTTACTCATAGCTGAAACGAACGGCTGTGGGGGATAGGAGCCACAAGTATGGCTTTAAATTTCGGCTTTTCTGAGCAGCATCCAGGCAGCTCCCTGAGCCAGCCACTGTGCTCCACCCAAATATTTGATCAGTTCTGGGCAGCTGATTGCCCCAGCTTCAAGGTGTATGAGGCTGTGTTAGTTTTGGCTGAATAGCAAGGCAGAGGAGCTGCCACGAAGCTGTTGCTGTCGGAGTGGTGAACTACAGAGGCACGAGTGCTATACGTGCATCTTGATCAAGATGCCAACATAGCACCCGTGCCTCTGTAGTTCACCACTCCGACACATAGCTGAAAAGAAAAGCTATGCGAGATGGGAGGCACAAGTATGGCTTTTCATTTCGGCTTTTCTGAGCAGCATCTAGGCAGCTCCCTGAGCCAGCCAAATATTTCAGCAGTTCTGGGCAGCTGATTGTCCCTGCTTCAATGTGCACGAGGCTGTGTTAGGTTTGGCTGATTAGCAACTCAGGGGAGCTGCCTAGAAGCTGCTGCTCGTAGCCGAAAAGAAAAGCCACGGCCTTGAGGGTTTGGGTATAATACTGGGCATGGGTACAGGATTGTCTTGAAGGTGCTACATTATGTACCTTGGTATTTGGGGGGGGGGGGCACTGTTGGAGTTTTTTGGGGATACTGTTCAGGGCCAAAAAAGCCTCCAGTACCACCTCAAAGGCTAATAGGAGCACTGTTATGGGTACGTAGTAACTACTGTATAAGATATAGGATCTTCCGTTGTTTTGCTTGTTCGTTTTGTTGCTAGGTTCCTGAGTGACACCATGCCCCCGTCAGCTGTCTACAGCCCTGCCATCTAACTCACCACCCCCGCTTGCTGCAAACCGTTTGTAGAGCATCTTCGAATCTTCCACATGGGGGACGGACGCATGGAGACCAAACTCTTTCCAGAGCAGGGCGTCCCAGATCGTATCGACCCCGCTCAGCCCCAGCGCACGCTTGCATGTCAGTCCCAGGTTGATAACCGCTTCAGTCGGTAGGAAGTGGAAAATTCGCAGAAAGCAATTATCATCCAGGCTGTCCAGAGGCGCTTCTCCAGCTGTAGCTTGATCAGCCATCGTTTCGCGAATCGCGCGTTATCAGCTGTCGAGAGAGTGAGAGGGGAACAGGGAGTTCCGAGTTTTATGAACGAGAGGGGTTTGGAAAAGTATGTCGGTGAAACAACCTTGGAAAACGGAGTCCCAGAATTGCCAGGGAGTCAGCTCCAGAGTGTACTGCCCCTCGTGTACTTCGTAGTGCGGTGTTCTTGGATCATTCTTCCCATGATCTCATCAGCATAAAGTGAACTGTTAAATGTGACTAACATGTTGCCTAGTTCCATCCTCGTCTGCCTTTCCCCCAATCATTCTGGTGTTGTCCGAGGACCTCCTCTGACCGGCCTCCTGAACTCAACCCGACTTGGTGTATTGCTTCCTTTCTTTCTGCATTACCTCCTTTCCATCCTCCCATTCAACAGTCCTTTCTTCCCCTCACACCACCTTCTCCCAGCTATCCTTCAGCTCCCTTAAGTCACACCAATTTGGCGTACTGCTTTCTTTCTTGCCTCCCTCCTCCCACACCTCCCTCCAACCCTCCATCGCGGCCACTCTTCACCCCCGCACCCGCCCGCCCCTCCCCTCCTCCCACCCTTCCTTACCCCCCCACTTCCCATTTCCCGCTGTTTTTTCACCCCACCCATCTCCTAGTCTAACTGCAATGGACCTCACCAAGCCTGTTCCGGCTATCCCCACTCACAAGCTTTCAGTGAAGATGCCACAGCAAGGGACGCCTCATTCAAAGCAGCTTGCGCCCACCTCTAGGATAGGCCACCACAGCCCAGACATTGTTCTAGTCGCTTGCGGAAGCTTCAACCCCGTCACACACATGCATCTCCGCATGTTCGAGATTGCCGCAGAGGAGTTGGGGAAGGTAAGGAGGTTTTGTGCTCCTACTCCTATTTGTGCCTTCTGCTGAGGCATCTGAGTAGTAGGACAGATGAAGGGTGTTCTGGGGATCAAGAATCACTAAAAATTGTAGTGTTTGGCTAAGTTTGCAGCCAGCCATTTGTTGATGTGTGTGGAGGTTTGTATTCATGTGTGTGGGGTGGGGGTGTGTGTGTGTGGGGGGGGGGGGGGGGGGGGGTGGGTCAGGAGTGTATGTGTGTGTGAGTTTGATTGTTGTGTGTGGGTTGGTGTAGTGGGGAGGTCATCAACCCATGTTGCTCTGCACTCACCGCATGTGCGCATGCATTCATGTGCATCATGCATATGCGTGCACTATGCATCCATGTGCACATCACCCCATGTGCATCATGCAAATGTGTGCATTATGCATCCATGTGCACATCACCCCATGCGCATCATGCATTCATGTGCATCATGCATATGTGTGCATTATGCATCCATGTGCACATCACCCCTTGTGCATCATGCATTCATGTGCATCATGCATATGTGTGCATTATGCATCCATGTGCACATCACCCCATGTGCATCATGCATTCATGTGCATCATGCATTCATGTGCATCATGCATGTGTGTGCATTATGCATCCATGTGCACATCACCCCATGTGAATCATGCATTCATGTGCATCATGCATGTGTGCATGCATGGGTACAGCGTTACCACCACTCCCACCACCTGTCACACACATGCATGTCCGCAATTTCAAGCACGCTGCAGAGAAGTTAGAGGAGCTGAGGAGTTTGTATTGCCTAAAACAGTATGTATTGGGTTAGTGGTATGAATGGTTACATGGCATGGCATTTCGTGGCATAGCATGGAATGGGATGGAATGAAAGGGAATTGGAATGGGAATCTAAGACCCAAGATTTCAACAGCATTGGACAGATGCTTCTAGATACACAAAGTTGCTCCAGGCAGCTTCTAGGCAGCTCCCCGAGCCAGCCACTAGTCAACAGTACTGGACAGATGCTTCCAGATGCACAAAGTTGCTACAGGCAGCTTCTAGGCAGCTCCCCGAGCCAGCCACTAGTCAATAGTACTGGACAGATGCTTCCAGATGCACAAAGTTGCTACAGGCAGCTTCTAGGCAGCTCCCCGAGCCAGCCACTAGTCAACAGTACTGGACAGATGCTTCCAGATGCACAAAGTTGCTACAGGTTTGGCTGGGTAGCAAGCCAGGGGAGCTGCCCAGAGGCAGCTGCTTTTAGCTGGAAAGAAAAGCTATGCTCCATCCCTAAAACATCAAACACGGCCACCACCACCAATACCACTACCACCACTGCCACCATCCGCAACCACCACCACCATGGCCATCGCCTCCCTCAGCTCCTCCTACCCCACTCCTTACCACCTCCTTCCCCTCCATCCTTATCCATACCACCACCTCCTTCCGTCCCTCCTACCCCAATCCTCACCCCCTCCTTCTCCTCCAAACTTCAATCCTTCACCCTTCAATCCTCTCTCCCTCCTTCCCCTTCACCCCTCAACCCCCTCCTTCCCCTCCACCCTTCAGTCCTTCACCTTCAATCCTCCACCCATCAATCCTCCCTCCCTCCCTCCCCTTCACCCCTCAACCCCCTCCTTCCCCTCCACCCTTCACCCCTCAACCCCCTCCTTCCCCTCCACCCTTCAGTCCTTCACCCTTCAATCCTCCACCCTTCAATCCTCACTCCCTCCTTCCCCTTCACCCCATCAACCCCCTCCTTCCCCTCCACCCTTCAGTCCTTCACCCTTCAATCCTTCACCCTTCAATTCTCACTCCCTCCTTCCCCTTCACCCCTCACCCCCTCCTTCCCCTCCACCCTTCACCCCTCAACCCCCTCCTTCCCTTCACCCTTCAGTCCTTCACCCTTCAATCCTCCACCCTTCGAACCTCACTCCCCTCCTTCCCCTTCACCCCTCAACCCCCTCCTTCCCCTCCACCCTTCAGTCCATCACCCTCCTTCCCTCCACCCTTCAATCCTCACTCCCTCCCTCCCCTTCACCCCTCAACCCCCTCCTTCCCCTCCACCCTTCTGTCCTTCACACCTTCAATCCTTCACCCTTCAATTCTCACTCCCTCCTCCTCCCCTTCACCCCTCAAACCCCCTCCTTCCCCTCCACCCTTCACCCCTCAACCCCCTCCTTCCCCTTCACCCTTCAGTCCTTCACCCTTCAATCCTCCACCCTTCAATCCTCACTCCCTCCTTCCCCTTCACCCCTCAACCCCCTCCTTCCCCTCCACCCTTCAGTCCTTCACCCTTCAATCCTCCACCCTTCAACCTCACTCCCTCCTTCCCCGTCAACCCTCAACCCCCTCCTTCCCCTCCACCCTTCAGTCCTTCACCCTTCAATCCTCCACCCTTCAATCCTCACTCCCTCCTTCCCCTTCACCCCTCAACCCCCTCCTTCCCCTCCACCCTTCAGTCCTTCACCCTTCAATCCTTCACCCTTCATTCTCACTCCCTCCTTCCCTTCACCCCTCAACCCTCTCCTTCCCCCTCCACCCTTCATCCTTCACCCTTCAATCCTCCACCCTTCAAATCCTCACTCCCTCCTTCCCCTTCACCCTCAACCCCCTCCTTACCCCTCCACCCCTAGTCCTTCACCCTATCAATCCTCCACCCTTCATCCTCACTCCCCTCCTTCCCCTTCACCCCTCAACCCCCCTCCTTCCCCTCCACCCTTCAGTCCTTCACCCTTCAATCCTCCACCCTTCGAACCTCACTCCACTCCTTCCCCTTCACCCTCAACCCCCTCCTTCCCCTCCACCCTGCAGTCCTTCACCCTTCAATCCTTCACCCATCAATTCTCACTCCTCCTTCCCCTTCACACCCCTCAACCCCCTCCTTCCCCCCACCCTTCAGTCCGCCTCCACCCTTCAATCCTCCACCCTTCAATCCTCACTCCCTCCTTCCCCTTCACCCCTCAACCCCCTCCTTCCCCTCCACCCTTCAGTCCTTCACCCTTCAATCCTCCACCCTTCAATCCTCACTCCCTCCTTCCCCTTCACCCCTCAACCCCCCCTCCTTCCCCTCCACCCTTCTGTCCTTCACCCTTCAATCCTCCACCCTTCAATCCTCACTCCCTCCTCCCCCTTCACCCCTTAACCCCCTCCTTCCCCTCCACCCTTCAGTCCTTCACCCTTAAATCCTCCACCCTTCAATCCTCACTCCCTCTTTCCCCTTCACCCCTCAACCCCCTCCATCCCCTGCAATCACAGCATGGCCACCATGTTATGGGCTGCTACATGTCCCCTGTGGCTGATGCATATGGGAAAGCAGGTCTGGCGGCATCCGCTCACCGTATTGAGATGTGTCGCCTAGCTTGTGAGGGGCACCCATTAGTGATGCTCGACTCATGGGAGGCAGAGCAGCCTGAGTACACGCGTACCCTAGCTGTCCTGAAGCATGTGCAGGACAGGCTTGTGCTTCAGGGGGCTGCGTCCAATCAGGCCCCAGATCCTGAGGCTTTGCAAGGGGCTGAGTCCAAGCAGGGGGCTGAGCCTAACCTGGGGTCTGAGTCCAAGCAGGGGGCTGATTCCAAGCAGGGGGCTGAGCCCAAGCAGGGGGCTGAGTCCAAGCAGGGGGCTGAGTCCAAGCAGGGGGCTGAGCCCAAGCCGGGCGCAGGCACTGAGGCTGCTGTTGGGAATACTGAGGGGTCCCAAGAGGGATCTGCATGTCATACACTCCCTGACCATGAGCAAGAGCCTGGCACTCGCATCATGTTGCTCTGTGGAGGCGATGTGTTTGCCTCCATCTTGAAACCTGGAGTATGGAAGAACCCAGATGTGCTGTTGCAGGATTTCGGTTGTGTGGTCATTCAGCGGCCTGGTACAGACCTGCAGTCAGTGGTTGAAGCCTCCGGACAGCAGATCCGAGGCAGTGAAGAAGCTTCCAGGCAGCAGCTCCGAGGCAGTGAAGAGGCTTCCGGACAGCAGCTCCGAGGCAGTGAAGAGGCTTCCGGACAGCAGATCCGAGGCAGTGAAGAGGCTTCCCGACAGCAGATCCGAGGCAGTAAAGAGGCTTCCCGACTGCAGATCCAAGGCAGTGAAGAGGCTTCCGGACAGCAAATCCAAGGCAGTGAAGAAGCTTCCGCTGAGTGCAGCAGAAGCTTTTCCCGGTCTGCCTCAGAGCAGACCAGCCCATCTGTAGTGCGCCTTGACTTGAGCCACGTAGACTTCATTGGAGGTGGAGTAGTGTATGTGGTCAAAGACCACCACTTGGAGTGCGATATGAGCTCGACCAAAGCAAGGCAGGCCGTGGCTGATGGCGATCGTGAGGAGGCAGGGGAAATCTTGCCAAAATCCGTGCTAAATTATGTGCTGGAGAATGGCCTGTACAAATAGATACATGGAATAAATAAATGTTTACATTACTTTTGCTGTGTCAGAGGAGTGCAAATTCGTGAATAATGCTGCTAATTGTGGGCGAACCTGAATACAAAATCTTTAGTGCGGATGGGCCCCCGGGATATCTACCGTCTCAACGCCCCTAGTTATGGCCAGGCTTGTTCTGGGAGACTTCAATATCTGCATCATGAGACACAACGGGTTTGAAAATCTGCATCTGCATTTTTTGTGTGTGAAAGGTTTTTCAACCCAGGAGGTGGGTCTTCCTTCACAAACCAGGGACACCGAGGATTCGTTTTGAATGGCGTTGCCACTCCTACAAAAAAGCGGGCGCAATGCAACGGACCCTCCGAAATCTGTGTGCACCACGCATTACCCAGGGATTAGAGTTTTTTTTTTTTTAGATGTGAAAGGACTTTCACCCCAGGAGGTGGGTCTCCCGACACAAACCAGCGACACGGAGGATTCAGCTCGAATGGTGGTGCCACTCCTACAATATGTAAAGTAGGCGCACTTAGGGCTTGAGATATGGTGAGAGTTACCAACCCACGACCTAACGAACATTCACCACTACCCCTGTTGACCACGGCAGACAAGCTCCCTGCCATGGTCGTTAGAGGCGGAATCAAGGAGACATAACTAGAGAACCACCCTGGTTGTGACTCTAGGGAGTCTATGCTACGGACCCTCCAAAATCTGTGTACACCACGCATTACCCAGGGATTAGAGTAACCCTGGTAGTGACCAGGGTTGTGCAGGACGCGCGTCCTTGCGTCCCAGGACGCAACATGGGGAGGGTCCGTTGCGTCGCAGACGCAACATGGGAGGGTTCGTTGCGTCCCGGACGCAGATCCATGATGTTGGTTGCGTCGCAGACGCAGGTTCAAGATGTTGGTTGCGTCTCACCCATCAGTTGATTGGCCCACCACCACTCCATTGCCGTGGGCTAAGGCTTCTTTTGATAGTGAGACGCACCTTAATGACCTGAATGCGTCCGAGGACGCAATCTACCAAATTGGACGTAACCCCTGGGGTCCGTTTGAAGTACCCTGGTAGTGACTCTAGGGAGTCTATGCTACGAAGCATCATTTAATGGGGTTTTTTGACCAGTTCGAATTATAATTGCTTCCTCATTTTTTTATTGTAAGGGTTTTGACCCAGGAAGTGGGACACCGTACACAGAACGGCGCCCAGGGAGGATTCAGATAGGAAGGCGGAGAATGTCCTAAAAAAGTAGGAGGTTCCCGTTGGAAAGGCGGAGCATGCCAGACCACTGCTTAAGTAACAACTCCCGTGATTAGGACGAACACTGGTAAGCTCTGGTCATGCAAGCCAGCTGGCCAGTGGCCCCCATTTTATATTGTGAATTTGTAATCAGTTTGGCCCCATATGATGCCAATTACATAACGTTGGCATTGGCAGACCATTGCTGCCCCAAGACAAGTCTGCTCAACAACAGCCGGTTGGGGGTCTTCCAACCAATCCTCAAAATAAGAAAGGCAGTATTGCAGTAAGCAAGCATGATTGTCAACAGTTTATTTTGTAGGCACGATCTTTTAGAGTTAATGCCCAAATACAAAAACTGATTGTGAACATTAATTGCAATGGCCATCGCTGCTATGCGTATTTGCACTCTGCTAGAGGAAAGCGGGAGGGCCTGGAGCCGGTCATCTGGGTCGCTCGGCAGCCACATTATTATACAACCTATAAATAGTTTTTTGTTACTAAGTGTGCGTTTCAGGGTTTGATGTAACCGTAATGTTCTGAACAGCCCTATTAAAAAGTGCGAAGAGATAAAGCAGCAATAATATAGGTTGGATACCCTGTTGATTTGAGATGATTTGAGTTGTAATTAGATGAGAAGACTGCTCCATGAATCCAATAGCTACAAAAAACGTAAAAACGTTTAGACGGAGGTGTCTATAAAGCAGCAATAATATAGAGAATCCCAAAATAAAATTACTACTGTGACTCTGTCGCACGAGGTCCTCCACCAGTAAAATGATTATTGAGGGGGTCAATTGATCTGTGCGTATCATTCTAGCCCCTCCAGATATCATGGATGGGCAAGTCCCTTCAGCCTATGTGGCCACACCCTGGACTGCAAGGTACAGCGTACGTTACATGACTCATTTCCACCAGCGAAACTTTCCCCGCGTTCCCCCAACGCCCCGCGCCCCCCTTATCCCCTAAAGCATAATTTCTCTCACTTCTCACGAAGGTACACAACTACGTATTGCTGACCTGTCTCCTCCGATGTGCCGCTTCCACGCCGCCAGCTAGCGTTGACATATGACACTCTCATGCAACTAACGCGACAGCCCATGTGCCTCGCCAAATATCCCAATACTAGCCGCAGTTTTCGTTCCAACTACCTTCTGCGATTCCTATCCGTCTGAAAAGATGCCCACTGCGTCGACTGGATCCGGTAAAACCCCTGAGGAGCAATTGATTGACGCTATCAAGGTATCGACGTTCGGCCGAGCTCGACGATGTTCACCGATACCATCACCCACCGACAAATCGTCTAATGCTACGATGCTACGCGTCGATGTGCTCGGTTGCAGCGGACTGATGGACAGAGGCAGCTGTACGCGACTTTCTGCCTGGCCACCATGACATGAGCAGTCAATTACAAGAACTATCACTCTTCTATCTCCAGAGTCCTTCCCCCACCATCCCAGCACCCTTCCAACCCCCATCCCACACCACGCACCTACACCCTACACTCCACACCTCACCCACCCTACCCTACCCCACCCCACCACCCACCCCACCTTATGCCATGCCACCTAGAAAGACCAACACCAACACCAACACCAATACCACCACGCACCCCACCACACACCTCACCCACCCTATCCCACCCCACTATACCGCACACCCCACCCCACGCCATGCCAACCAGAAAGACCAACACCAACACCAACACCAACACCAACACCAACACCAACACCAACACCAGCACCAACACGGACCCCACCCCACACCTCGCCCACCCACCCCACCACACACACCCCACCACACACCCCACCACACTCCATGACTCCCAGAAACACCAACACCAACACCAACACCAACACCAACACCAACACCAACACCAACACCAACACCAACACCAACATTAGCACCAGCACCACCAAACACACCACCGCACCCCCACCACCACATACCTCACCCACCCTTCCCCACCCCACCCCACACCCCACCCCACGCCTAGCCTCCCAAAAACACCAACACCAACATCAATACCGACACCAACACCAAAACCAACGCCAACACCACCATTAGCACCAGCACCACCAAACACACCACCGCACCCCCACCACCACATACCTCACCCACCCTACCCCCACCCCACCCCACACCCCACCCCACGCCTAGCCTCCCAGGAATACCAACACCAACACCAACACCAACACCCACACCCACACCCACACCCACACCAACACCAACACCCACACCCACATCCACACCCACACCCTCACCCACACCGACACCGACACCACCACCACCACCAACTCCAACACCCACCACCCACACTCACAACCAACACCAACACCAACACCCACACCCACGCCAGCACCACACCCACACCAACCAACACCACACCACACCAACACCAACACCAACAGCCCCACCAAACACAACCACCAACACCAACACCAACACCAACACCACCACCAACAACCAACACCAACACCAACAGCCAAACACCCACACCACCACCAACACCAACACTCAACACCCACCCCACACCCACACACACCAACACCAACACCAAATCACACCACCCACCCCACACCCACCCCACCCCACCCTACCCCACCCCCACCCCACCCCCCCACCCCACCCCACCCCAACCCCACCCCACCCCACCCCACCCCACCCCACACCCCGGCCCATGCCACCCACCAACACCAACACTTACACCACCACACACACCACCACACATCTCACCCATCCTACCCCATCCCACCCCACCCCACAACCCGGCCCACGCCATGCCACCCACCATCACCAACACCAACACCACCACACAGGCAAAGGATAATGAAGAAGTAGATCGGCTGATTGGGGAAGTTGGTGCCGATGTGTGTCATCAAGACGAGGCGGGCATGTCTCCCCTGATGCACGCAGCTGATGCGGAAAACGTGGAGGCTGTTGGAATACTGCTTGAAGCAGGTTGCCCTTGGCACATGCAAGATAAGGAGGGCTACACCGCAGGTGTGAATATGATATCATATGCATATGATATTATATTAATATGATATTGTATGCATATGATATTATATTAATATGATGTTATATGAATTCTGCTTGAGGCAGGCTGCCCGTGGCACATGCAAGATATGGAGGGCTACACCGCAGGTGTGAATATGATATGATATGCATATGATATTATATTAACATGATGTTATATGAATTCTGCTTGAGGCAGGCTGCCCTTGGCACATGCAAGATAAGGAGGGCTACACCGCAGGTGTGAATATGATATTGTATGCATATGATATTATATTAATATGATGTTATATGAATTCTGCTTGAGGCAGGCTGCCCTTGGCACATGCAAGATAAGGAGGGCTACACCGCAGATATGAATATGATATCATATGCATATGATATTATATTAATATGATGTTATATGAATTCTGCTCAAGGCAGGTTGCGTGTGGCACATGCAAGATAAGGAGCGCTTTACCGCAGGTGTGAAAATGATATCATATGCATATGATATTATATTAATATGATGTTATATGAATTCTGCTTGAGGCAGGTAGCCCTTGGCACATGCAAGATAAGGAGGGCTACACCGCAGGTGTGAATATGAAATCATATGCATATGATATTATATTAATATGATGTTATATGAATTCTGCTCAAGGCAGGTTGCCCGTGGCACATGCAAGATAAGGAGCGCTTTACCGCTGGTATGATTAAAATTAATGATAACACCATGGATATTTTTTCCCGCTTTATTTAGCGATCGCTAGTTTTGACCCCGTTTTGGAGAAAAATATGTGTATAAAAAAGAAAACAGAAATAAAGTTTTTTTTTGTTGTTGCCCAAAAGGGCTCCCTCAAGCAGGAGGTGTCAAGGCCTCAAAATTTCCACTTCTCCCGATTGATTTTTTCTGATAATGGGGCTGTTATCGCATGTATCATTGCGATATGATGAGACATTTTTCATGTCATTCTGAGCACCTCATTTAGGGGGGGGGGGAGGTCAGCCCTCCTCAGGTTGTTTTCTAACTTTTTACTCAGACCTCCAAATGACATTCTGAGACCACCCTTGAGTAGGCCTTGGTAAGGGCAGTCCATTGGCACCACTTTGGACCTTGTGCAATAAGTATCTACACCTTGGGTGGGTGAATGCAATAAGTATCTACCCTTGGGTGGGTGGGTGAATGGGGTCAGCCTTCCTCAGTTTTTTTCTAACTTTTTACTCAGACCTCCAAATGACATTCTGAGACCACCCATGAGTAGGCCTTGGCAAGAGCAGTCCGTTGGCACCACTTTATACCTTATGCAATAAGTATCTACCCCTTGGGTGGGTGGGTGGGTGGGTGGTTTTTTTTGTTCGGTGAATGGGATTGAAAAACTGAATTTTGACTGTCAGACAATCTCTGTGTGGAAATTCCGAGGATGCCATTATGTGCGCCATACTGTAAACCCCCACAATCCATATCTAAGTTTTTCAAAAAGGGGGTATTTCGATTTAAATGTGTGTGTGTGGGGGGGGGGGGGTCAGCCCCCCTCAGGTTTTTTATGGATAGATGTCCCCCCCTTTTTTTTTATACTCCCGCCTCAAGCTACAAAAAGCTATAAAAATTACTAAACCGCTGTCCCTGGAGGAGGCCTAGAACCATTAAGCTAGAAAAACCCCACTTTCAGATTTGAAAAAAATCACCCTGGATAACACCTGGTGGGGCGTGTTAAGGGTATTAAGGGAGCCCCGTCTATGGCGGTAGGGAATGGGCTGCCCCTTTACCTGGACAAAGCTACCAAGGTAGTAATGAAGTATATGAGTACGTATTATGAATATGATATTTAATGGAGAAAAATATGAATATTGTATTATATGGATACGTATTATGAATATGATGCTATATGAATACTGCTCGAGGTAGGCTGCCCTTGGCACATGCAAGATACAGAGGGCTATACCGCAGGTGCGAATATGATGTTATATGGATACGTATTATTGATATGGTATTGTATGAATATGAATATGATATATGAATACGCAGTTTGAATATGGTATTATATTGATACGTATTATGAATATAGTATTATATGAATATGAATATGATATTATATGAATACGAATTTCGAATATGTTATTATATGGATACGTATTATGAATATAGTATTATATGAATACGCATTTTGGATATGGTATTATATGGATACGTATTATATGGATACAAATTATGAATATGATGTTATATGGCAGGGGGCAGTGAAGAAGTTTTTTTCATATTCCTACGTCGATTTTTTTTTAATCTGCTTTACCTCCCCCCCCCCCTCCCCCCCCCCAAGGCCCATATCTCCTTCAGGATTTATAATTAGGGGGTCAAAGTAGTGTCTATAGTGATCCCCACGACGAGCTCTATCCATTTGTGATCTTAAATTTGGATTTGATCAAAATTTGGCAACACGGTCAAGCAAACACCATTTCTTAGTCCTGATTGTAAGCTGAGCTAGCTAGTGTTGGTGTTTGAGAATTTGAAGGTGGTGTTAAGCATAAGTCTAAGGCCTAAGTACCCTCCTTATACCCAATAAGTTTGGGGATGAAATATTGAGTTACTGTTTTGACTCAACTTTCACACTTGGTGTACTTGGAACCTGTGGAGGTCACTACTCGAGCACTACCACGACACATTTACTCAGTCTCGAGAAGAAGCGCAAATTCGGAATGCTCGTTGAACCAGTTTCGTGATTATGCTTAACTTTGTCAGATTCCGTCTGGTGAGGAAGTTACCAAGATATTTCTGAAACCGGCTTCTGTGCTAGGATCTGCCAGCCAGGCAGGTGCCTCGACTTGGATCTAGAGGATCACGCCTCCATATTTACTCGCTGTCGAAAATAAGCGTTGATTCGGAAAGATCTCGTCGAGCTTGTGTCATAGGTCTGCATAATTTTATCAGAGACAGAGTCCTGAGGAAGTTTTGGCCTCTAACAGTTCTCTCCAGAGGATAATTCTGAAAGCAGTCGGACCCCCCCCCCCCCCCCCCCCCCCCCCCTTTTTGAGGGGTCGATATCTACCCCCCACACCCCCCCACACCCCCGACACATTTTTCGACTTTTTCGATGGTTTTGGGGCTTTCGACCCCTTTAGCCCTGGATTTCAACGTGCGGTACTCAAGCAACTTCCCCACTGCCCCCCGTTATATGGGTAAATAGTATGAATATGATATTATATGGATGCAAATTATGAATATGGTATTTTATGAATACTGCTCGAGGTAGGCTGCCCTTGGCACATGCAAGACACGGAGGGCTATACCGCAGGTGTGTATAATATTATACAATTTTAAAACTAGATCCCCATGCCTTATTCATGGCCACAATAAAACCCTGCTCCTACATCTGCACATACACATACACATGCACCTAAACCAACACCTACTCCTACCCTTCTCCTACACCTACACCCACACCTAAGCGTAGCCAATCACCTACACCCTACACCTACCCTGCTCCTACATCTGCACATACACATTCACAGCCACAATAAAAGACATGTAGGCCACAACAGTACTGACAAGTCCCATGCAGCGTGGTAAGCGAAGGGGGATATTGGCGTAGTGTGTTGGCCACGGAACGACAGGTGGCAACAATGGAGCTGACAGAAGCCAGTTAGTTATGAGACAGTTGGCTGACGTGTGAGGCTTTGTCTCGGTCGTCGGTCGGACGGACAAAGGGGTGAATCTGGGGGCTCCCACACCCCAGGAGGGGGGGGCTCCGCCAAAAATAAATTTGTAGCATTTATGTATATGTTTTGCCTAAAGATCTACTTGATGTGAAGGTGGAAGGTCACATGAGGCGCACCGCGGCTAGGGCTGCGGGAGATGCATGTGGTGTGTGTGTGTGGTGTGTGTGTGTGTGGGGGGGGGCAGGTCCAATGTACTACAGGTCTAAGATCACGTGAGGCGCACCGCGGCTAGGGCTGCGGGAGATGCATGTGGTGTGTGTGTGTGTGTGGGGGGGGGGGGGGGGGGGGGGGGGGGGGGCAGGTCCAATGTACTACAGGTCTAAGATCACGTGAGGCGCACCGCGGCTAGGGCTGCGGGAGATGCATGTGGTGTGTGTGGCGGGGGGTGGGGGGGTTGGGGTGGGGGGCAGGTCCAATGTACTACAGGTCCAATGTACTACAGGTCCAATGTACTACAGGTCCCAGAATATAGCCAAATTCTATCCCCTGTATTACTACTGAGTCGGTAGCAGCTGAGAAGGAGGCTAGGAGGGCAGCTTGGGAGGCCAATCATTTTTGAATTTGAATTTGAATTGTTACATGTTTTTTCAGCCAACTCAGGTCTGCTCACCGTCTTCCAACCATCTCCATCACCACCATCATCATCATCATCATCATCATCATCATCATCATCATCATCATCATCATCATCATCATCATCATCATCATCATCGTTGTCATCATCATCGTTGTCACCATCACCACCACCACCATCATCGTCATCAATCGCCACTGTTGTCCATCTGTCCTGAAGGTGAATCCGGCATGGGGAATCCCCAGTTAGTGGATCTACTACTCATAACCACCACCACCACCATCACCACCACCACCATCACCACAACCCCCATCAACACCACCATCACCACCACCACCACCACAACCACCATCATCAATCGCCACTGTTGTCCGTCTGTCCTGAAGGTGAATACGGCATGGGAAATCCCCAGATAGTGGATCTACTACTCAATTGGGGAGTACAAGCTGAGCTGGTTCTGGGCGCCTCCGACAGGTAAGCTAGTTCTGGGTGCTGAGCTGGTTCTGGGTGCTGAGCTGTCTGTGGGTGCTGAGCTAGTTCTGGGTGCCTCCGACAGGTAAGCTAGTTCTGGGTGCTGAGCTGGTTCTGGGTGCTGAGCTGTCTGTGGGTGCTGAGCTGGTTCTGGGTGCTGAGCTGTCTGTGGGTGCTGAGCTGGTTCTGGGTGCTGAGCTGTCTGTGGGTGCTGAGCTAGTTCTGGGTGCCTCCGACAGGTAAGCTAGTTCTGGGTGCTGAGCTGGTTCTGGGTGCTGAGCTGTCTGTGGGTGCTGAGCTGGTTCTGGGTGCCTCCGACAGGTAAGCTAGTTCTGGGTGCTGAGCTGATTCTAGGTGCTGAGCTATCTGTGAGTGCTGAGCTGGTTCCGGGTGCCTCCGGCAGTTAGGGACCAGCAAATCATATGATGTTGACCAAAGGCGAGTATGATATCATATGATATCATACAAAATGCATCATATGATATTGAATATAAATGGTAACTTTGGCCTAGTCAGACTGCCGACATCATATGATATCAACTGATGACATGATATCACATCATATCAAATTGCCGTTCCCTAATCATATAATATCATACGATATCATATTGCGGTTCCCTGATCATACGATATCATATTGCGCTTCCCTGATCATACGATATCATATTGCGCTTCCCTGATCATACGATATCATATTGCGCTTCCCTGATCATACGATATCATATTGCGCTTCCCTGATCATACGATATCATATTGCGCTTCCCTGATCATACGATATCATATTGCGATTCCCTGATCATACGATATCATATTGCGGTTCCCTGATCATACGATATCATATTGCGCTTCCCTGATCATACGATATCATATTGCGCTTCCCTGATCATACGATATCATATTGCGCTTCCCTGATCATACGATATCATATTGCGGTTCCCTGATCATACGTTATCATATTGCGGTTCCCTGATCATACAATATCATATTGCGGTTCCCTGATCATACGATATCATATTGCGGTTCCCTGATCATACGATATCATATTGCGGTTCCCTGATCATACGATATCATATTGCGGTTCCCTGATCATACAATATCATATTGCGCTTCCCTGATCATACAATATCATATTGCGGTTCCCTGATCATACAATATCATATTGCCGTTCATGTAATTCATGTGGTGACATTGCCCCCTTGTGAATGCATGCAGGTCTGCCCCTGCCTCTACTAGTTCCCTAATCATATGGTATCATATTGTAGTTCCCTACATGTAATTCATGTGGTGACATTGCCCCCTTGTGGACGCAAACAGGTGTGCCCCTGCCTCTACTATCTCCCAGGTGAAAGCTTGTAATGCTGACTACTTGGAACAGAAGCTCCACTACAGTGAGGATGGAGAGAAGCTGCTGGATGCAGACGGTAGGTTGGTAATATGGCGGTAGGTTGGTGGTATGACGGTAGGTTGGTGGTATTATGGTAGGTTGGTCGTATTATGGTAGGGTGGTGGTATTATGGTAGGGTGGTGGTATTATGGTAGGGTGGTGGTATTATGGTAGGGTGGTGGTATTATGGTAGGGTGGTGGTATTATGGAAGGGTGGTGGTATTATGGTAGGGTGGTGGTATGACGGTAGGGTGGTGGTATTATGGTAGGGTGGTGGTATGACGGTATGGTGGTAGTATGACGGTAGGGTGGTGGTATTATGGTAGGGTGGTGGTATGATGGTAGGGTGGTGGCTATTATGGTGGTGGTTGTATTATGGTCGGGTGGTGGTATACAAGTTAGGGTGGTGGTATTAATGTTCGGGTGGTGGTATTAATGTAGGGTGGTGGTATTATGGTAGTGTGGTGTATTATGTAGGGTGGTGGTATCATGGTAGGGGGTGGTATTATTGGTAGGGTGTGGTCTTTTGTATTGTGGTGGGTCTTCTGGAGGGTGGTGGTATGACACGGTCGGGTGGTGGTCTTAATGGTAGGGTGGTGGCAATGCCGTGCCTGGTGGTGGTCTACGTAGGGTGGTGGTCTTTGGTAGGGTGGTGGTTTTCTGGTCGGGTGTGGTCTTCCGGTCGGGTGGTGGTCTTCTGGTGGGGTGGTGGTTTTCTTGTCGGGGGTGTATTATGGTAGGGTGGGTGGTCTTCTGGTAGGGTGGCGGTATTCTGGTCAGTGTGGTGGTATTATTGTATGGGTGGTGGTATTATGGTAGGGTGGTGGTATTTACTGTTCGGGTGGTGTATTCTGGTCGGGTCGTCGGTCTACCACATTGGTCGGGTGGTGGTATTATGGTAGGGTGGTGGTATTATGGTAGGGTGGTGGTATTATGGTAGGGTGGTGGTATGACGGTAGGGTGGTGGTATGACGGTAGGGTGGTGGTATGACGGTAGGGTGGTGGTATTACGGTAGGGTGGTGGTATTCAGTATGTGGTGGTATTATGGTAGGTGGTGTACTTATGGTAGGGTGGTGTATTATGGGGTAGGGTGGTGGTATTATGGGTAGGTGTTGGTCGTATGGTAGGTGGTGGTTTTATGGTAGGGTGTTGGTTTTATATGGTATGGTGGTGGTCTTATTTTCGGGTGGTGTATTCTGGTAGGGTGTTGGTTTTGGTAGGGTTGTGTGTATTCTTGTATTGTGTGTGGTATTATGGTAGGGTTTGGTGGTATTCTTGGTCGGGTGTTTGTATTATGTTAGGAGTGAGTGGTATTACTGTGATGGTGGTGGGTCATCTTGCTTGTGGTGTTATTATGGGATGTGGGGGTAGTGTATACCCGTATTGTTTTGTGTATTATGTATTTTTTGGTATTACTGTCTTGTGGTCTTATGCCTTTCGTTTAGTTTGTCTTCTGGTCGGCTGGGGTCTGACGGTCGGGTGGTGTTCTCCTGGTCGGGTGGTTGGTCCTTCCCGTCGGGTGGTGGTCTTCTGGTCGGGTGGTGGTCTGCCTGTAGGGTGGTGGGCCTTCTGGTCGGTGGTGTTCTTCTGGTCGGGTGGGTGGTCTGCCGGTCGGTGGTGTGTGACGGTAGGGTGGTGGTCTGACGGTCGGGTGTTGATCATGACGGTAGGGTGGTGGTACTTCTGGTCTGGTGGTTGTCTGCCGTCGGGTGTGTGGTCGGCTGGTCGGGTGGTGGTCTTCTGGTCGGGTGGTGGTCTTCTGGTCGGGTGGTGTCTTCTGGGCGGGCGGTGTCTTCCGGTCCGGGGTGGTCTTCTGGTCGGTGGTGTTATTCTGGTAGGTGGTGGTTTTTATGGTCGTGTGTGGTATGCCGTTAAGGTGGTGGTATGACTGTCTGGGGTGGTGGTATTATGGGAGGTGGTGGTATTCATTTATGGGGGTATGGTGGTGGTATATGGTAGGGTGGGTGTATTATTGTAGGGGGTGGTTTGTGGGTAGGGGGGTGGTCTATGTAAGGGGGGTGGTATTATTGTAGGGTGGTGGTATTATGGTAGGGTGGTGGTATTATGGTAGGGGTGGTCTTTCTTGTTAGTTGTGGTGGGTATTATGGTCGGTGTGTGGTCTTATGGAGGGTGGTGGTCTTCTGGTCGGGTGGTTGCTTTTGTTTTTGTTTTGGTATTCCTGTGTCGGGGGGTTGTATTCCTGGTCGGGTGGTGTTCTTCTGCTCTGGGGGTGGTAATGATGGGGAGTGTGTTGTATTATGGGAGTGTGGTGGTATCATGGGAGGGTGGTGGTATTATGGGAGGGTGGTGGTATTATAGGAGGGTGGTGGTATTATGGTAGGGTGGTGGTATTATGGTAGGGTGGTGGTATTATGGGAGGGTGGTGGTATGACGGTAGGTGTGGTATTATGGTAGGGTGTGGTATTATGGTAGGGTTGTGTTATTATTGTAGGGGGGTGGTATTATGGGTATGGTGGTGGTCTTAATGGTAGGGTGGTTGTTTTAGGGTATGGGTGGTGGTATGACGGTAAGGTTGGTGGTATGCAACGGAATGTTGTTTTCTGCCGCTCGGTTGGTGGTTCTTCTGGTCGGGTGGTGTTATTACGTCGGGTCCTGGTCCTTACTGGTAGGTAGGTGGTCTGCGGTCGGGTGGTGGTCGCCGGTCGGGGTGTGGTCTTCTGGTCGGTGGTCGGTTCTTCTGGTCGGGTGGTGTCTTCTGGTCGGCTGTGGTCTTCTGGTCGTGGTGGTGTCTTCTTGTCGGGTGGTGGTTGCCGTCGGTTTTGTCATAAACGTAGGTGGTGGTATGACGGTAGGGTGTTGTTATGTAGTGTGGTGGTTATGGACGGTAGGGTGGTTGGTATGACGGTAGGTGGTGGTATGACGTAGGGTGGTGGTATTATGGTAGGGTGGTGGGTATTATGGGTAGGGTGGTGGTATTATGGTATGGTGGTGGTAAGACGGTCGGGGGTTGTAATTATGGTAGGTTGGTGGTATGACGGTAGTGGTGGTGGTATGACGTAGGGTGGTGGTATGACGTAGGGTTGTGTATGAACGGTAGGGTGGTTTGGGTATGCGGTAAAGGGTGGGTTGACGGTTTGGTGGTGGGGGGGGTATGACGTGTATGGTGTGGTATGACGGTATGGTGGTGGTAATTTAGGTGGTTGGTGTTAATTACGTAGGGTGTGATTATGGTAGGGTGGTGGTTTATGGTAGGGTGTGGTATTATGGTCTGGTGTGGTATTATGTGTGGGTGGTTGTATGAAACGGTATGGTGTGGTATTACGTTAGGGTGGTGGTATGACGGTCGTTAGTGGGGTGGTATGAACGGTGAGGGTTGGTGTTGACGGTAGGGTGGTGGTATTACGGGAAGGGTGGTGGTAATGACTGTAGGGTGGTGGTATGACGGTAGTGTGTGTGGTATTAAAGTAGGGTGTGGTATGATGGTAGGGAAGTGGTATTACTGTAGGGTGGTGTATTACGCTAGGTTTGTGGTACTATGGGTCGGGTGGTGGTATTATGGTAGGGTGGTGGTATTATGGTAGGGTGGTGGTATTATGGTAGGGTGGTGGTATGATGGTAGGGTGGTGGTATTATGGTAGGGTGGTGGTATTATGGTAGGGTGGTGGTATTATGGTAGGGTGGTGGTATTATGGTAGGGTGGTGGTATTATGGTAGGGTGTGTGTCTTCTTGTATGGGGATGGTCTTTGGTCGGGTGGTGGTCTTCTGTTAGGGTGGTGGTCTTCCGGTCGGGTGGTGGTCTTCTGGTCGGGTGTGGTCTTTCTGGTCGGGTGGTGGTCTGACGGTCGGTGGTGGTCTGCGCCGGTCGTGTGGTGGTCTTTCTGGTCGGTTGTGGTCTGCCGGCCGGGTGGGTGGTCTGCCTGGTCCGGGTGTTGGTCTTCTTGTCGGGTGGTGGTCTTCTGTCGGGGTGGTGGCTTATGAGGCGGGCGGTGGTATTCCCGTCGGGTGGTGTTCTTCCGGTCGGGTGGTGGGTCTCTGGTCGGTGGTGGTCTTTGGCGGGTGGTGTCTTCTGGTCGGGTGGGTGTCGTCTGGTCCGGGTGGTGGTCTCCTGGTCTGGTTGGTGGTCTTCTGGTCGGGTGGTGTTCTGCTGGCGGGTTGGTGGTCCCTTCTGGTGGTGGTGGCTTCTGTCGGGTGGTGTCTTCCCTGGTCGGGTGTGGTTTTCTGGTAGGTGGTGGTCTGCCGGTCGTGTGGTTTCTGCCGTCGGTGGGTCTGCCTGTCGGGTGGTGGTCTTATGGTCGGGTGGTGGTATTCTGGTCGGGTGGGTGTCTTATGGTCGCGGGGTGGTCTTCTGTCTGGGGGTGTCTTCGGTAGGGGGGTTGTCTTCTGGTCGGGGGGTGGGTCTTCTGGTCGGCGTGGGGCCTGGTCTTCTGTGTCGGGCCTGGTCTTCTGTCGGTCGGTGGTATTCTGGTAGGGTGTTGGTATTCTTCCGTTGGTGGTCTCACTGGTCGGGTGGTTCCTTCTGGTGCGTGTGGTGTATTCTTTTCGGTGGTGGTCTTCTGGTCGGTTTGCGGTCTTCTGTGTCGATTGTTGTTTTCTTTATCGGTTGGTGGTCTTCTGTCGGGTGGTGGTCTTCTGGTCGGGTGGTGGTCTGCCGGTCGGGTGGTGTCTGCCGTACGGTGTGGGGTGGTACTTCTGGTCGAGGTGGTGTTCTATCTGTCGGGTGGTGGCCCTTCTGGGTCGGGTGGTGGTCTTCTGGTCCGGGGGGTGGTCTTATGGTCTGTGTGTCTCCTGGTCGGGTGGTGGTCTTACTGGGCGTGTGGGTGTCTTCTGGGCGGGTGGTGGTCTTCCTGGGCGGGTGTGGTTCTTTGGGGGGTGGTGGTCTTCTCATGCTAGGTGCTTGTCTTTAGGGCGGTTGGTTGCTTCCCTGGGCGGGTGTTGGTTCTTCTGGGCAGGAGGAGACAAGAAGAGATTGGTTTCTTCCTTTCCTCTTTTTTTTCTCTTGTTTGATTCATGTTTTCTTCCTGGTCGGTTTTTTTTCTTATTTTCTTGTTTTTATGGTAGGGTGTGGTATTATGGTAGGGTGGGTGGTATGACGGTTAGGGTGGTGGGTTATTTATGGTTAGGGTGGCTTGTTATTATTGGTTAGGGTTGGTGGTGGTTGGTGGTCTTTATGGTAGGGTGGGGTTTTATGTGTTAGTTTTGTTGGTATATGGTAGGGTGGTGTCATGGTAGGGGTGTGGTTATGTATGAGGTTTTAGGGTGGTGTATTATGGTAGGGTGGTGGTCTTATGGTAGGGTGGCGTGGTTTAGACGGGTAGGTTGTGGTTTATGAGGTAGTGGTGGTTGGTATGCCGGGTTTTAGGGTGGTGGTTATTTGGTATTATGGTATGTTGGTGGTATTATCGGTGGGTGGTGGTGGTGGTATTATATGGTAGGGTGGTTGGTGGTTATGCCGGCTAGGGTGGTGGTCTTATTATTGGTAGGGTGGGTGGTAGACGGTTAGGTGGTGGTTGGTATTATGACGGTTTAGGGTGGTGGTATGAACGTAGGGTGGTGGTATGGACGTAGGGTGGTGGTATGACGGTTATAGGGGCTTATAGGGTGGTAGGTGGTGGTTAGACGGTTTAGGGTCGGTGGTTATGACCGGTTTAGGGTGGTGGTATGTATGACTGTTAGGGTTGGTGGTATGACTGGGGTTAGGTTTTTGGTGGTATGACGGTAGGGTGGTGGTCTCTTACGGTAGGGTGGTGGTTATTACGGTTTTAGGTTTTAGGGTTGGTGGTATTATGGAGGGTCTTTTGGTGGTATATTAGTAGGGTTGGTGGTATGGTTTGGTCTTATGGTATCTGGTGGTATGACCTGTAGGGTGGTGGTTATTACCGGTTTTTTTGTTTCAAAGGGTGGGTATTGGTTATTATGGTAGGGTGGTGTTATGCCGGGTAGGGTGGTGGTTATGACGTTAGTGGTGTGGATATGACTATAGCGGTGGGTTGGTTATGACGGTAGGGTTCGGGTGGTGGATGACGGTAGGGTGGTCGGTATTAACGGTCGGGTGGTTGTCTTAAGGTAGGGTGGTGGTTATGCTGGTAGGGATGGTGGGGTATTACGGTGGGTGTTGGTATTACGGGTAGGGTTGTGGTCCTATGGTGGTTGGTTTGGTATTATGGTAGCGGTGGTGGGGTGGTATTAGGTGTGGGTGGTGTGGTAATTAGGTAGGAGAGGTGGTATTATGGTAGGGTGGTGGTATTATGGAGGGTGGTGGTATTATGGGAGGGTGGTGGTATTATGGTAGGGTGGTGGTATTTATGGTAGGGTGGTTTGTTTTATGGTTAGGGTGGTGGTTATTATGTTAGGGTGGTGGATTATGGGAGTGTGGTGGTATTATTGGAGGGAGTGGTGGTATTTTGTGGGTGGTGGTATTATTGTTAGGGTGGTGGTATTGGCATGACGGTAGGGTGGTGGTATGACGGTTGGTTTAGGGGTGGTGGTACTTGGTAGGGTGGTGGTTACTATGGTTAGGGTGGTGGTTACTATGGGCGGGGAGGGGTAATTGACGGTAGGGTGGTGGTATTATGGTTAGGGTGGTGGTATAGTTTATGGTTAGGGTGGTGTATTATGGTAGGTGTGGTGGTTATTGACAGTCGGGTGGTGTCTGAGGTATGTGGTGGTCTTATGGTAGGGTGGTGGTATGACGGCTTAGTGGGGTATGACGTAGGGTGGTGCTGGTGGTATATTGTTAAGGGTGTTGGTATTATGGGGGTGGTGTAATTATGGGCGGTGGTGGTATGACGGTAGGGTGGTGGTATTATGTTAGGGTGGTTGGATGGTGAGTATGATGGTAGGTGGTGGTATTTATGGTTTTTTAGGGTGGGGTCGGTATTATGGTTAGGTGGTGGTATTATCGTAGGGTGGTGGTATGACGGGGGTGGTAGGGTGGTGGCATGACCGGTAGGGCTGGTGGTATGACGGTAGGGTTTTTGGTTATTATGGAGGGTCGGTGGTATGGACCTTAGGTGGGGGTATTTGGTAGGGGGGTGTATTATGGTAGGGTGGTGGTATTATTGTAGTGTGTGGTATTATGGTAGGGTTGGTGGTATTATGGGGGAGGGTGTTGGGTGACGGTAGTGTTGGAGAGGTATGACCGGGTAGGGGGTGGTATTATGGTCTAGGGGGGTGGTATTATGGTAGGTGGTGGGTGTATTATGTAGGGTTGGTTGGGTATATGGTAGGGTGGTGGTTGGGTATTAGGGCGGGTGGTGGATGACGGTAGGGTGGGTTTTAGGGTGGTGGGTTCTATGGTAGGGTGGTGGTATGAACGGTTTTAGGGTGGTGGTATATGACGGTAGGGTTGGTGGTATGAGGTAGGGTTATGACGGTAGGTGGTATGGTCGGGTGGTGGTATTATGGTAGGGTGGTGGTATTATGGTAGGGTGGTGGTATGACGGTAGGGTGGTGGTATTATGGTAGGGTGGTGGTATTATGGTAGGGTGGTTGTATGACCGTAGGTTGGTGGTATGATGGTAGGTTGGTCGTATGACGGCGGTAGGTTGGTGGTATTATGGTAGGTTGGTTGTATGACGGTAGGTTGGTGGTATGACGGCGGTAGGTTGGTGGTAATATGGTAGGGTGGTGGTATGACGGTAGGGTGGTGATATGGCGATGGGTTGAAGGTATGACGGCGGTAGGGTGGTGGTATGAAATCAGCCCAGGGGTGTCCTAGTGGAGACATACATATGTACTGACAGTCAGGCAGGCATACAGGCTGGCAGGCAGACAAACAGGCAGGCAGACAGGCAGGCAGACAGGTTGGCAGACAAACAGGCAGGCAGGCAGACAGGCAGGCAGACAGGCAGGCAGACAAACAGGCAGGCAGACAGGCAGGCAGACAGGCAGGCAGACAAACAGGCAGGCAGACAGGGAGGTAGACAGGCAGGCAGACAGGTAGATAGGCAGACAAATAGGCAGGCAAGCAGGCAGACAGACAAACATGCAGGCAGATAGACGGGCAGACAGGCAGGCAGACAAACATGCAGGCAGGCAGGCAGGCAGGCAGACCCCCCAACCAGCACAAGCCTAGCAAATATAAATAAAAGGCAAACCTCCCCCTCTGCTCCTATCATACCCATAGCTTTACTTTTCAGCTACGGGCAGCAGCTTCTAGGCGGCTCCCCTGACTGGCTAGTCAGCCAAACCTGATGCAACCTAGTGCACCTTGAAGCTGACGCAATTAGCTTTCCTCTTTTGTAGTCATCTTGCTGCTTGACCCAGTGGCTGGCTCAGGGATCTGCCTAGAAGCTGCTGCTTGTAGCCTAAAAGAAAAGCTATGTGTATGATAGTACCAGAGGGGGAGGTTTGCCTTGTATTTGCTTGGCTTGTGCCGGTTGGGGGGTCCGACTGCTTGCCTGCCTGCCTGCCTGTCTGAAAAACAAGCCTGTCTGAAAAAGCCTGTCTGAAAAAGCCAAAAGGCAGACAGGCAGACAGTTGGACAGGCAGACAAATAGGCAGGCAGACAGACAGACAAACATGCAGGCAGATAGACAGGCAGACAGGCAGGCAGACAGACAGGCAGGCAGACAGGGAGGCATACAGACAGGCAGGCAGGCAGACAGGTAGACAGGCAGACAAACAGGCAGGCAGACAGACAGACAAACAGGCAGGCAGACAGGGAGGCATACAGACAGGCAGGCAGGCAGACAGGTAGACAGGCAGACAAACAGGCAGGCAGACAGACAGACAAACATGCAGGCAGACAGGGAGGCATACAGGCAGGCAGGCAGGCAGACAGGTAGACAGGCAGACAAACAGGCAGGCAGACAGACAGACAAACATGCAGGCAGACAGGGAGGCATACAGGCAGGCAGGCAGGCAGACAGGTAGAGAGGCAGGCAAACAGGCAGGCAGACAGACAGACAAACATGCAGGCAGATAGACAGGCAGACAGGCAGGCAGACAAACAGGCAGGCAGGCGGACAGACAGACCCCCAAACCGGCACAAGCCAAGCAAATATAAATAAAAGGTAAACCTCCCCCTCTGCTCCTATCATACCCATAGCTTTACTTTTCAGCTACGGGCAGCAGCTTCTAGGCAGAAACCCTTAACAGCACACGCAGAGCCAACCAAACCCAAACCTCCCCCTGGTGTAAGAATGGGATAGGACCCCCCTGAGAGGACCCCCCTAAGGGCACACGCCGAGCCCCCCCCCCCCCACACCCCCCTGGTGTGAGTATGGGATAGGACCCCCCTAGTAGGATCCCACTACCGGCACTCAGGGACTCACCCACCAACCAACTCAGAGACCCACCAACCAACCAACCAACCAACCAACCAACCAACCAACCCCAAACAACCTCAACCAGCCAAGCAACCCCAAGCATCCAACCAAACAACACTAACACAGACCGATGCCGAGCCAACAAAATTCCAACCTCCCCCTCTGCTCCTATCACACCAGGGAAAGCTGTGATGATGGGATGGGACCCCCTAACGGTACACGCCAACCAAACCCAAACCAACCAAACCCAAACGGCACACGCCAAGTCGACAAAACTAAAATCTCCCTAGGAGGACCCCCCCCCCCCCCCCCCCCCCTAACGACACACGCTAAGCCAACCAAATCCAAACTTCCCCTCTGCTCCTACCACACCAGGGGAAGCTGTGATGATGGGATGGGAAGGCCCCCTCATGGTTCGACATGCCGAGGTCATCTGTGCCAAGGGAGGGGACGTTCTTAATGTTGGCTTTGGCCTAGGCCTGGTTGACATGGAGCTGCAGGTGCGGGTGTGTTTGGGTGCGGGTGTGGCTGGTGTGGGTGCGGGTGTGTGGGTGTGGGTGCGGGTGTGTGGGTGTGGTGTGGATGTGTGTCTGGTGTGGGTGCAGGTGTGTGGGTGGTGTTGGTGGTGTGGATGTTGGTGGTGTTGATGTGGGTGGTGTGAGTGTGTGGGTGTGGGTGGTGTGGATGTGGTTGGTGTGGGTGCGGGTGTTGTGTGAGTGTGTGTGGTGTGGGTGCGGGTGTTGTGTGAGTGTGTGTGGTGTGGGTGCGGGTGGTGTTGGTGCAGGTGCGTGAGTGTGTGTGGTGTGGGGGTGGGTGGTGTGGGGGTGGGTGGTGTGGGTGCAGTTGCGTGTGTGTGTGTGTGGTGTGGTGTGGGTCTGGGTGGTGCCAGGAGAGGTTACGTTCTCAATGTTGGCTTTGGCCTAGGCCTGGTAGAGCCATGGAGCTGCGGGTGTAGGTGTTGCGGGTGTGTGTGTGTTTGTGTGTGTGTGTGTGTGTGGTGCCAAGATGTGTGGTGCCAAGAGAGGAGACGTTCTCAATGTTGGATTTGGCCTAGGTCTGTTAGACATGGAGCTGCAGGTGCGGGTGCGGGTGTGTGTGGTGTGGGTGTGTGTGGTGTGGTGTGTGTGGGTGTGGGTGTGGGTGTGGGTGGTGTGGGTGTGTGTGGTGTGGGTGTGTGTGGTGTGGGTGTGGGTGTGGTGTGTGTGTGGTGTGGGTGTGTGTGGTGTGTGTGTGGGTGTGTGGTGTGTGGGTGGGTGGTGTGTGGGTGTGTGGGTAGTGGGTGTGTGGGTGTGGTGTGCTGTGTGGTGTGGGTGTGGGTGTGGGTGTGTGGGTGTGGTGGTGTGGGTGTGTGGTGTGGGTGTGTGCTGGTGTGGTGTTGGGTGTGGGTGTGTGTGTGTGTGTGGTGTAGTGTGGTGGGGGTGAGTGTGTGTGGTGGGGTTGCTGTGTGGTGTGGGTGGTGGGTGGTGGTGTGGTGTGTGGTGTGGCTGTGTGCGTGTTGTGGGGTGTGTGGTGTGGGTGTGTGTATGGTGCTGTTTGTGTTCGTGAGGGTGGTGTAGGGTTGGCAGGTGAGGGTTTGTTGTGTGTGGGGTGGTGTGTGTGTGGAGTGGTGAAAGGGAGGGGAATTTCTAAATGTTGGCTTTGGAAAGGAATGTAGTAAGAGAAATTGAGATGAATGTGAGGGTGGTGTGAACGGTGGTGTGGTGGTGTGTGGTTTGTGGTGTGTGGTTTGGGTGTGGGGTTGTGGTGGGATGTGTGTATGGTGAGGGTGTGAGTGAGTGTGTGGGTGGTGGTGGGTGTGGGTGGTGACAAGGGAGGGGAAGCTTATACATAAATGTTGGATTTGGAATATAGGCATGGTAGAAATGGAGATGAAGGTGAGGCTGTGTTGGTTTGGGTGGTGTGTGTGTGGGTGTGTGGGTCGTGAGGGTGTGGGTGTGGGTGGGTGGGTCGTGGTGAGGGTTGTGGGTGGTGAGCGTGCTGTGTGGTGGTTTGGGTGCCGGGGTGTTGGTGGTGGTTGAGTTTGTGTGGGTTGTGTGAGTGCGGGTGTGGGTGGGTGGTGCGGTGTGTGTGGGTGGGGTGGGTGCGGGTGTGGGTGGGTGGTGCGTGTGTGTGGGTGGTGTGAGTGCGGGTGTGTGTGGGTGGTGCGTGTGTGTGGGTGGTGTGGGTGCGGGTGTGGGTGGGTGGTGCGTGTGTGTGGGTGGTGTGGGTGCGTGTGTGGGTGGGTGGTGTGTGTGAGTGTGGGTGGTGTGGGTGCGTGTGTGTGGGTGGTGTGGGTGTGGGTGGTCCCAAGGGAGGAGACTTTCTCAATGTTGGCTCTGGCCTAGACCTGGAAGAGCCATGGAGCTGCAGGTGCGGGTGTGTGGGTGGGTGGTCTTCCCATGTTATGAAGTTTTAATATTAAAATATGTAATGTACAGTGCCACCCCCCTATGCAAAAGCACAATTAAAAAAACATCGCAATCGAAATCGTAGATTTTGATTTTGATTTTTGAAGGGATTCCTACCCAGCTTTTTGGCCCACGGAAATGTTCACTTTTCGTGGGCCAAAATCGTGTTTATTTTCGTGGGCCAAAATCGTGTTTATTTTCGTGGGCCAAAATCGTGTTTATTTTCGCGAGCCAAAATCGTGTTCATGAGTATTACCTCTTTTACACCCGAATAAAAAAACACCCGGATAAATAAATCAAACATGTTACATGTCTAGTTAAATCTGGAGAAAATAGCTTAAATCCAGATTCGGATTCCATGAAAGATTGCATGGTATAGTTGTCGTACTGAAAAAAACCATGGACATCATATAAGCATAGCAAATCGCCGTTTTAAGTATTTCACTGTGTGGTGAAAAAAAGTTGTAATTATAGCACCAAATCGGTCATTTGATGCTCTTGGTAACGATATGAAGCCTTTGTGAGTGCATTTAAGCTTTCATTGTACTTAGAATAGCAATTATCCATGTTATATACCCAGCTGACATTCTCACAAGAGCACATCTAAGCATTGCAATTCGCAAAATCGAAACTTTGCAACTTGGCACTTACGCAATTTGGCTCATTCACTATAAAATCAAAATCGTGAGAAAACAGTTCACAGAGCCACACCACCATCGAGGCGCAATCTGACGTATACGTGCACGCAATGTTATGTAATTTAAATATTAAAATATGTAATGTGCAGTACCACCACCCAATGCAGAAGTCTAATCCTCGGACCCACACCATCATAGCGGCGCTCCCTGGCGTAAGCGCACACGCAATGTCGTGTAGTTTAAATATTAAAATATGTAATGTGCAGTACCACCGCCCCGGCACCACCCCATGCAGAAGCACAATCCTCAAACCCACACCATCATCGAGACGCACCCTGACGTATATGCACACGCAATTTCGTGTAGTTTTAATATTAAAATATGTAATGTGCAGTACCACCGCCCCGGCACCACCCCATGCAGAAGCACAATCCTCAAACCCACACCATCATCGAGACGCACCCTGACATATATGCACACGCAATGTCATGTAGTTTTAATATTGAAATACGTATCTTACAGTACCACCACCCCTGCACCACCCCATGCAGAAGCACAATCCTCGAACCCACACCATCATCGAGGCACACCCTGACATATATGCACACGCAATGTCATGTAGTTTTAATATTGAAATACGTATCTTACAGTACCACCACCCCGGCACCACCCCATGCAGAAGCACAATCCTCGAACCCACACCATCATCGAGGCACACCCTGACGTATACGCACACGCAGTGTCAAAAGGATGGGGTGACAAGCCAGGAGTGAAGCTCTTGTTGGGGCGATGGCAAGATGTCTTGCCACAGCTCGGCCAGTTTGATGGAATCTTCTTTGACACGTAAGAACAGGGTCAGTGGTTGTTACCTGAAATAACCAGAAATAACCTGGTTTGATGTGATCTTTTTTGACGCGCAAGAACAGGGTCAGTGGTTGTTACCTGAAATAACCCGAAATAACCTGGTTTGATGTGATATTTTTTGACGCGCATGAACAGGGTCAGTGGTTGTTACCTGAAATCATCTGAAATAACCTGGTTTGATGTGATCTTTTTTGACGCTCAAGAATAGGGTCACTGAAATAACCTGAAATAACATGAAGTAACCTGGTTTGATGGAATCTTCTTTGACACGTAAGAACAGGGTCACTGAAATAACCTGAAATAACATGAAATGACCTGGTTTGATGGAATCTTCTTTGACGCGTAAGTACAGGGTCGCTGTTCCTTATCTGAAATAAAAAGTGTGTTAGTGATTCCATCCCTCAAAAGTATGTTAGTGCTTTTACCCAGCTCCATGTTCAATTGAGTGTGAGTGATTCCATCCCTTATAACTATGGTTGTGCTTCTACCCTGTTCCACCCCCCAACAAGGTGTATGTGCCTCTACCCTCAAAACTCTGTTTGTACTTCAACCCTGTTCCACCCCCCAACAAGGTGTATGTGCCTCTACCCTCAAAACTCTGTTTGTACTTCAACCCTGTTCCACCCCCCAACAAGGTGTTTGTGCCTCTACCCTCAAAACTCTGTTTGTACTTCAACCCTGTTCCACCCCCCAACAAGGTGTATGTGCCTCTACCCTCAAAACTCTGTTTGTACTTCAACCCTGTTCCACCCCCCAGCAAGGTGTTTGTGCCTCTACCCTCAAAACTCTGTTTGTACTTCAACCCTGTTCCACCCCCCAACAAGGTGTATGTGCCTCTACCCTCAAAACTCTGTTTGTACTTCAACCCTGTTCCACCCCCCAACAAGGTGTATGTGCCTCTACCCTCAAAACTCTGTTTGTACTTCAACCCTGTTCCACCCCCCAACAAGGTGTTTGTGCCTCTGCCCCTCAGGTATGGAGAGTATTATGAAGAGATGAGGACGTTTCATGAGCAGGCAAGTGGAATCTGCATTGTTTTTTCTTTCTCTTTGTTTTTTTAAACTTTGTTTTTGTTTTTGTTTTCATGAGCAGGCGAGTGGAATCTGCTGTTTTTCTTTCTCTTTCTTTTTCTTTCTCTGTTCATGAGCAGGGGAGTGGAATCTGCATTTTCTTCCTTTTGTTTGGTTTGTTATAAGAAGGGAGGGAGGGATGAAGGATGGAAGGACAGGAGAAAGGGAGGAAGGGAGGAAGAAAGGAACAAAACGGGAAAAAGAAAGGCGGAGAGAGAGAGAGAGAGAGAGAGAGAGAGAGAGAGAGAGAGAGAGAGAGAGAGAGAGAGAGAGAGAGATAGGGAGAGGGAGAGGGAGGGGAGGGAGGGAGGGGGGGTGGAAATAAAAAAAGTGAGGTAAAGAAATAGCATATACTCAAATATGACACTCCTACACATGTCCTGTTGATGTAAGCATTTACACTTTGCATTTGCCTCCTTTGCTGAATTACTTTCCTGGAATAACCTGGAATAACCTGAAATAGCCTGAAAAAGCCTGAAATAGCCTGACATAACCTGAAATAGCTTGAAATACCCTGAAATAACCTGGAATAACTTGAAATATCCTGAATTAATCTGAAATAGCCTAGAATAGACTGGAATATCCTGAAATATCCTGAGATAACCTTAGATAGCCTGTAATAAGCTGGAAACCTGGAATAACCTGAACTAGCCTGAAATAACCTGCCTCGCGGGATACCTCACGGGTAACACAACGTTTAAATCAGGTAGCACACTTGGCATATAACAAATAATCTGAGCATAGGAACTTCCTAGACCCCCTTCTGAGTCGTACCCCCTTTTATGGAATCATTTAAAAGATAAATACTTTTCCTGATTACGTAAACGCTTACACTTGTCCTGACTACGTGAACGCTTACACTTTTCCTGACCACGTAAACGCTTACACTTTTCCTGACTACGTAAACGCTTACACTTTTCCTGACCACGTAAACGCTTACACTTTTCCTGACTACGTAAACGTACATTGCACTTTGCAGTTGCCTCGTTTGCTGAAGCCAGGAGGGATATACTCTTTCTTCAATGGCCTGGCACCCGACAACATTTTCTTTCATATGGTGTACGGCAGGTAGGCTGTGAAGAGACGCTACCGGTGTTTTTTATTTCAGATTTCTGTAGTCCAGGTTGAGTAGATTCTTGGGCTACTCAACCCTGATTTTATGATAGTTGCGTAGCCATCGCATGGCGGAGCGCAAAGCGTGGAGCCTGGGGGGGTCGGGGGGGCGCACGTCCCGATATCGGGGGTTCCGGGAGGTGTAGCATTCTACGGAATGACAACGGAATGGCAACAGAATGGCAACAGAATGGCAACAGAATGGCAACAGAATGGCAACAGAATGACAACAGAATGGCAACGGAATGGCGACGCGTCGTCAAAAAATGAAACACTGGACGCTAGTGTGTACTGCTGCCCAGCTTCCACCTCCTCACCACACCACACACACTTCAATTTACATGGTGTACGGCAGGTAGGCTGTGAAGTGACGCTAGTCTGTACCGCTGCCCAGCTTCCACCTCCTCACCACACCACACATTTTTGGCGGAGCCCCCCCTTCTGGGGGGCGGGAGCCCCCAGTGTTACACATTTGTCCATTCGACCATCCATCCATCCATCCATCTATCTGACCGTGATGAAGCCTGACACGTCAGCCAAAGATCTCGAAACTATCATGCTTCCGTTCCCACCTGTCGCTCCGTCGCGATCACTCTCCGCCAATTTTTAGCGTCGCAGGCGACACCACACACACTTTCTTTCACATGGTGTATGGCAGGTAGACTGTAAAGTGACGCTAGTGCGTACTACTTCATTATTATTTAAATTAATTGTATTTAATTGTTTATCTTTTAAAAGAGCTTTATCTTAAAACACAAAACACTCTTTCAAATATGCCCAGCTTCCACCTCCTCACCACACCACACACACTTCAATTTACATGGTGTACGGCAGGTAGGCTGTGAAGTGACGCTAGTCTGTACCGCTGCCCAGCTTCCACCTCCTCACCACACCACACATTTTTGGCGGAGCCCCCCCTTCTGGGGGGCGGGAGCCCCCAGTGTTACACATTTGTCCATTCGACCATCCATCCATCCATCCATCTATCTGACCGTGATGAAGCCTGACACGTCATCCAAAGATCTCGAAACTATCTCGCTTCCGTTCCCACCTGTCGCTCCGTCGCGATCACTCTCCGCCAATTTTTAGCGTCGCAGGCGACACCACACACACTTTCTTTCACATGGTGTATGGCAGGTAGACTGTAAAGTGACGCTAGTGCGTACTACTTCATTATTATTTAAATTAATTGTATTTAATTGTTTATCTTTTAAAAGAGCTTTATCTTAAAACACAAAACACTCTTTCAAATATGCCCAGCTTCCACCTCCTCACCACACCACACACACTTCAATTTACATGGTGTACGGCAGGTAGGCTGTGAAGTGACGCTAGTCTGTACCGCTGCCCAGCTTCCACCTCCTCACCACACCACACATTTTTGGCGGAGCCCCCCCTTCTGGGGGGCGGGAGCCCCCAGTGTTACACATTTGTCCATTCGACCATCCATCCATCCATCCATCTATCTGACCGTGATGAAGCCTGACACGTCAGCCAAAGATCTCGAAACTATCTCGCTTCCGTTCCCACCTGTCGCTCCGTCGCGATCACTCTCCGCCAATTTTTAGCGTCGCAGGCGACACCACACACACTTTCTTTCACATGGTGTATGGCAGGTAGACTGTAAAGTGACGCTAGTGCGTACTACTTCATTATTATTTAAATTAATTGTATTTAATTGTTTATCTTTTAAAAGAGCTTTATCTTAAAACACAAAACACTCTTTCAAATATGCCCAGCTTCCACCTCCTCACCACACCACACACACTTCAATTTACATGGTGTACGGCAGGTAGGCTGTGAAGTGACGCTAGTCTGTACCGCTGCCCAGCTTCCACCTCCTCACCACACCACACATTTTTGGCGGAGCCCCCAGTGTTACACGTTTGTCCATTCGACCATCCATCCATCCATCCATCTATCTGACCGTGATGAAGCCTGACACGTCAGCCAAAGATCTCGAAACTATCTCGCTTCCGTTCCCACCTGTCCCTCCGTCGCGATCACTCTCCGCCAATTTTTAGCGTCGCAGGCGACACCACACACACTTTCTTTCACATGGTGTATGGCAGGTAGACTGTAAAGTGACGCTAGTGCGTACTACTTCATTATTATTTAAATTAATTGTATTTAATTGTTTATCTTTTAAAAGAGCTTTATCTTAAAACACAAAACACTCTTTCAAATATGCCCAGCTTCCACCTCCTCACCACACCACACACACTTCAATTTACATGGTGTACGGCAGGTAGGCTGTGAAGTGACGCTAGTCTGTACCGCTGCCCGGCTTCCACCTCCTCACCACACCACATATTTTTGGCGGAGCCCCCCCTTCTGGGGGGCGGGAGCCCCCAGTGTTACACATTTGTCCATTCGACCATCCATCCATCCATCCATCTGACCGTGATGAAGCCTGACACGTCATCCAAAGATCTCGAAACTATCTCGCTTCCGTTCCCACCTGTCGCTCCGTCGCGATCACTCTCCGCCAATTTTTAGCGTCGCAGGCGACACCACACACACTTTCTTTCACATGGTGTATGGCAGGTAGACTGTAAAGTGACGCTAGTGCGTACTACTTCATTATTATTTAAATTAATTGTATTTAATTGTTTATCTTTTAAAAGAGCTTTATCTTAAAACACAAAACACTCTTTCAAATATGCCCAGCTTCCACCTCCTCACCACACTACACACACTTTCTTTCATATGGTGTATGTCAGGTAGGCTGTGAAGTAACGCTAGTGTGTACTTCTGCCCAGCCTCCACCTCCTCACCACACCACACACATTTATTCCACATGGTGTTCGGCAGGTAGGCTGTGAAGTAACTCTAGTGTGTACTTCTGCCCAGCCTCCACCTCCTCACCACACCACACACATTTTATTCCTCATGGTGTTCGGCAGGTAGGCTGTGAAGTAACGCTAGTGTGTACCACTGCCCAGCTTCCACCACCTCACCACAACAATGACACACGCATATATACACGCATACACACATACATACATACATACATACATACATACATACATACAAACATATATACACACACATACACATATACACACACGCATATATACACGCACACACACATACATACGAACATATACACACACACACACATATACACACTCATATACACACACACGCATATATGCACGCACACACACATACATACGAACATATACACACACACACACATGTACACACTCATATACACACACACGCATATATACACGCACACACACATACATACGAACATATACACACACACACATATACACACTCATATACACACACACGCATATATGCACGCACACACACATACATACGAACATATACACACACACATATATACACACTCATATACACACACACGCATATATGCACGCGCACACACACACATATAGACACATATACACACACACACACATATACACTCATATACACACACACGCATATATGCACGCACACACACACATAGACACATATACACACACACACATAGACACACTCATATACACACACACGCATATATGCACGCACACACACACATATAGACACATATATATGCCCACACATACATATATATACACATATATACACACATATACACACACAGATATACAAATTAGCTCTGATCTGTCTAGGAATAGTTGTTATGAATAGGGAACGGCAACTGATATAAGTGTTTGGAAAACTAATACTAACTAATATTATTATAGTGTCACAATAATATTAGTTTTTCAAATAAATACGAAATTCTGGTTAGACGGCTCGTCCGACTAATATGATATCATATGATATAATATTATTTATTCACTAATATAATATAACATAGCCGACCCCTAGTTAAGATGCATCCAAAGCCTCATATCAGTTTTTGGCAGAGCTGGGTAATGGAGCTGGGTAGAAGCTGCTACGCATAGCCCAAAAACGAAACAGTGTTAGTAGGAGTTTAATAGTAGTTTAGAAGCATGGGAGTATAATAGAGATCGAGATTATTATTTTTTGGGCGGAGCCCGCCCCAATCCTGGGTGGCAGAAGCCCCCAGATTCACCCTGTTGTCTGTTTATGCGTCCGACCAACCGACCGACCGACCGACCGACCGGAAAACGAAGCCTGACGTGACAGCCAACTGTCTCATAACTAACTGGCTTCTGTCAGCTCCATCGTTGGCACCTGTTGTTCCGTTGCCAACACTCTCCCTCAATTTTCTGCGTCGCTTGCGACGCTGCATAGGACCAAGCCCTGCGGTAGGCACTTTTGTTTTGCTACTCGTAGCATCTTATAGGCAGCTCCTTTCTCCCACCCTTGGGCCAAACCTGACGATAGTTAGTGCGTCTGAAAGCTGGCATGACAGGCAATCCAATGCAGCTGTAATCTTTGGGCTCGACTCAGTCAGAGCTGGGTGGAAGCTGCTATGCGTAGCCCAAAAACGAAACAGTGTTAATAGGAGTTTAATAGTAGTTTATAAGTGTGGAAGTATGGGAGTATAATAGAGTACGAGATTCTATTTTTTGTTAGCGGAGCCCCCCCTCCTGGGGGACGGGAGCCCCCAGATTCACCCCATTGTCCGTTTGTCCGACCAACCGACCAACCGACAGAACAACTGAATCCTGGCACAGCAGCCAACTGTCTTGTAACTAACTGGCTTTGGTCTGCTCCATCGTTGTCGTTCTGTTGCCAACACACTCCGCCAATTTTCCTCGTTGCTTGCGACGCTGCATAGGAATTGTACCATGAACCCTAACCTCTCCCTCTGCCCCCCCCCCCCCCACACACACACCCTCCCACCCCTGCTCTCTCCCCTCCACCCTCCCCTGCCCCCACCCCCTCTGTCCACCTTCCCTCTGCCTCGTTTTTTTTCCTGAGAAGGCTTGTCCAGCTTGAGCTGTCTAATTTGGGGATTTCTACTAAGTACACCCCGATGAACATCAAAGCCCTGGATCCTGAAGTGTGGGAGGGAGTCAAGAACAAGTGAGTGGTTGAGTTGGTTAGGTTGAATTGGTTCAGTTGAGTGGTTGAGTTGGTTCAGTTGAGTGATTCAGTTTAGTTGGTTGAGTTGGTTAAGTTTGAGTTTTTGATGCACGATGGTCTTCTTCGCATTCTGCTGAAATCGCTGGGGCGAGGTGTACTGGGTCAGGTGGGGTGGTCAGGTGGACTGGGATAGGGAGGGGTGTTTTTGTGTGGTGTGGTGTGGTGTTGGGTGTTTTGGAGCGGAGTGGGGTGGGGTGAAGTAGGGTGTTTAGGTTTAGGTGGGGTGTACTGGGATGGGGAGGGGTGATTTTGTGTGGTGTGGTGTAGGTTTTTTTTGAGTGGGGAGGGGTGGGGACGAGAGGGGCATCCATGCTAGTACTGTATTGTACTGTATAGGTAGTTTTTTGCACTGCATATTTTAGTGTGCATGCGGGGCTTGGTAGTTTTTTGCACTGCATATTTTAGTGTGCATGCGGGGCTTGGTAGTTTTTTGCACTGCATATTTTAGTGTGCATGCGGGGCTTGGTAGTTTTTTGCACTGCATATTTTAGTGTGCATGCGGGGCTTGGTAGTTTTTTGCACTGCATATTTTAGTGTGCATGCGGGGCTTGGTAGTTTTTTGCACTGCATATTTTAGTGTGCATGCGGGGCTTGGTAGTTTTTTGCACTGCATATTTAGTGTGCATGCGGGGCTTGGTAGTTTTTTGCACTGCATATTTTAGTGTGCATGCGGGGCTTGGTAGTTTTTTGCACTGCATTTTTTAGTGTGCATGCGGGGCTTGGTAGTTTTTTGCACTGCATATTTTAGTGTGCATGCGGGGCTTGGTAGTTTTTTGCACTGCATATTTTAGTGTGCATGCGGGGCTTGGTAGTTTTTTGCACTGCATATTTTAGTGTGCATGCGGGGCTTGGTAGTTTTTTGCACTGCATATTTTAGTGTGCATGCGGGGCTTGGTAGTTTTTTGCACTGCATTTTTTAGTGTGCATGCGGGGCTTGGTAGTTTTTTGCACTGCATATTTTAGTGTGCATGCGGGGCTTGGTAGTTTTTTGCACTGCATTTTTTAGTGTGCATACGGGGCTTGGTAGTTTTTTGCACTGCATATTTTAGTGTGCATGCGGGGCTTGGTAGTTTTTTGCACTGCATATTTTAGTGTGTATGCGAGGCTTGTATTTTTTTTTGCCAACTATATGTATGTGTACGGCATTCATGTATTCATTGTCCCCCTCTTCTGCAGGTACTGGCACTTTGAGACATACTTCTTGCCGACATGCACCAAGGATGAGCAGCTGGCCTCTTGAGGTGCTCTCTTGTGTGCTAGGGTTTAGGGTTTAGGATGAGCAGCTGGCTTCTTGATATGCTCTCTTATGTGCTAGGGTTTAGGGTTTAGGATGAGCAGCTGTCTTCTTGATGTGCTCTCTTGTGTGCTAGGGTTTAGGGTTTAGGATGAGCAGCTGGCTTCTTGATATGCTCTCTTGTGTGCTAGCGTATGTTTGTGAGTGTGTGTGTGTGTGTTGAGAGGTTGTATGTGTTGAGTGTTTGAGTGTTGTGTGTTTTAGACATAAAGACACTAAGGAAAACGCAACTGGTATTCAGGTTTTATGAAAGGATTGTCACCCCAGGACGTGGAGCCTCGCCCTAAATCAGCTGCCCAGGGGATTTAGATTTCAGAGCTGATTAAATTAACATGCGAATTATACCTCGGCCGCATTTGCTGGGGACAAGATAGTACATGTATGTATGTTACAGTCCAGGGGTAGGACAAATAGGCTACAGGGACTTGCCCAACCGTATAGTAAGGGCTTAAAAAGAAAAAGCACTGATGAACTGAACCCCAAACAATCGTCTAACCGACGGGGGCCCTGAGTTTGTGCGACAGTGACAATTTAATTCTACAATATATCAACTGTGGGAACAACATTGGGCCAATCCTTCTGCTTCCAGTAAGGACCACCAGGATCATTGCAAGGGCCGGAACCATCTGTCTCTCCAACAGAGTGACGACAACGAGGGAAGGGAAACAGGAAATGGCCTTGAACTTCAACTTGAATTTTGTTACATAGTTGATTTTTGTTACATGGTGAATTATTGTTACACCCTCGCGGTGTCAAGTAGACTTTAATATGTAATGTAATAGCTTCAGCCTGTCAGCCAGCAATTTGGCTGCACAACCTTTGAAGGGTTTGGTTGGGGCAACGAAACAATTTGTAACCATTTCTCGAATTGTGCGAGGCATCCTTGTGTAGGGACCATGGTAATCTTCTCTGTATAGCTCCAATTTTAACAGATGTTCCAGGGGGTGTCATTCCTAAAAAAAAAAACTTCTCCGAGTTGATTTTTCCTGATTATGGGGCTGTAATCGCATGTATCAGTGCGACATTGAGAAATGTGTCAGGTCATTCTGAGCACCTTATTTAGGGGGGGGGGGGGGGGGGGGGGGGGGGGGGGGGGTCAGCCCTCAGGTTTTTTTCTAACTTTTTACTCAGACCTCCAAATGACATTCTGATTCCACCCTTGAGTAGGCCTTGGTAAGGGCAGTCCATTGGCACCACTTTGGACCTTGTGCAATAAGTATCTACCCCTTGGGTGGGTGGGTGAATGGGGTCAGCCTTCCTCAGTTGTTTTCTAACTTTTTACTCAGACCTCCAAATGACATTCTGAGACCACCCATGAGTAGGCCTTGGCAAGAGCAGTTCATTGGCACCACTTTGGACCTTATGCAATAACTATCTACCCCTTGGGTGGGTGGTTTGTTGGGTGAATGGGGTTGAAAAACTGAATTTTGACTACCAGACAATCCCTGTGTGGGAATTCCGAGGATGCCGGTATGTGCCCCATACTGTAACCCCCCACAATCCATATCTAAGTTTTCAAAAAGGGGGTATTTCGATTTAAATGGGGGGGGGGGGGGGGGGGGGGGGGGGGGGGGGGGTCAGACCCCCTCAGTTTTGTAGGGATAGGTGACCCCCTTTTTTTATACTCCCAGATGTTCTCGAGATAACGCAATATCAATTTAATACATTATAGTATTATTCGGACATTTTCCCGGACAACAGAATTTTAGAGACCACGGAATATTCGGCCACATCACAGTAAGTAGTGGTAAAGAATAGGTCAGAAAAGACAGGAGTAAAAAAAGTTTGGACACCTATCCCCGAGGGGGGGGCAAGGAAAAAGATTTCGTACCGCACGTTCGATATGGATAGAGCCTATCCTCAAACTATATAAAACAAAAAGTTTTTTTTTTTAGCCAAAAATAAAGTTGTACAAAAGTTAGAGGGGTCCAAAGTTTTTTTCAACCAAAGCGGCCCAAATGTTAACTTCGCGATAAATCACGTTTGGGTAACCCCATTAAAGATGTAAGAGCATAACTGAAATGGGCTTTAAAAGATATTTCGAATGACCCCCATTTTAGGGGGGGTAGGGTGAGGTAATTGGGTTTTAGGAGGGGGGTGTGGGGGGTGTGGGGGGTGGGGTGAGGGGTAAAAAAACTTTTAGCCAACTTTATTTTCCCCCTCTTTTTGTATGAAACGTCCACAATTCCAACTCCCATCTGAATCGGACACCATATCGAAGGTGCGGTCCAAAATCTGTCTTTCTGCCCCCCCCCCTGGCATGATCCATCATATTTTAAGAAGCGTTGACAAGGCAGGTTTAAACCTGCTGGTGGTTTTTTTCATTGTGCTAGTCAATTAACATGGTTTTGGGGGGAATGCTACAGGTCCCCTGTAGTACACAATGCACCCCTTCCCCAAGTTGGCCCTTCCCTCCCCTGCCTTGGGCAACCACAGGAAACCCAGGAAAAAGTTGAGTTGTTGCAACCCAAAGTGTTGTCTTCATGTGGTGTTGTGGTCCTGCATAGTGCTGGTGGAAGGCTGTGACCCATGGACCGGCATGCATTGAATGTGAGGTTCAGCTGCCTGCCTGCAGTGATGGTTGATGATGATATGATGATGTTGGTGATTACATTTTTCATGATGCCCAACTGGACTCTATATGTGCCCGCGGGTAGTTGACTAATCCCTAGGGGTTCATTTTATTTACAATTCACAGGCTTGGCACAATAGTTACAAGCATGTGTAACATATGTCATTCTTGTGCAAAATGCATGTTTCCTCAAGGACTCTTAACAAAAAATCCCGGGGGGCTCTGCCCTCCGTACCCCCCCCCCCCTATTTAACGGGGGGCGCTTCATGCTACGGCATGCAATGGCTACGCAACAATCCTGAAATCAGGCTTGAGTAGCCCAGGTACCTACTAAAACTGGCCTACACAAATCTGTAATACAAAACACTGGGCTTCACATTGAGGACATGCTAATGTGGAAGCCCAGAAAAGTAGTTTCGATCAGAATGTGACAGCATGTCCTGATGTCAAAAAAAAAAATCGCTCCACTGACGCGGATCAGAGAAGTAAGAGGGGGGGGGGGGGGGGGGGGGGGGGGGGGGGGGGGGGAGTGCATGTGCATGTATGTCCACATTGTTCTCTGTTTTGTTAGGTGGCTCTTGCACTGCTCCATGTATTGGTCATACCTATGCAAATGCATTTGCACCAGTGAAGGCATGAGTCAAACAGTAATTTGAACAAACAATATTACCGGTATATGTGTGTGTTTTGTGTGTGGTGTTTACATGGTGTGCATGTGTGCTCAAATCTGTGTGATGTGTGGAACTGTGTCGGTGTGTGTACTTGTGAGAGAGTTGCGTGGTGTTTATGTGTGCGTGTGTCGTTTTGTGTGGTGTATGTTGGTGTGTGTTGTGTGCCGTATTATGTGATGCAGTGTGTGTGTGTAAGAGAGGTGTGCGGTGTTTGTATATTGTGTGGTATGTGTGCATGTGTGTTTGTGTGTGTCATGTTTGTGTGGTGCATGTGTGTGCGCGCCATGTGTAGTGTTTATGTGGTGTGTGTGCATGTGCATGTACAACATCAGGGCACATGAGAAAGTCCTACCCACCTGAAGATGGTGGAGCATACCAGCCTGTGTCTGAAAGCTCATGCCCTACATACAACTCCCTTGCTAGCTCCAGGACAGTCAGGACCAGCCAAAGTTATTTTCGTTTCAGTCCCAAGCACTAGCAGATCACCAGCAACATACTTAGGGGATTCCAGCCCTAGTTATTTCTCTGCTTTGTCTCCTTTAGAAGTGCCAACAATAGTAACAACCAACTGCCTTACATTCCATGCCTGACTCCAAGACATGCAGGCCGGAGGGGGGAATATTACCTTGCTGTCCTCACCCACGATGTGGTCGTGGAAGAACCTCTGCAGGCATGGGCGCAATCGAACGAACGATTTGGTTAAGCAAGGGCGCGTGAAAAAGCAGGGTCGAGCGAAACAAGATGATATGAGACACGACCAGACGCGATGAGGGACGATAAGACGCTCCTCTGGTGCCCGATCAAGCACGCAGCAGCCAAAAGAAAGGAAAGGAACGCGCAACCGACGCGTTCCTCTTTTTGCCTCCAGGCGTTCATTCTATTCTATTCTGCATCTCCAGTCACGAGAAAGAAATAGCCAGCCTAACTCGGCTTTGGTTGAATTTCAGAGCTTAAGAAAGGACGGATGGAAGAAGATACAAGCGAACGTCTGCGTGGCTTTAATTATCGCACAACGGGAGCACAAGGGTGTCCCAAGAGAGAGCGCTGTGCCGCACGTGACGTACTTTCTTAATTAACAATTGTACCGGACTTAATTACTGCAGTACAATTGTTAATTGTAATTAAGTCCGTTCAGACCCCGGAAAGGTGTCCCAAGAGACGAGGGGGGGGGGGGGGGGGGGGGGGGGGGGGGTCCGACCGTTTTCCCAATTTTATTTGTACCTCGTGTAACTTTCTTGCCAGTGCGAATTTTTGAGCGTGACGTACACCATTGAGAAGGTCTCGACGAGAGGAGTACAAATCTGAAGTCGTTAGTTAGTGACACCAAGGGTGTAATTGGTGAATCTCCTGGAAGGTACATCCAGGCTGGACGCCAGGCTGGACGTCACCCAGACCTTCGCGTCCAGCTTGGAACGAGCGGCAGTTGGGCGGAAAAAGGCGCGCGCGCAACGCGTTCTGAATTCCGGTCCCCTACCGTACGAAGTTCCTAAAGCAGTCGAGCCTGGGGTCGAGCACTCGAGCCCCCCCCCCCCACCCACCCCCCCACCCCCCCCCCCCCACCCCCCCCCCCCCCCCCCCACCCCACCCCACCCCACCCCACCCCACCACACCTTCCCCCCCCTCCCCCCCACCCCAAAACACACACACCACCCGAGCCGACCATCAGGCTCCAGAATACAAGTTGAGTAGATCAAGCCATTATAATGATGATGATAAAGATAAAAAGACAGATAAATAACGCCTTCAGTCGATTTTCGTGATCTCCTCCTAGGGCGCGGACGACTGCTGAGCGCCCAAGAAAGTTGTAAAAATACTAAAATCTATATAACTTTGTCCAAACTTGATATTTATAAATTTTGGTTGTATGGTTGGAAAGGCCTTGCCGAGATGATGCTCATGGACCCCCCTTTCACTATGTAATACTGTCTGGGTGTCTAGATATGAGGTCTCAAAGAGGGGGAGGGGGGGGGGGGGGGGGGGAGTTGTTATTTTGACCCCCGGGGACCCCCCCCCTGTGTCTTAAGTGGTGCCAATGAACTGCCCTTGTCAACACAATCTCTATGGTGACTCAGCATGTCATTTGGAGATCTGAGTAAAAAGATAGCAAAAAACCTGAGGAGGGCTCCCCCCCCCCCCAAACACACACACACACACAGGTCGACACAGGTCAACAACCAGCCAGTGGATCGAAGATTGCCATCACTGTTTCTGTTCTGGGCTACACGTGGTTCTGGTTCTAGACTTTCACCTTCCTTGGGCCAAACCTGTTGCTAGCTAGCGCGTCTGATTGTCTGACAGCTGACATGACGGGCATTCCACAGCAGTAGCCCTTGAGCAACCTGTCCGTATCTGCGCACCCGCAACTTCGTATTTCAGACGCCTGTCTGACTAGGCGCGAACGAGGACGCGGTTCGTCCCTCCTGCATGAACGTCATTTCCATTTCTCGCCCCCCTGACCTATATTCAAGCAACACACCTACCATTAGCGCATCCGTTTGTGAAGCATCCGATCTTGAGCAATATTTCCTGGCCTGGAAGTAAAGAAATTATAATTCGCAGTGGATATGGGTCAGACGGCCAGTCAGACCATTCGCCGTTTTCTTCCCTTCCGCTCCGCCCCAATGGATACTGCAACTGCAGAAGAGGATTCGGATAGCAGTTCAGCTTTATTGCCAACGCAAGGGATCGACGAGGAAGAAGCTCCAGAGCAGCTGGCTCCGGCTGTCCCCATGGATCATACCCAGTTCAGGCGACATATATCTGGCAACCACAACCCTAGTGGGTACCTAACACTAATACCACTGTCAGGTGAGAGGAATAGAGAAGTTTGTGTGCGTGTGTGTACTTGGGGGAGGAGGGGTGGGGGGGGGTGGGGTGGGGGGTGGGGGGGAGGGGGACAGGCACCTGGCAACCATAACCCTAGAAGTGATACCAGTGGGTACCTGACACTCATACCACTGGCAAGTGAGAGGAATGCACAAGCTATGTGTAGGTGTGTTTGTTTGTGTGTGTGTGTGGGATGGGTGTTTGGGGGGGGGAGGGTGAGGTGCGTGCGGTGTGTGTGTGTGACTGTGCGTGCGGTGTGTGTGTGGGGGTGGTGGTGGGGGGTGGGGGGTGGGTGGGGGGGGGGGGGAGACAGGTTCCTGGCAACCACAAAACTAGAAGTGCTGTAAGTGGGTACCCTAAACTCATACCTCTATCAGTTGTGAGGGGTAGAATGGGTGGGTAGGGTAGGTGTGTGAGTGTGTGTGTGTGTGTGTTGGGGGGGGGGGGGGGGGGGGGGGGGGGGGGGGGGGGGAGGGTGTGTGTACCAATGCAGTTTTTTTTTAAATCTGAAAGAGTTTTTTTTCCTAGCTTTATGGTTTTAGACCTCTTCCAGAGACAGCGTTTCTGTGCTTTCCATAGCTTTTTATAGCTATTTCCCGGCTTTTTTGTAGCTTTTTAGGGCCATTTAGGGCACACACTAAAAACTGTTTTTTAACCTTTTTTACAGTGATAATTTTGCTGAAACGGGGTCAAACTAACGATCACTATATACAGCGGGGAAATCAATCCCTGTACCAGTGGTAGCAATGTTGTGGGGGTAGGTGGGTGCATGGTAGGTAATCATATTAGCATTAGCCTATCTCCTGCAGCAAAATATTTGTTTGTGTGACGTGTGTTCTTTACCCTCCTACTTGCTGTCGCTGTCGTGGTGGTCCGAGCTCGGATGCAGTAGCGGTCTGCGAAAGCAAAACCCACTGTAACAATTCCCCAGTGCAAGTAAACGGGAAGGTTACTCCAACCCCACGCCCCGTGGCAAGGCCTGTCAAGTTTCAGTTCTTTACCTTACTCCACTTTCGCGTAGATAAATAAATAGATAAATAAATAAATAAATAAATAAATGCATAAATAGTACGCCTTATTACGAGGCCGCGTGCTGGCACTGGGGCCAACCACCAAACATTGGCGAAGACTTGTATCTGATGATGAGGATGATAATGATGATGATGATGATGATGATGATGATGATGATGATGATGACGTTTTTCCTCGTGCCCTACTGGACTTCAAATGTGCCCTCAGCTTGACCGAGTCAAGGGGGACTTTTGTGGGGATGTCATTTTGTTTGTGAAGGGTTTGTCTATGAAAGTGGGCTGAAAGTGGTGCTGCTTTTTTTGCGAATAAAGCAGGCTGTTCATTTTGTTTTTACTTCGTATTATATTACGATCGTAATATTTTACCCCGTGTTGGCCCAAATTATCGCAATAAGAGACTCTAAGAGACCTTGAAAAAACCGAAATTGACGTAAATTGACTAAAATCGACAAAAATTCACTAAAATCTAATAAAATCGGAATAAGGATGTTGTCCTGGGAGGAGGCAAATACAAAAACGTAAGAAGATTTGCTCTTTCAGATTTGAAAAAAATATCACTGCTGTTCATTTGGGCTGTTCTAGGAGCGCTCGATAGTTTGTATTTAGTTTATATTTAGACAGCCTGTTTCAGTGATATAGATTGGTCTAGTGGTACACCAAATCCCTGAAACGAAGCAGGGTCGGGGGTTCGATTCCCCCTACGGTCCACCTGAGCGTTGCAGGTCGTTGTCAACCGCGATGGTAGCTTGTCCAGATGAGGTGGTAGACCGTTCTCTGCCCGCGTACGACGGGATCCCTTAATACCTCGCTCCACCAGGCGTTATCATTATTTTATGATTAGACAACTCTACTAGCAAGCTTCAACATTTTCTTGTGCCCTACCGAGCATTTGCATGTGCCCTACCATCTGATTTATTTGCTTTACCCCTTTATTAGCCTAGGTTAGTAAAATTAAGAGCCGAAGTTACCACTGTACCATGTCGTTATTTCCAGCTATAAGGAGCAGCTGTTAGGTAGCTCCCTTATATTCAGACA
>JACBWV010000610.1:117495376-117560376 GCA_013435795.1 Chlamydomonas sp. ICE-L | reverse complement strand
TTTTGCTACCCAGGCCCAAATATTAGTCAGTTAGCCTATGCAAATTAGTCAGTTAGCCTGTGCAAAGTAGCCAGTTAGCCTGTTCAAAATCTTATTCGGTTAGCCTGTGCAAATTCCATCAGGGCATAGTACTCCTACCCTATCCAAGATCTCAGTCAGTTAGCCTGTGCAAAGAAGTTGTGCACCTTTCTGTGTTTCATGCATTTTTGGCGGAGCCCCCACCTTCTGGGGGGCAGGAGCCCCCCGGGTCACCGCTTTACCCAAGTGCCTTTCTGTCTGTCTGTCTGTCTGTCTGTCTGTCTGTCTGTCTGTCTGTCTGTCTGTCTGTCTCCGTCCGTCCGTCCGTCCGTCCGTCCGTCCGTCCGTCCGTCCGTCCGTCCGTCTGTCTGTCTTTCTGTCTGTCTGTCTGTCTGTCTGTCTGTCTGTCCATCACATTCCAATCCTGGGGCTCGTAAACCCACTCTCCACCCTTCCAAATCTCGGACAGCTCAAACCTCGTCAATTTCGAACCCACTCTCCATGAATTGTCTGCGTCACTTGCAACGCGCCTAGGACTTGTTGTGGGGTCTTTGACTTGGTCCTGCTGCTGCCCCTGCTTTTCGTCCTTGTTCCCTCTTTCAACTGTGCAACATCTGTTGCAATGCTTTGATCACTGCCCCAAAACCTTCATCCTGTTATACAAATGAACAGTAGGCACGATGTGCCGCTGTCATGTCTCGGCATTGTTTTACTAAGTTTATGTAACATCTCCTCCCTCTCTCTCACTGCCCTTGCCCCCCCAGTTATTCCTAGCAGTGGCAGCGGTGTCAACCGTCTTTTTCACAGTTGAGCGTGGGGTCTCGGTAGGAACTATCAAGGTCCAATCAAGGTGCGTGGCCACCAGATATTGACTGTGCAAAATCTGTTGTAATACTTTTCATGAGGCCCTTGTCCCACAGTAAGGCTTAGCGGTGGCAGCGGTGTCAACCGTCTTTTTCACAGTTGAACGTGGGGTATCAGTAGGAATGATTACAGTGGCTACCAGAAATTGGCTGTGCAAAATCTGTTGTAATACTTTTCATGCTGCCCTCACCCCCCAGTTGGGCCTAGAAGTGGCAGCGCTGGCAACCATATTTTCTACAGTTGAGCGTGGGGTCTCAGTAGGAACAATTAAGGTCCAGTCAAGGTGCGTGGCCACCAGAAATTTATACGAAGAGAAACAAACATGTTGAGATGATTTACAACCTTCTCAAGCCCCTTTCAGTGATATACATTGGTCTAGTGGTGGACCAAATCACTCTGAGGATGAAGAGTCGGGGGTTCGATTCCCCCTTCGGTCGCTCTTGGCGTTGCAGGTCGTTCGTAGCTTGTCCCATTGAAGTAGAAGACCGCTCCCTACCCGCGAACGACGGGTTCCCTTGACACCATGCTCCACTAGGCGTTATCATTACCTTGTACAACCTTCTCTTGTCCACCAGTTATTCCTTGCGGTGGCAGCGGTGGCAACCATCTGTTTCACAGTTGAATGTGGAGTGTCAGTAGGAACGATCATGGTCCTGTCAAGGTGAGTGGCAACCAGAAACAGATGTTGGGATGCTTTTTGGCGGAGCCCCCTCTTCAAGGGGGCGGGAGCCCCCATGTTTACCCATTTGTCCGCTTGTCCAACCGGAAATAATTGAAGCCTGACACGTCAGCCAACGGTCGCGTAACTAACTTGCTTCGGCTCCATCGTTGCCACCTTCCGCGTCGCTTGCGACGCTGCATAGGACTTGTCAACCTGCCCTTATCCTTCAGTCGGGATTAGCAGTGACAGTGGTGCCAACCGTCTTCTGCACCGTTGAACGATCAGTACAATCAAGATCCAGTCAAGGAGGGTAACCGCCACACTTTCTGTTTTTGCTGAGCCCAGCAGCTTCTAGACAGCTCCCTTTCCCAGTTCTTGGGCCAAACATAGAGCTAGTTAGCGTGTGTGGAAGCTGCGTCTATGTAGGGACGATCAAGGTGGGTGACAGCCACGCTATCTGTTTGTAGCTGAGCCCAGCAGCTTCTAGACAGCTTCCTTGCCCAGTTCTTGGGCCAAACGTGAAGCTATCTAGTGTGCCTGAAAGCTGGTTCTGTGTAGGGACGCTCAAGGTGGGTGACAGCCACCCTTTCTGTTGGTAGCTGAGCCCAGCAGCTTCTAGTTAGCTCCCTTTCCCAGTCCTTGGGCCAAATGTGAAGCTAGCTAGTGCGTCTGGAAGCTGGGTCTGTGTATGGACGCTCAAGGTGAGTGACCGCCACCCTTTCAGTTTTGGCTGAGCCCAGCAGCTTCTAGGCAGCTTCCTTGCCCAGTCCTCGGGCCAAACGCGAAGCTTGCTAGTGTGTCTTGATGCTGGGTCTGTGTATGGACGCTCAAGGTGAGTGACCGCCACCCTTTCAGTTTTGGCTGAGCCCAGCAGCTTCTAGGCAGCTTCCTTGCCCAGTCCTCGGGCCAAACGCGAAGCTAGCTAGTGTGTCTTGATGCTGGGTCTGTGTATGGACGCTCAAGGTGAGTGACCGCCACCCTTTCAGTTTTGGCTGAGCCCAGCAGCTTCTAGGCAGCTTCCTTGCCCAGTCCTCGGGCCAAACGCGAAGCTAGCTAGTGTGTCTTGATGCTGGGTCTGTGTATGGACGCTCAAGGTGGGTGACCGCCACCCTTTCAGTTTTGGCTGAGCCCAGCAACTTCTAGGCAGCTCCCTTTCTGAGTCCTTGGGCCAAACGTGAAGCTATCTAGCGCGTTTGGAAGCTGGGTCTGTGTAGGGACGCTCAAGGTGGGTAACCGCTGCACTTTCTGTTTTTGGCCAAGCCCAGCAGCTTCTAGACAGCTCCTTTTCCCAGTCCTTGGGCTAAACGTGAAGCTAGCTAGTGCCTCTGTAAGCTGCGTCTATGTAGGGACGATCAAGGGGGGTGACTGCCACCCTATCTGTTTGTAGCTGAGACCAGCAGCTTCTAGACAGCTCCCTTTCTCAGTCCTTGGGCCAAACCTGAAGCTAGCTAGTGCGCCTGGAAGCTGCGTCAATGTAGGGACGCTCACGGTGGGTGACTGCCACCCTTTCTGTTTGTAGCTGAGCCCAGCAGCTTCTAGTTAGCTCCCTTTCCCAGTGCTTGGGCCAAATGTGAAGCTAGCTAGTGCCTCTGGAAGCTGCGTCTATGTAGGGACGCTCACGGTGGGTGACTGCCACCCTTTCTGTTTTTAATGAGCCCAGCAGCTTCTAGGCAGCTCCCTTTCCCAGTCCTTGGACCAAATGTAAAGCTAGCTAGTGTGCCTGGAAGCTGCGTCTATGTAGGGACGATCAAAGTGGGTGACTGCCACCTTTTCTGTTTTTGATGAGCCTGGCAGCTTCTAGACTGCTCCCTTTCTCTGTCCTTGGGCCAAACATGAAGCTAGCTAGTGCCTCTGGAAGCTTCGTCTGTGTAGGGGTGCTCAAGGTGGGTGACTGCCACCCTTTCTGTTTGTAGTTGAGCCCAGCAGCTTCTAGGCAGCTCCCTTTCCCAGTCCTTGGTCCAAGCTATGAATGATTGCCATCGTTGATTTTGACGTTGTGTACAGTCCATGAATCTGTGTACAAACAATAATATTGGGGGGCGTTTCAATTTTTTTTGAGGGGGCCCTTTTTGTTTATCCCTCCCCACGATATATGAACGGCTATACCTCTGCAGCATGGATGGATGGGTGGATGGATGGATGGATGGATGGATGGATGGATGAGTGGATGGATGGATGGATGGATGGATGGATGGATGAGTGGATGGATGGATGGATGGATGGATGGATGGATGGATACCTGTGCAGCTCAAATATTGTGTTAAAATTCTGACTCCAATTCTTGATAAAAATAGTTAACAGGAACACAACCAAAGCCGGTCCCCAGTTTGTTTTTATAAGTCAGCCGCCCCCCCCCCCCTAAAAGTTGATTTTTGGCAGGATAAAAAAACTGCATACGGCAAGCCTAAAAAATTTGAGGCAGGCTGCCCCCCCCCCCCCCCCCCCCCCCCCCCTAAATAGAAATACCATTTAAAACATCTTAGATATGATTTCGGGGAGTTTACAATATGGCGCACACAATGGTGTCCTCGGATTTGTAGTGCAGGGACCGCGTGAGTTTTGATTCCCCCCCCCCCCTTCAAAAGTCGACTTCAAAACAAACTCGGTTTTCAAATGTTTGCTTTTGTCAAGTTTCCAAGCTAACTTGGGAGAAAGAAAAAAATCTGTGTTATCATCAAATATTTGACAGCCTGGCAATGAGGGCAGTACAACCAGTGTGTATGGGGGGGTCTTCCACATGGGGTGTGCTTCCAAGACATACAAATAATGGATTCCTAAAGTGCCATCCCCCCACTAGTTGTACTTACCCCTCAAAAAGGCAAGGCTGCTTGCCTCGTTTGTATGGGCGCTGCCCCCATAGCCCCCCTGTTTGGACAATCTCGTTTGTATGGGTGCTGCCCCCACGGGCCCCCCGTTTGGACAATCTCGTTTGTATGGGTGCTGCCCCCATGAGCCCCCCTGTTTGGACAATTTCGTTTGTATGGGCGCTGCCCCCATGGGCCCCCCGTTTGGACAATCTCGTTTGTATGTTCGCTGCCCCCATGGGCCCCCCCGTTTGAACAATCTCGATTGTATGGACGCTGCCCCCATGGGCCATCCCCGTTTGGACAATCTCTTTGTATGGGCGTTGCCCCTATGGACCCCCCCATATGGACAATCTCTTTGTATGGGCGTTGCACCCATGGGCCACCCCATTTGGACAATTTTCGTTTGTATGGGCGTTGCCGTCATGCCCTTCCCCCCCCACACACACACCCGCACACACACACACCACCAGAGGAGAAGAACTAACATAAACGAAGACTGCGTTAAGCGAATGGTACTGCAATACAAGGGTTGTGGATTTCGGAGACTACCGTGCATGTGTGCGTGGGGGGGGGTGGGGTGTGTGGGTGTGTGAGTGTGTGTACGAATAGGAGGGTTGCGGAGACTACCGTGCTGTTAACTGCTCTGATAAAAGGCTTTTTAAAAAAGTTTCGGCCCATGGGGCCCAGTCCCCAAGACCTCCATCGGGCCGCCTACCCCAATACCGCCTACGTGCCCCACCCTTGAAAGACACCAAATCCCTGATTGCTACCAGAAGACCCCCTTTCTGAAACAGAAAAAAGCTCTTCACCCACTCCTCCCACTCCCCCCCACCCCCCCTACCCACACACCCTCTACCTACCCACCTCTCACCCACCACCAACCTTTCCACCCACCCACCATCTCAATTTCTTGCCCATGTGTGCAGTGAGATCTCCTACCCACCCACACCTTTCACCCACCCACCCTTCCCACTTCCCTACCCACCCATCCCTCACCCAATTTGTTTGCCCCCGTTGCAGTGAGATCTCCTTCAACACCAGCATGCACAAATACCAGATTTTGCTTCATGCAGAAGTGCCGATCTTCAATCCGAACTTTTTTCAGGTAGGTTTCATGGCATGTTTCGTTATGTTCATATATCCCTCATTATTGTCATCATTGTCATCATCATCATCATCATCATCATCATCATCATCATCATCGTCATCATCATACGATTGAAATTTGAATTTTGAATTTTGAGCTGACATGAGGTAGGTCGCCCATCAACCAATCCCAGGCCTGCCAATCTCTTAACCACCACCACTAGCTCCACCACCACACACAAGCACACACACCGCCACCCGCCTCATGGTCTGTACCCGATAATATGTTGAAAGTCTGACATGAGGTACGTCGCCCATCAACCAATCCCAGGCCTGATCCTAATCATAAGCTTGTTGGAGGAGTGTATCCTAATCATAAGCTTGTTGGAGGAGTGTATCCCAATCATAAGCTTGTTGGAGGAGTGTATCCTAATCATAAGCTTGTTGTTTAAAAGGGGGCGGGAGCCCCCAGGGTTACCCATTTGTACGTCTGTGCGTGTGGCCGTCTGACCGAGACAAAGCCTGACACTTATGATAAGGTCTCGTAACTATCTCCCTTCCGTTGCCACCTGTCGCTCCATTGCGAACAGTCTCCGCCAATTTGTTTGGGACGCTGCATAGAGCTTGTCCCACTAGATGTCCCAAAGCTGTCAACGAATGCTCCTCCCAACCCTGCCCCAGTTCCTGCGCCCACCCCTACACCTACACCTGCTCCTTCTCCTACCCTTACTCCTACCCTTACCCCTACCCCTGCTGGCGGTCCTACTCCTATTCCTACTCTACTCCACCTCCACTCCTACTCTCCTCCCAACCCTACCCCTACCCCTAACCTACCCCCAACACCCTACATCTACTGCCTACACCTACACCTTCCTCCCTATAACTACACCCTACACCCTACACCTACACTGCTCCTAAACTGTGATTTTATATGCAGGTTGACGTCAGCGATATGTTGAATGTGAGCTTCTACGACCAGCAGGCTCATACACCGACACCTAAACCAACACCTACTCCTACCCTTCTACTGCTCCTACACCCACACCTAAACCAACACCTACTCCTACCCTTCTACTGCTCCTACACCCACACCTAAACGTAGCCAATCACCTACACCCTACACCTACCCTGCTCCTACATCTTCACATACACATACACCTAAACCAACACCTACTCCTACCCTTCTCCTACACCTACACCTAAACTTACCTGTTCACCTTACACCCTACACCTAAACTTACCTGTTCACCTTACACCATACACATAAACTTACCTGTTCACCTTACACCATACACATAAACTTACCTGTTCACCTTACACCCTACACCTAAACTGACCTGTTCACCTTACACCCTACACCTAAACTTACCTGTCCACCTTACACCCTACACCTAAACTCACCTGTTCACCTTACACCCTACACCTAAACTGACCTGTTCACCTTACACCCTACACCGAAACTTACCTGTTCACCTTCCACCATACACATAAACTCACCTGTTCACCTTACACCCTACACCTAAACTCACCTGTTCACCTTACACCCTACACCTAAACTGACCTGTTCACCTTACACCCTACACCTAAACTTACCTGTCCACCTTACACCCTACACCTAAACTCACCTGTTCACCTTACACCATACACATAAACTCACCTGTTCACCTTACACCCTACACCTAAACTCACCTGTTCACCGTACACCCTACACCTAAACTCACCTGTTCACCGTACACCCTACACCTAAACTTACCTGTTCACCTTACACCCTACACCCTACACCTGCACTGCTTCTAAACTGTGATTTTATATGCAGGTTGACGTCAGCGGTATGTTGAATGTGAGCTTGTACGACCAGCAGGCCCATACACCTACACCTAAACCTACCCGTACACCTACACCCTACACCTAAACTTTCCCTGCCCTACTCCTGCTCCTGCTCCCACTCCTACCCTGCCCCTGCCCCTGCTCCTAAACTGTGATATGATGTGCAGGTTGACGTCAGCGGTTTGTTGAGTGTGAGCTTCTACGACCAGCAGGCTAATGCACCTACACCTAAACCAACACCTACTTCTGCTCCCACACCCTACACCTAAACTTACCCTGCCCTAGTCCTGCTCCTACTCCTACCCTGCCCCTGCACCTAAACTGTGATATATATGCAGGTTGACGTCAGCGGGATGTTGAATGTGAGCTTCTACGACCAGCAGGCAGGCTACCAACATGTGGCGCCTGTGATAGTTCCAGCAAAGACAAGACACCACATCATCGAGATTCCCATGAATGCGAGCTCGGTTCCAGTCAAGTACATGTGTGTAGTGTGTTAATAGTGCATAATATATAGGGAACGGCAACTAATATTAGTGTTTGAACAACTAATATTAACTAATATTATTATAGTGTCACAATAATATTAGTCTTACAAATAAATTCGAATTTCTGGTGAGACGGCTCGTCCGACTAATATTATGTATTATTAAATAATATTATTGATTCACTCATATTACATAGCATAGCCGACCCCTAATAATATACGGTAATCTGACAGCGTTACATCTACAATTTTCCCAATTGGACCTCGACAAAATGATTTCATTGAGTTATTTTATACCCTAGTGATATTTCCAACAAAGGCAAGACAGGACATCATCGAGATTCCCATGAATGCGAGCTCGGTTCCAGTCAAGTACATGTGCGTATTGTTTTATAATAAAGGATATACAGCATGACACCTACAATTTTCCCAAACAGGCTTTCACGGAATGATTTCATTGAATTGTTGTATGGTACCCTAGTGAAAGTATTAGCAACAAAAGGCAAGACAGGACATTATCGAGATTCCCATGAATGCGAGCTCGGTTCCAGTCAAGTACATGTGCGTATTGTTTTATAATAAAGGATATACAGCATGACACCTACAATTTTCCCAAACAGGCTTTCACGGAATGATTTCATTGAATTGTTGTATGGTACCCTAGTGAAAGTATTAGCAACAAAAGGCAAGACAGGACATTATCGAGATTCCCATGAATGCGAGCTCGGTTCCAGTCAAGTACATGTGCGTATTGTTTTATAATAAAGGATATACGGCGATCTGACAGCATGACACCTACAAGTTTCCCAAATGAGCCTCAACGCAATTATTTCATTTATTTCATTTTATGGTACCCTAGTGAATAACCGCGATGGTAGCTTATCCAGTTGAGGTGGAAGCCTTTCTACCCTCGTACGACGGGTTCCCTTAACACCACCCCCCACCAGGCGTTATCATTACCATAATTTACGGCAATCTGACAGCTTGACACCTACAATTTTCCCCAATGGGCCTCCACAAAATGATTTCATTGAGTTATTTTATACCCTAGTGATAGCTCCAGAAAAGACAAGGCACCACATCATTAAGATTCCTATGGATGCAAGCTCGGCTCCATTCAAGTACATGTGCGTAGTGTGTGCTCATTGCTCCCTTTGTGTGTGTGTGTGTGTGTGTGTGATAAATACAATACATAGTATGCCTTATAGCCACTTAACTAGGCGTGAGTTCGAGGGGGCCAGCCTGTTTGCTTGCACGGGGGCCAACCACCAACCAGCACGTGACTCTACAGTATCTCTCCGCCAGATGGTTCAACTCTAATGTGTGTGTGTGTGTTTGGGGGAAAGGGGGGGGATGTGTGTGGTGTATGTGTGTGTTTGGGGGGAAGGTGTGTGTGTGTGTGTTGGGGGGAAAGGGAGGGATGTGTGTGTGTGTGTGTGTGTGTGTTTTGCGGAGCTCTCCTTTCTTGGGGGCTGTAGCCCCCAAGGTCACCCCGTTGTCCATCCGACGGACCGACCGTCCATCCGACCACAAAAAACCCTGGTCCTAACTGGGCCCTGGCCATGTCGTAAACCCTGGCTTGGGTCTGCTGCACTCGATTCCGGTGCCGCCTGTCGCTCTCCGCCTATTTTCCGCGTCGCTTGCGAGGCACCTAGGACTTGTTTTATGTGTTTTTACAGTCTAGTCAGTAAAGGCTTAGCCGAATAAGCTATATAGACTTATCAAGTTTCGAGCTCTGGGCTGTATGGTATAGTATTACCCAGTCAACGATCAGACAGGTCTGAAGTTCGAGCCCTGGCCAGGTTCACAAAATCTCAGATTTGCCGCCTTGGAAGAGTTAGAGAACTTCCCTCCGTGCTGTAGCGCGGTAGTCCAAGCTCAGGCGCAGAGGGTCTGCGAAACCAAATAAATCCAACATGGTAGCTTTCTCCATTATGAACACATGCATGCAAACAGAAGGGTTCCCTCAATCTCACGCCTGTGGCATGGCGTACTAATTTTCTGTTTTTTATATAGACTTGTCCAACCTCAATATTGAGAAGGGCAGTATACCAACCAAGCTATTCCGTTTAATTGTCCACGGTGATGTTTTCTATATTTTGTTCTTTTGCGGTCGGGATAGGCAGCGGAAAGAATGCTGGTGTAAAGTCTACCTACACGCATTTTTTTCATTTCAGTGTTTTCATTTCGGTGTTTTTCAGGTTATGTCTTATTTGGTCAATCTCGACTGACAGTTGCTTGTTTCAACATGTTTCGATGCTGATTCACCATTTACACACATTATTTTCATTGCACTTTTTTCGTTTCGGTGTTTTTCCGTGTTTTACGTCTTGTTTAGTCCATCTCGACTGACGGTAGCTTGTATCCACATATTTCGATGCAGATTCACCATCTACATGCAATGTTTTTCATATCAGTGTTTTTCATTTAAGGCGATGTCTTGTTTGGTCCATCTCGACTGACGGTAGCTTGTATCAACATATTTCGATGCAGATTCACCATCTACACGCAATGTTTTTCATATCAGTGTTTTTCATTTCAGGTGATGTCTTGTTTGGTCCATCTCGACTGACGGTAGCTTGTATCAACATATTTCAATGCAGATTCACCATCTACACGCAGTGTTTTTTCATTTCAGTGTTTTTCATTCCAGTGTTTTTCATTTCAGTGTTTTCTTTCCGGTATTTTTCATTTCGGAATTTTTTACGCTATGTATTGTTTGGCCAATCTCGACTGACAGTTCCTTGTATCAACATATTTCGATGCAGATTCACCATCTACACACAATGTTTTTCATTTCCAGAGCAGCTGATATTCTTCTTGCAAGGGGAGCTGAAGGTAGGTGCAGCTTCTGTTCCTCTGAGTAGTGTTGAACTTGAAGAATGGAAATTGTTGCGCGTTGCCATGGGGCGTGAGCTTGAAGGAACCTTTCCGTTCGCTTGCGCCCACACACTGGATGAGGAAGGTAGCCCCACTTATCGGCGTACCCTTTCCGTTTATGAGCCAACTTCAAAATTGTACACACCCTCCCGTACTCTCATCAAACGCAGCAACGACCCATCCTACACACCTACATACCCCACCCCACCCCACACACATACACAAAACCCAACAGGTGTGTAGAGGTTCATCCAGACAGGTCTGTATTTTTGTCGGAGCCCCCCCTTCTGTTTTGTACAGTCCAGAGGTAGCTAACTAGGCTAAAGGGACCTGCCCAACCAGGAGGGGATTTTTATTGTTATTGTTATTGTCGCCGCTAGTGCTGACGTCCTTGTCCTTGTCCTTGCTTTTATTTCGTTTGCATTTGTTGCTTTTATTTATTTGATATCTTTATTTTATTTTATTTATTTCGTTTGCATTTGTTGCTTTTATTTATTATGTTTGCATGTGTTGCTTTTATTTATTTTATATATTTTATTTTATTTATTTCGTTTGCATTTGTTACTTTTATTTATTATGTTTGCATTTGTTGCTTTTATTTTGTTTGCATTTGTTGAAGCCTGTCTTTGGAAAAGTGGGATCACACTTTGGTGCCGAAACATGTTTGCTTGCTGTTGTAGTGCTTTGCTCAATGTTGTTCTGCTTTGCTTGCTACTGTAGTGCTTTGCTCTTCATGCTTTGCACCTAGCCCATTAACTCGACAGATAGGAGGAGTACTTATTTTGTATATGCGTGTATAACTCCCTGTATATCTATGTGTGTATGTGTATAAATCCCTGTATGTGTATGTATGTGTGTATGTGTATAAATCCCTGTATGTGTATGTATGTGTGTATTTGTGTAACTCATAGACAGGTAGTATCGGTCCTAAAGAGTACCATATATTCTGGTCCCCAAGATTATCATACGATATCATACCAGATATTGTTTGATGTTTTGATATGCCGTACAAAATTGTTCGATTTATCTTATGATATCGTCGAAATACCACTTAAACGCATACCACACAAATAAAAGGAACTCATTTAAATACTACCCAAATGCATACAACCCAAAATATAGCTCGCAAATAAATTACACACAAATACATTCAACGTTACAAGATCGTACTTGACAACCCTAGTTATATGAGCAACTACCTCACAGCCCCCTGATTCTTCTTATGTGATCTTGGGCTGTGACTCCTAGATATTGGCCCATTTAAACATATTTACTCATCCCTTAGAGTTTTGTCTCAACTTTCATGCTGATACCCCTACGCATACCTACGGACCGGCATATCATATGATGTTTACCAAAGACGAGTATGATGTCATACAAATTGCAGCATGCGATATTGTATATAGATGATAATTTAAGCCTAGTCAGACTCCCGGCATCATATGACATCATATTATGACACGATATCATATGATATCATATTGCCGTTCCCCACTCATGTGAAGATGGATTCATCACATTTAGTATGGGCTGCAGTCAGGCCCTGTGTAAAGTAATTGCATCATGCGTTGCCTGGCCATTCTTTTGCTACCTGCTCCTCGTATTCCCATGCCTCAAATTTCCTATTTACAGTCCACACACGTATCTAGGCTGAAACTTTAAAACATAAAAGTGAAACAACTTCTCTACGCATACCTACCCTTGGTCATGAAGTGTTTCTTAATCCAGACCCTCTTGAGAATCTAGAGTTGATCTTGATTGTTTGAGGATGGGAAAGTCCATATAGCCGAATTGGGTACCCCTGGACTGCAACATACATACGCATAAATACCCTGTAAGTTGAATAAATACACATACATACACACAAGTACACAGAAGTGCATGCACATACTTACATGTACACACACAAGTACAAATACACACATCCACACACATACACATGCAAACCCTCCTAAGTTGTGTCTGTTTGAAATATATCCTGCAGGAAAAGTACCTGTAGCATACACATGCACACCCATACCTGTGGCATACACATGCATACTTACACACACATGCACATGCAAACTCTCCTAAGGTGTGTCCATTTGCAACATATCCTGCAGGCATAGTACCTGTGGCATACACATGCATACTTACACACACATACACATGCACACCCATACCTGTGGCATTCACATACATACTTACACACAAATACACATGATAACCCTCCTACGTTGTGTCTGTTTGCAAAATGTCCTGCAGGCAAAGTACCTGTGGCATTCACATGAACACTTACACACACATACATGCACATGCACACTTACACACACATACATGCACATGCACACTTACACACACATACATGCACATGCACACTTACACACACATACATCACATGCACCGTCACACACATCATTCACATGCCACTTAAACACACATACATGCACTAGCACCTTACCCACACTACATCACATGCACACTTTACACACGCCTACTGCACATGCACACTTACCCACATACAGAACTGCCACACTTACCACATGCACATGCACACTTACACACACATACATGCACATGCACACTTACACACACATACATGCACATGCACACTTACACACACATACATGCACATGCACACTTACACACACATACATGCACATGCACACTTACACACACATACATGCACATGCACACTTACACACACATACATGCACATGCACACTTACAACACACATACATGCACATGCACACTTACACACACATACATGCACATGCACACTTACACACCATACATGCACATGCACACTTACACACACATACATGCACATGCACCTTACACACCATACATGCACTGCACACTTACAACACACATACATGCACATGCACACTTACACACACATACATGCACATGCACATGCTTACACACACATACATGCACATGCACACTTACACCACATACATGCACATGCACACTTACACACACATACATGCACATGCACACTTACAACACACATACATGCACATGCACACTTACAACACATACATGACATGCCACTTACACACATACAGCAACACTTACAACACACATACATGCACATGCACACTTACACACACATACATGCACATGCACACTTACACACACATACATGCACATGCACACTTACACACACATACATGCACATGCACACTTACACACACATACATGCACATGCACACACATTAATGAACATGCACACTTACACACACAACCTGCACATGCACACTTACACACACATACATTGGCACATGCACACTTACACACAACATACATGCACATGCACACTTACACACACATAACTGCACATGCACACTTACACACACATTACAATGCCACATTGCACACTTACACAACAATACATGCACCATGCAACACTTTACACACACATACATGGCACATGCCACAACTTACACACACATACAATGCACATGCACAATTACACACACATACATGCACATGCACACTTACACACACCATACATGCACATGCACACTTACACACACATACATGCACATGCACACTTACACACACATACCATGCACATGCACACCTTACACACACATACATGCACATGCACACTTACACACACAATACCATGCACATGCACACTACACACACATACATGCACATGCACACTTACACACACATACATGCCATGCACACTTAACACACCCATACAGCCATGCACACTTACACACACTAAATGCACATGCACACTTAACACACACCTACATGCACTGCACCCTTACACACACATACAGCACATGCACTACGTACACACACATAATTGCACATGCCAACCTTACACACACAATACATGCACAGACACTTACACCACATACATGACTCAAACTTACACACACAAATACACACATACAACCCTCCCTAAGTGTGTCTGTTTGCAAAATATCCTGCAGGCAAAGTACCTGTGGCATACGGTTCACCTCTTACCCATAGAGTGAGTTCTTCTGATACAATTTTTTCACCTCTTACCCACAGAGTGGGTTCTTCTGATACACTTTTTTCACCTCTTACTCACAGATTGGGTTCTTCTGATACACTTTTTCACCTCTTACTCACAGAGTGGGTTCTTCTGATACACTTTTTTCACCTCTTACCCATAGAGTGAGTTCTTCTGATACACTTTTTTCACCTCTTTCCCATAGAGTAAGTTCTTCTGATACACTTTTTTCACCTCTTACCCATAGAGTGAGTTCTTCTGATACACTTTTTTCACCTCTTACCCATAGAGTGAGTACTTCTAATACACTTTTTCCTCTATATCTACCTCAACTCCTCTCTCCCTCTCTCTACCTCTACCTCTATCTTTCTCTCAACCTGTCACTACCTCTACTTCTCTCTACCTCTCTCTACCTCTCTCTTCCTCTCACTACCTCTACATCTACCTACCTCTACTTCTCTCTACCTCTCTCTACCTCTCTCTTCCTCTCACTACCTCTTCTTCTCTCTACCTCTCTCTTCCTCTCACTACCTCTACATCTACCTACCTCTACTTCTCTCTACCTCTCTCTACCTCTCTCTTCCTCTCACTACCTCTACTTCTCTCTACCTCTCTCTTCCTCTCACTACCTCTTCTTCTCTCTACCTCTCTCTTCCTCTCACTACCTCTACATCTACCTACCTCTACTTCTCTCTACCTCTCTCTACCCACCTCCTCTCCCTCCTCCTCTCACTACCTCTACTCTACTTCGCCTACCACCCTCTCTCTTTCCTCCGCTCAACACCATCTAACATCTACCTTACCTTTACTTCTCTCACTTCTCTCATACCTCTCTCTACCACCCTCTTCGTCCTCTTCACTACCTCTACTTCTCTCTACCTCTCTCCTTCCTCTCACTACTCTACATCTACCTACCTCTACTTGCTCTCTACCTCTCCTACCTCCTCTGTTACTCTCCTCCTCTACATCTACCCTACCCCTCTACCTGTCCCCACTATCCGTTTACCTCTGGCTACCTTTACATCTACCTGCCTCTACCTCTCTCTACCTTTACCTCTGTCTACCTCTGTCTACCTCTACCTCTAGCTTTCTCTCTACCTCCACATCGCTACCTCTCCCTACCTCTACATCTCCTCTCTCTGCCTCTACCTCTCTCTCTATCTCTACCTCTCTCTCTATCTCTACCTCTCTCTCTACTTCTACCTCTCTCTCTACCTCTACCTCTCTCTCTACCTCTACCTCTCTCCACTTCTACCTCTCTCTCTACCTCTACTTCTCTCTACCTCTATAATCTCTACCCCTCCTCACATTCTCTCTCTACGTCTGTACCTCTCTCTACCTCTACCTCTCTACCTCTTTAACTCTTTTTACCTCTACCTCTCTACCTCTCCTTATATTCTCTCTCTGATATGCTTTGCAGCAACTACTTCATCATCAATTGTGATAATGGGCTGGGCTCTAAGGACAACAACACCATGGAGTGGGGTCTGGCTGAGCAATGATAGTTGGGTTGGCTTGGTAGCACTGTTCGTTTTCGGGGCTTCAGTAAAAATAAAGTAGCAGCTTCTAGGCAGCTCCTTTCACCCTCCCTTGGGCCAAACCTAGTGTGTCTGAAAGCTGGCGCAACAGGCGTCCCAATGCGACGGTAATCTGTGAGCTTGACTCAATCGCTGGATAATGGAGCTGTCTAGAAGCTTCAAAACGGAGCCCAAATAATAAATTTTGAAAAGAAGGTGGTTACTTCACCTAACTGAGCGATGACAGTCGGCTCGGCTTGGTAGACATCACGAGTTTCTGATAGTATTGCGGCAGGTTGCTTCACCTACCTGAGCGATGACAGTTGGCTTGGATTGGTAGGCATCACGAGCTTCTTGTTGGATTGCGGCTGGTAGCTTTACCTACCTGAGCGATGACAGTTAGCTTGGCTTGGTGGACGTCACGAGCTTTTGATGGGATTATGGCAGGTTGCTTAACCTACCTGAGCAATGGCAGTTAGCTTGGCTTGGAGGACGTCACGAGCTTCTGATGGGATTGTGGCAGGTTGCTTAACCTACCTGAGCAATGGCAGTTGGCTTGGCTTGGTGGACGTCACGAGCTTCTGATGGGATTGTGGCAGGTTGCTTAACCTACCTGAGCAATGGCAGTTGGCTTGGCTTGGTGGACGTCAAAAGCTTCTGGTGGGATTGCGGCAGGTTGCTTCACCCAACTGAGCGATGACAGTTGGCTTGGCTCGGTAGACATCACGAACTTCTGATAGTATTGCGGCAGTTTGCTTAGCCTACCTGAGCAATGGCAGTTGGCTTGGCTTGGTAGGCGTCACGAGCTTCTGACTGGATTGCGGCAGGTTGCTTCACCCACCTGAGCGATGGCAGTTGGCTTGGCTCGGTATGCATCGCGATAGTATTGCGGCAGGTTGCTTAACCTACCTGAGCGATGGCAGTTGCCTTGGCTTAAAGGGTCACGAGCTTCTGATTGGATTGCGGCAGGTAACCTCACCTACCCATCCTTTGTTTTCCTTTTTTCAGCTACGCATGGCAGCTTCCAGCCAGCTTTATTGATCAGCCACTGGGTCAAGCCCAGGGCTTTCAGGTTCATTGGAATGCCAGTCGTATCATCTTTCAGACACACTAGCTAGTTCCAGGTCTGGCCCAAGGACGGGGAAAAGGAGCTGCCTAGAAACTGCAACACGTAGCCCAAAAAAGAAATATTGCACCCACCTAGGTCCATCCATCATATTGGATAGTTACTTGGGGGTTCAGCCAACCATGATCTGCTCAACGTATTCAGATTTCAAACTCCCCGTGCGATACACACAGAAACCGGGGAGCACTAAGCGGTGAGACAGTTTATGCGGGGGGGGGGGGGGGGGGGGGGGTAGAGGGGGGGGCATAGCAATGGCCGATAATAGTAATGCCACTGTGTTACCACTAAGCACCCCCCTGTAAACTAGTGTCACAGGGCTGTCAGCTACTAGCTACTAGCCACGTGCACTACCAACCCCCTGTAAACTAGTGTCACAGGGCTGTCAGCTACTAGCTACTAGCCACGTGCACTACCAACCCCCTGTAAACTAGTGTCACAGGGCTGTCAGCTACTAGCTACTAGCCACGTGCACTACCACCCCCCTGTTAACTAGTGTCCAAGTCTTGAATTTCCCGTTTTTTATGGAACCCCAAGAAACATGCTTTGTGCACATGGATGAGAGGTTGGGGGGGGGGGGGGGGGGGGGGGGATTGCGCTATTCATAATTTTACATTGGTTAAGCGTAGAATGTTTGCTCAGTTGCCACGTGTAGGTTGACTTAGTTTGGTTGTATACTTATATGCCATGTCAGCCTGCAGGCTGCTCACCGTCTGCAGGCACAGAAAACATTGGTAGTTTTAGCACTACAACACCACACTCCTGAGTACAGAATGTTATCACAGGGCTGTGGACTGGCATCCAAGTGTAGAATGTACCGGTATAACTTGGAATTTGTAATTTGAATTGTTACATGTTTGTACAGAATGTAATGTAATGTAATGGTTCTTCAGCCAGCTCTGGGCTGCTCACGGTCTGCCAATTTGAAGTCCCCACGTGCGACACCCACGGTAACCAGTGAGCAAAAAATTGAACATTAGTATGACCTGCCACAGGATGTGAGATTGTTGGAACCTTCCCGCTTGCATGTACCGTTCATATTGGAGAATGGCTACTATGTTGGGCTAATTTGTTTTCGCAGACCGCAACTGCGCCGGAGCTTGGACTACCGCATGACAGCACGGTGCAAAGGTTTCTGCCTCTTCCAAGGCGGAAGTCTGCAATGTGTGAACCCTGCCCAGGGCACCAGGTAGCTCATTAAGTGGATTAGGCAGTTTAAATTTTTGGTTTCTGTAGATGATACTGCAGACTCAGTACTCTTTACAAGAGAGAAGATACCAATAACTCGCATCAGTGCGATAGATATAGAGATCATATCTGTATTGCATAGTACTGCATTGCGGCAGGCAGGCCATAGCTGGCTTCGACGCCTAGTGGCAGATGACTCGTGCCCTGGATGGGACTTAGACTTGCGCATGCTTTGCCTACTCCAGAGATGACGTATAAGTCAGACTACAACATACATACCGGTAGGCTTGGTGTCCGCATGTACTTTGGTTAGGTTTCATGCAGGATTGCAGGGTACTTCAGGAAGACCCCCAGCTCTGGTGCTTGAGACGCAAATAACTGTATAGCCTGCGTTTTGCGACGCAATGGACCCTTCCTTCTGATCAACGGACCTTCCCTCCCCACGTTGCGTCCTGCGACGAAACGGACTCTATGATGTTGCGTCTGCGACGGAGGACGCAGCGCCCTGAACAACCCTAGTCACATGGTATATCAGCCTTTAGGCTGCCCACTGTCTGCAGGCGGGGCAAACATTGGTAGCATCAACACCACAACGCCAACAGGGTTGTTATTAGGGGCTCCATATTCTATGCCTGCGACGCAGTGGACCCTCCCAAATATGTGTATGTGATGCAATACGCAGCATGTAAAACAACCTTGCATGCTCCCACAATCGCATGCAACTGGTCACATGCCGTGGTTTGATTTTGATTTTGAATTGTTACTTGGTTCTTCAGCCAACTCTGGGCTTGGTTACATGGCTCCGGTCCAGAGTTGTCCTCCACCAGCCCCCGCCCCCGGCCCCCGGCCGCCCCCGGCCGAGGTTGCCCAGAATTACCAGATTGCGGTTATAGTACTGCCCCAAGTACTCATCTTACTAAACACACACACACACTCGCCATGAGGACAGGTTCGTACACTCTCCGTCCTATTTCCGTCCCCTTTAGCTACACCGCAGTGTCTTATCTTCCTTCCTTTCATCCACGCCACGGCGCGCTCTCTCCTTATTCACAGAGACTGGTATACTGCCGACCTGCCACATCGAACGGCGTTCCAGGCGTTACCGACTCTACTGCCGCTGCTACTTAAACTTGGACTTCTGTTACGTGGCTCTAGCCTTGAAGGCTGCTCGCCGTCCTCGGCAGTAACCGCATCATTTAAAACGTTGTTGTCTCAACACTTGATCCGATCTCTTCATACTTTCCTCTCTCCTTTCACAACCCTTCATACAATCAAATTGCGGTCGCAGCATCGACGACGAAGTTATCTAGTTGTCCGGTCGGCTCTGGAGGTAGAATAATTGTTCCGTACGCAAACGAAGGCACCTAACCGTCTGCAAACAAACACCAACCTGGGCGAAGAACCACCAGAATTTGGGACCCAGGACTCAGCATCAGTTAGCCTCGGGGGACTGCCTCCGCTGGTTCGCTAGATCGACTGCCTCGTCACCCGACACCGCCGTGGACCACCCAAACTGACTTACCACGGTATGTTGTCCACCTGTCCTGTTTTGAAGTATGTTTTTCAGCAGCTCCATTTCCCCTGCCAAATCCGAAGCTAGTTAGTGTGTCTGAAACCTGACCTGACAGGCTCTCCAATGAAAAATGCTGAAAGCTTTGGGCTTGACCTAGTGACTGGAAGCTGCCATGCGTAGCCCCAAAGATAAACATCCGGGCTGGGTCTCCCCTTCTCATCTCTCGGTTATATTTCAGTTGTGTAGTTTTGTCGTGTGTGTGTGTGTGCGTGCGTGTGTGTGTGTGTGTGTGTGTGTGTGTGTGTGTGTGTGACCCAAGAACCGACAGCATGTTAGTTTGCAGTTGTTAGTTTGCAGTTGTCTGTGACCATGCCTCCTCATGCCAACGCCGATGCACATGTACATGCACATGCCTATGCCCGCACCCATGCACATGCACATGACCACGCACATGCACGTCCCCATGCCTTTGGTTCAGTATCATTGGTTCTTATTCTCATTCCTTTTTCACATTCTCGATATCCTTAATTGTTGCTGTCAATCTGTTTATCTCTATTGTTGCTGCTCGTTATTCCTGTTCGGCAAATGGTTATATGCTTGATACTTTCGCTGAACTGAAGAAGCTGCTGGGTTCAAACCCCTACAGGTGCGCTTTAGTGTTCGCTGTCGCTGTCAACCACCATGGTGGCACTGTCCAGGTGAAGTAGCAGCCCGTCCTCTACCGCCGTAAGATAGGACTTCCTTAATACCACGCCCCACCAGGCGTTATCATTGCTTTTTCTTCTAGACTTTTAGGAGGGGCCATCAACAAGTACTATACAAACTTGTCCCCAGCATATATGGCAGAGGTATAATTCGCATGTTCATTTGATCAGCTCTGAATCCCCTGGGTAGCTGGTTTTGGGTCAACAGAGCTGGAGGCACAGGTCTGCATACATGGCATTTATGGAGCATGGTGTGTGGTGTGTGTTTGAGAGAGGTCTGCATACATGGCATACATGGAGTATGGTGTGTGTGTGTGTGACAGAGGTCTGCATTTATGGCATTCATGGAGCAGGGTGTGGGGTGTGTGTGTGTGAGATAGAGGTCTGCATACATGGCATACATGGCGCACATGGAGCAGGGTGTGGTGTGTGTGTGTGTGAGAGAGAGGTCTGCATACATGGCATACATGGCGTACATGGAGCAGGGTGTGGGGTGTGTGTGTGTGAGAGAGGTCCGCAACCATGGCATTCATGGAGCATAGTGTGTGGTATGTGTGTGAGAGAGAGAGGTCTGCATACATGGAGCATGGTGTGTGGTGAGTCTGTAGAGAAAGGTCTGCATGTATGGCATTCATGGAGCATGGTGTGTGGTGTGTGTGTGAGAGAGGTCCGCATACATAGCATACATGGAGCATGGTGTGTGGTGTGTGTGTGAGAGAGAGGTCTGCATTTATGGCATTCATGGAGCATGGTGTGTGGTGTGTGTGTGAGAGAGAGGTTTGCGTACATGGCATTCGTGAAGCATGGTGTGTGGTGTGTGTGTGAGAGAGGTCCGCATACATAGCATACATGGCGTACATGGAGCATGGTGTGGTGTGTGTGTGTGAGAGAGGTTTGCATACATGGCATTCGTGAAGCATGGTGTGTGGTGTGGGTGTGTGAGAGAGAGGTCTGCATACATGGAGCATGGTGTGTGGTGTGTGTGCGTGAGAGAGGTCTGCACACATGGCATACATGGAGCATGGTGTGTGGTGTGTGTGTGTGTGAGAGAGGTCTGCACACATGGCATACATGGAGCATGGTGTGTGGTGTGTGTGTGTGAGAGAGGTCTGCATACATGGAGCATGGTGTGTGGTGTGTGTGTGTGTGAGAGAGGTCTGCACACATGGCATACATGGAGCATGGTGTGGGGTGTGTGTGTGTGTGAGAGAGAGGTCTGCATACATGGCATACATGGAGCACGGTGTGTGGTGTGTGTGTGAGAGAGGTTTGCATACAATGCATTCGTGAAGCATGGTGTGTGGTGTGTGTGTGTGAGAGAGAGGTCTGCATACATGGAGCATGGTGTGTGGTGTGTGTCTGTGAGTGAGAGGTCTGCATACATGGCATTCGTGACGCATGGTGTATGGTGTGTGTGAGAGAGAGAGGTCTGCATACATGGAGCATGGTGTGTGGTGTGTGTCTGTGAGAGAGAGGTCTGCATACATGGCATACATGGAGCATGGTGTGTGGTGTGTGTGTGTGACAGAGGTCTGCATACATGGAGCATGGTGTGTGGTGTGTGTCTGTGAGTGAGAGGTCTGCATACATGGCATACATGGAGCATGGTGTGTGGTGTGTGTCTGTGAGAGAGAGGTCTGCATACATGGCATACATGGAGCATGGTGTGGTGTGTGTGTGTGTGACAGAGGTCTGCATACATGGAGCATGGTGTGTGGTGTGTGTCTGTGAGTGAGAGGTCTGCATACATGGCATACATGGAGCATGGTGTGTGGTGTGCGTGTGTGAGAGAGGTCCGCATACATGGCGTACATGGAGCATGGTGTGTGGTGTGTGTGTGCGTGAGAGAGGTCTGCTAAAGGCGTTATCGTTAGTGTTGTTGCTGCTATTTCTCGTTTTCATTCTCATCCTCAGTCGGCTGATTGTTCTGCATCGTCTTTCTTCCTACTGATTCTTTTTTTGCTACTCATGGTAGCTTCCCACCAGCTCCACTAGCCCGCCACTGGTTCAAACCCAAAGCTTGCAGCTGCATTGGAATGCCTGTTATGTCACCTTTCAGGCGCACTAGGTAGCTTCTGGTCTGGCCCAAGCACAGGGAAAGGGAGCTGCCTAGTAGCTGCTACCCGTAGCCCCAAACAGATACAGCGATTCTTCCAATCTTTGTTGTTGACCCTAGCTCCTATTAGCTCGCCCAACTCCTTTAAATCCTGTCTGCTACTCTGTTTTTCTTTTCGGCTACCAGCTCCAGCTTCTAGGCAGCCCCCTGAGACTGTCACTTGGCCAAATCCAAAGATTCCAGGAGCACTGGAAAGCTGATGATATCAGCTTCTAGGTTCCTAGGTTGCTTAAGGTTTGGATGAAGAGAGAGCCCTGGGGGCTGTCTAGAAGCAGCTGCTCATAGCTGAAAAGGAAAACTATGATCACCTCTTATCCTTTCTTTTTGGCTCTGAGCAACAGCTTTTATAGATTGAATTTGAATTGTTACATGGTTCTTCAGCCAACTCTGGGCTGCTCACTGTCTGCCAATTCCAAGTGCCCCGTGCGATACCCACAGAAACCAGGGAGCACACTAAGCCGATTAGGCAGTTTAAAGACTTGTCCAGGCCAGCCCACCAAATATGTCTTTTCACCCCTTAGTATATTCACCCCGGCTTCCTTATAGGTGAATAGTCCCAAGGTCCCATATTTGCTTAGGAGTGTGGATAGTGCTGTGTTTGTGGTCTGTATGTGTGTGTGTGTTTGGTGGTGGTGGTGGGGGGACATGAGACAGTTTAAAGACTTATCCAGGCCAGCAACAACTTTTAGGGAGCTCTCTTGACTGGAAATTCAGCCAAATCTAATGCAACGTAGTGCACCTTGAAGCTGACACACTCAGCCGTCCAGAAAAGCTGACATATTTTGGTGTAGCACATTGGCAGGCTCAGCTAGCTTCCTAGAAGCTGTTTAGAAAAGCCGAAAAGAGAAGTCATCGCGGCGTTGCAAGCGACGCAGAATATTGGCGTAGAGTGTTGCCTATCGGAGCGACAGGTGGCAACGGAATCGAGTGCTGCGGACCCAAGCCAGGGTTTACCAGACAGTTAGGGCCAGGGTTTCTTGTGGGCGGACTGACGGACAACGCGGTCACCTTTGCCGGTTTGCTCTGCTCTGCTTTTCTTGGATTTGCTTGGCTTGGCTTGGCTTGGCTTGGCTGAAAGAAACAGGTTGCGATTTGTTGGGTTTCAGTTCACCAGTGCTTGTTTTATATACAGCCCTTCCAAATATTGAGGTTGGGCAAGTCTATTCAGCCTATTTGGCTACGCCTTAATGGGCTAGGCTGTAAAAAAAAGCATGCCTTCCTCACTGAATCACTGCCAAAACCTTCTTTGTGTCCCAGTCTGCCTCGTCCTACCTGCTAGCCCGGTCTGCCATCTGGAGAGAAAGCAGTATGCATACCACGGCCCTAGCTGGTGGCCTCGTCTTCCATCTGGAGGGAAAGCAGTACGCATACCACGGCCCTAGCTGCTAGCCCGGTCTGCCATCTGGAGAGAAAGCAGTACGCATACCACGGCCCTAGCTGCTAGCCTGGTCTGCCATCTGGAGAGAAAGCAGTGCGCACACCACGGCCCTAGCTGGGAGCCTGGTCTTCCATCTGGAGAGGAAGCAGTACGCTTACCTCCGCCCTAGCTGCAAGCCTGGTCTGCCATCTGGAGAGAAAGCAGTACGCATACCTCCGCCCTAGCTGGTAGGCCGGTCAGCCATCTCGAGAGGGACGGGCTGAAAGTTAGAGGAACATTGCCAACAACTTGAACTTGGTTATATAGCTTCTGCCAAGCCTCTTTAGCGATTACAATGGTCTAGTGGTAGACCAGATTGCTAAGGAACGAAGAGTCGGGGGTTCGACTCCCCCTTCGGTCGCTCTTGGCGTTGCAGGTCGTCGTCAACCGCGATGGTAGCTTGTCCAGTTGAGGTAGGAGACCGCTCCCTACCCGCGTACGACGGGCTCCCTTAACACCACGCCCCACCAGGCGTTATCATTACCTTTTTTTAGCTTCTGCCAGCAATTTGGCTGCTTGCTGTCTTGGGCGGCACAAATACATTTACCAGGAACATTGGCAAGGAGATGTCCCAAAGAAGCAGTGGGAACCCTGAAAATGCTGACTCTTACCTAGAGGATGTATCCAACATTGGCTTGCATGACCCACACCACTTGGCAGCTGTCTCCAACATTGTCTTGCATGAACCGCACCATATGACAGCTATCTCCAACATTAGCTTGCATGACCCACACCATAGGGCAGCTGTCTCTAACATGGGCTTGCATGACCCGCACCTAGAGGCTGTTGGCTTTGGGTCGGCAGAGCTGCAAGTGAATCTACTTATTCGCCATGTTGTCACTAACACATTGATTGGGAACTATGAAGATGCTGACCCTATCTCAGAAGCTCCTGGCCCTAACTCAGAAGCTGCTGGTCCTAGTTCAGAAGCTGCTGGCCCTAACTCAGAAGCTGCTGGTCATAACTCAGAAGCTGCTGGTCATAATTCAGAAGCTGCTGGTCATAACTCAGAAGCTGCTGGTCCTAATTCAGAAGCTGCTAGCCCTAACTCAGAAGCTGCTGGTCATAATTCAGAAGCTGCAGGTCATAATTCAGAAGCTCCTGGTCCTATCTCAGAAGCTGCTGGCCCTAACTCAGAAGTTGCTGACCCTAACCCAGGCAGCATTAGTTTACGTCTACATGGAATTCTTAAGGTACCTGGATTACAGGTACCTGGATCTGAGATTCTTAGATCTGAAGTACCTGGATCTGAGATTCTTATGTCTGAAGTACCTGAATCTGAGATTCTTAGATCTGAAGTACCTGGATCTGAGGCTCTGGGATCTGAGGTTCTGGAATCTGAGGTACCTGGATCTGGAATCGCTGAGACTAGAACGACAGATCCCATACCCCAGGGGGGTACTGAGTGTAACGGAAAACGGCCGAGAAGTCCTGGCGCTTGCACCTCCGCTGCTCATTGTGAGCGTCGTGTGAAACAGCCCAAAAGTCAATCTGCCAATGGGGGGGGGACATGAGGTCTGAAATATACGCATTCAGCATCAATCATGATGCAATTGAAATTGAATTATTGCGTGTTTTTCAGCCAACTCTAGGCTGCTCACCATCTTCCAATTCCAAGTCCTCCCGTGCAAAACCCATGGAAACCAGGGAGCACACTAAACTAATTAGTTGATTATGATGAGTTGCAATGCCTCCTCTTGCAAGATTGCTGCCACCATGTATGTGGGAGGTTGGATCCTGTGCCCACTGCTTTATTTTGGGGGCTACACGAAGCAGCTTCTTGGCAGCTCTCCATCCTTGAGCCAAACCTGAGTCCACTGTTTGGGGGAGGTTGAATCCTGTGTCGTATTAGTTGACCATGATAAGGTGACCATGATGCAACTCATGAGTTGACCATGATGAGTTGCAATGCCTCTTCTTGCAAGATTGCTGCCACCATGTGTGTGGGAGGTTGGATCCTGTGTCCACTGCTTTATTTTGGGGGGTACACGAATCAGCTTCTTGGCAGCTTTCCATCCTTGAGCCAAACCTGAGTCCACTGTTTTGGGGAGGTTGAATCCTGTGTCCACTGTTATATTTTGGGGGCTACACGAAGCAGCTTCTAGGCAGCTCTCCATCCTTGAGCCAAACCTGAGTCCACTGTTTTGGGGAGGTTGGATCCTGTGGCCACTGTTTTTGGCGGAGCCCCACCTTCTAGGGGGCCCTAGAAGAGGGCTAGAGCCCCCAAGTTCACTTATCGTTCTGTGCGACCGACGACAAAAACGAGGCCTGACACGTCAGCCAACTGTCTCATAACTAACTGGCTTTGGTCAGCTCCATTCCGTTGCCACCTGCCGTTCCGTTGCCAGCACTCACTGCCCATTTTCCGCGTCGCTTGCGACGCTGCATAGAACTTGTATTGTTTTGCTGCACGAAGCAGCTTCTAGGCAGCTCCCCATCCTTGAGCCAAACCTAAGGCTAGGTAGCGCATCTGAAAGCTAACATTAAGGGCATTCCAGTGAATCTGAAAGCATTGCGCTTGACTCTAGTCTTGTGGTACACCAAATCGCTTAAACGAAGCGGAGTCGGGGGTTCGATTCCCTCTACGGTCACCCTGAGCGTTGCAGGTCGTTGTCAACCGCGATGGTCGCTTGTCCAGTCGAGGTGGTAGACCGTTCTCTACCCGCGTACAACGGGTCCCCTTAATACCACGCCCCACCAAGTGTTATCATTACTTTGCGCTTGACTCAGTGGCTGTCTTATGAAGGAGGGTGGAAGCTGCCATGCGGATCCCCAACATATAACGGTGGGCACAGTATCCAAACTCCCCAATGCATGGCGGCAACGGAATGGAGCTGGGTGTAAGCTGCCATGCGGATCCCCAACATATAACAGTGGGCATAGTATCCAAACTCCCCAATGCATGGCGGCAACGGAATGGAGCTGGGTGGAAGCTGCCATGCGGATCCCCAACATATAACAGTGGGCATAGTATCCAAACTCCCCAATGCATGGCGGCAACGGAATGGAGCTGGGTGGAAGCTGCCATGCGGATCCCCAACATATAACAGTGGGCACAGTATCCAAACTCCCCAATGCATGGCGGCAACGGAATGGAGCTGACCGAAGCCAGTTAGATATGACTATATGAGACAGTTGGCTGACGTGTCAGGCCTCGTTTTTCTTGTCGGTGGGTAGCACAGAAGGACAGGTGAACATGGGGGCTCTGGTCCCCCAGAAGGGGGGGCTCCGCCCAAAACAGTGGACACAGTATCCAACTTGCCCAAGACATGGTGGCAGCAATACAAAGGGAACGGCGATTTGATATCAATATATCATGTCATCATATAATATCATATGATGCCGGCAGTCTGACTAGGCTAAAGTTACCATTTATACCGTATACAATATAATTGTATGCACTTTGTATGATATCATACTCGCCTTTGGTCAACATCATATGATATGCCGGTCCCTAGCAATATATGGTGGCAGTAATATTGCAGGAGGAGGCATTGCTCCTAGTGTTCCTGGTCTTCCTCCTCCCTCCCCACCCCTGACATATGGAGGATGATGGATATAATGTTGGTAGACGTCACAAGCCCCTGGCAGGATTGCAGCAGGTTGCACTACCCTCCTAAGCGTTGACAGTTGACTTGGCTTGGTAGACGTCACAAGCCTCTGGTTGGATTGGGACAGTTTGCTCTACCCATATGAGCGATGACAGTTGACTTGACTTGGTAGACGTCACAAGCCTCTGGTGGGATTGGGGTAGATTGCACTACCCTCCTAAGCGTTGACAGTTGGCTTGGCTTGGTAGACGTCACAAGCCTCTGGTGGGATTGCAGCAGGTTGCTCTACCCTCGTAAGCGTTGACAGTTGACTTGGCTTGGTAGAAGTCATGAGCCTGTGGTGGGATTGCAGCAGGTTGCTGCACCCTCGTAAGCGTTGACAGTTGGCTTGGCTTGGTAAACGTCACAAGCCCCTGGTGGGATTGCAGCAGGTTTCTCTACCCACCTGAACAATTACAGTTGGCTTGGCTTGGTAGACGTCACGAGGTTGCTGTACCCGCCAGGGTTGTTCTGCATCTTGAGATGCACCCAATTCCAAGATCTGCAAGTGAGACGCAATGGACCCTCCAAAATCTGTTTCTGAGACGCAACAGACCCTCCAACAAACGCAACCGACCAACTGGCTCTGCGTCGGAAACGCTACAGATCCTCTAAAATCTGTGTCTGAGACGCAACAGCCCCTCCAACAAACGCAACCGACCAACTGGATCTGCGCCAGAGACGCTACGGATCCTCCCTAATATGTACCTGGGACGCAACAGACCCTCCAGCAAACCAACCGACCAACTGGACCTACGTCTGAGACGCAGCTGACCTTCCAACAAACGCGATCGACCAACTGGGTCTGCGCCGGAGACGCAACAGACCCTCCAAAATCTGCATCTGACATGCAACCGACCCCCCAAAATCTGCATCTGAGACACAAGAGGCAGCATTTTGAACAACCGTGCTACCTACCAGGTTGTTCAAAGCCCTCTGAGAGTTTACGTGACCCACGCAAAGGCCGCCCAAAAATGTGTGTTTCAACACGCACATCCCAGTTCCTGTGTGTGTGAAAACACTCACTCACCCCTCTTAAGTGTGCATGTTTTAGGACTTGCCCACGCAAACACGTACGTTTTGAACTACTCTGCTTCCCACTCATTCAGGTCCATCCATCCATGGCTATGGGTGTTGTTGTGTGGGTGTGGTTGGGTGGGTGGGTGAAGGTGGTAAGGCAACAAGCACATCCAGTATAGAGACTCCAAGCTTGCACACCTACTGCAGGTGCCATCCATCACACACAAATATGCAAGCCGCTTAATCACCACTATGATTGGGAGCACTAGTAGCAGGTCCAACCATATTTATTCTTCAGCTGAATTTCGTTTCGACAAATGGCTCAATGGCAGAGCTCCATGAACGGAGAAGGTGTCGGGTTCGAATCCCTACGGGGCGCTTCAGTGTTCGCGGTCGCTGTCAACCGCCATGGTAGCTTTGTCGAGGTCAAGTAGCAGCCCGTTCCCTACCGCCGTAGGATGAGGCTCCCTTAATACCACGCCCCACTAGGCATTATCATTTTTTTTCTTCAGCTGAGCAGTTAAGGCTGGCGTTTGCTGGAGCAATTAATAAACAGTTTGCCTTACTACGAGGTGTGAGGTTTAGGGGCCAGCCCGTTTGCTTGCACTGGGGCCAACCACCAATTGCTGGAGCGATATATATTGCGTCCCTTGTCATCTACATAGCACAAACTCTGGACCCCAGTCGTTTACGATTTGTTGGGGGCAGGTCACCATTGCTTGTTTTGTACCGTTTACATCCCTTCCCAATATTGAGGTTAGGCAAGTCTATGTAGCCTATTTGGTTATGCCTTCACCTGCTAGTCTTTCATTGTTAGACTTGTGCTAACTAGTCTAATAGTTTTCAGTGCTCATCGTGACTTTTTTCGTCAATGCGCGAGCAGTTAAGTCAGTTAGAGCAGCTTGGCGACATGTTTCGTGTAACATTTAGTGTAACTCTTGACTTTAACGGTGCTTCCCATCCAAGTGTTTGTCGTGTGAACTGTTACTATCGAGGCGTGTCAAATTCCGACTGGCCGTTATTCTCCCACGTCCTAAGCGTGAAAGGAATTGAGACCGTTCCCCACTACTGTATGAGGCGGGAGAGCAATTCTGACCGTGGAAGAGAGTTTTTGAAAGAATTCACACCCCGCCTTTCTTTCTGAACCCCTGGTGGGCGCTGTTTTGTGTACGGACCTCCTGGGGGTGCAAATCCTTTCAATAAAACAAACAATCTGACAGTTGAGAGGATTAGTTGCTGGAATGGATTTGATTCTTCCCCTGTCCAGCTATTCAGCCGAACCTGACGCAAGGATGCAACCTAGTGTTAGTTTTGTTTTCGAGCGACACGCCACAAACTGAGTGACTTTGTGCGACCCTAGAGACGCGCTGCCCCCCCGAACTGAGCGGAGCGAGAAGCTCGAGGCCCGAGATGGTAGGGGGGGCATTTCTGACAACTTTAGCCAGACCCATGCAGCGACGGAGTGTCAAGGAGGCGTCGTCGAAGCGAAACATTGTTAGTGCATCTTGAAGCTGACACAATCAGCTGTCTATAACTAGTGAAGTCTCCATACATGGATTCTACCTTTTTTCCATTTAGTAAATAAATAAATATTTTGCCTTGTTACGAGGCGTGACGTTGAGGGAAGCAGCCCGTTTGCTTGCACTGGTGCCAACCACCAATTTAAATATAGTACATATCTATACCTGGGCTATGGAGCTTTTCCCCACCAATTTATTTCGGTTCAATTTTCATTTATTAATAACGTTTTTCTATCCCCAGGGTATATCGGACATTATAATATGAAATGCATTTCATCTTCGACCACTCTTCTACCGTGAACCACTACATCACAGCACCTGTAAATTCTGCCAGAACGAGAGGTACTCCTTTCTGATTCAACATTAAAGTTGTGAGCTCGAAGACGCAGTCTTGCTATGCATTTAATATCATCCCTATTATTTTAAAAGCTAGTGCGCGTGGAACTATGGTTTCTATCCTCTGACATCATCCAATTTGCATTCGTAATAATTGTAATGCCGATTCCTTGGTTATAACCAAGATTCCAGGGGGTTCACTGTACTACCATTAGTTGCAACTAGGGCTGTTCAGGACGCTGCGTCCTCCGTCGCAGAGGTCAAAGGATCCGCTGCTTCGCAGGATGCAACGTGGGGAGAGTCCGTTGACCAGAAGGAAGGGTCCGTTGCGTAGCAGGACGCAGGCTATACAATTGGTTGCGTCTCAGGCAGCAAAGCTGGGGTTCCTCCTTTAGTACCCTGGCATGCAAGTATACAACACCTGGGTTCTACATCGGTCGTACGTTTACAGTTAATCGCGGGACCACGTTCCGCTTCCTCAAGCCACGCCTACAGACGTTCTTTCTATTTTGACACAATTTGTTAGAGGTAAATATGATGTAAGCAATGGTTAAACCCATTGAGCCATCTGATCAGATGGCTCAATGGGTTAAAAAATTGCTTACAACATAATACACACATGAGCTTCTTTTACGTTATTGGTGTACAGTGCATATGATATTACAAGGGGTCAATGCATGGCCATACCGGTATATGTATTATACGTGTTTTTCTTTTTTCGGCACATCAATAGCCTGGCTCGATCAACCATAGGTAGGGAACGGCAGGGGAACAGTAACTAATATAAGTGTTTAAAAAACGAATATGTACTAATATGATTACAGTATCACAATAATATTATTTTTTCAAATAAATTCGAAATACTGGTGGACGGCTCGTCCGTCTAATATTATATAATATTATTTATTCACTAATATTATTTAACATAGCCGACCCCTAACCGTAAGTGCGTGTTTCCCTGATATAGTGGAAACGCCCCTCTCTCGGGCCCATGCACATCATCAGTAATGTTGTTCTGCTTCGTCTGCCTCCTGGGTGGCGTGACTATGGACTTTTCTGATTGGCCGGGACTCCCACACTCGCCCTCGACAGAAACCAGGTCATAGTATTAAGCGAGTGAGTTGTATTTCCCGTAGTAAGTGTTCGTTTGGCCGTACTGAGCAAACAATCGCAAGCTGGATTTACTTGCTGTTGAAATCGAGATGTCTAAAAGCCACTGCGACTAGAAAGAATAAAAGCAGTAGTCCGATATGACATTCAGAGGCTAGATTGATGCCCTGCTTGATTCTCGAAACGGGGCGAGTGACCTGTCAGCGATGCTGGCGAGTGGCGTGCCATGCCTTGTGCACAGGCTATAAACCCTTCTCATAGTTTGCTCTCTTAGACTGCTAACTTGACAGGAGTAGAACCCTGAGCTGGCAATACTTCCGACGCATCACCGACACGCAAGTCTGTCGACAGCTCCGCACTTTCTCGGGCGGCATCAGCATTGGCATCCGGCATCCTTAGCGGGTACGATACGATATCATAACAACATACAACCCAATCCTGTGAGGATCTTTACTATTAAAGTTGCGTTGTATGATACGAAGATCCCAGTGCAAAACAAACAGGGACAACTTGAGGGACAAACAAACTAAGCCCTAGCTTCTGCGCAGAATCTGGCGATATTTTGCGGCACCATCCCGTCTTCACTTCCATTTTGCCCGTCCCAACCTCTCGGCATCCCTCCTGAAGAAAGGGAATTGCACTATTCTCGCCTCCTGAAGTACCTTAATCTTCACGCACTTCGCTGTGCCCATCTTATCGCCTGTGCCTGCCCCCTTCGCGCTCTGAAATCCGACATTCTTCCTTCCCCACTTTTCTTTGTGGCTCAATAAGAATTGACTTCGCCGACACTGCGATCATCTTCTTGGCGTCAACTACTGTAGTGCCTGCAGATCGGCGTTCACGAGCCACATTTCTGGCTCCCCCCCTGTAAAGCTAGCAATCTTCAGGCAAGGCCGGGGCTTCTCCACGCGTGGCCGGTGCTAGGGAACTTGGTAGTCCTATTAAAGGTAACATCCTGTGCCCATACAGATACCATTGCATTATTTAGTCATAGGCCGGCCAGTGTTGACCCAAGTCAAGCCCACTGCCCAACTGGGTGGTGGGGTGTGAGTGTGTGTGTGGGGGGGTCTTCCAACTATCCTCAAATAATCAACTGAGTGTACATAGAAATACAGAATCACACAATGTTTGGACGCGCCCCTCCTTTTGGGAGCGGGAGACTCCAGAGACACTCCATTTTCCGATTGCTTGTTTGTTTGTTTGTTTGTCTGTCACGTTCCCTGGGCTGGGCCTTACTGGCCCCTGACCCTGTCGTAAACCCTGGCTTTGTTCTGCTGCACTCAATTTTGGTGCCTCCTGCCGCTCCGATAGCCAACACTCTCAGCCAATTTTCCGCGTCGCTTGCAACACGCCAAGGTCCTGTCTCCATGAGTGTAGTCAATAATTGAGTATGTTAATTTAGTAACAATGCACTAGTCTCCCCAACAGGAACTTCATTTTATGTCATTAGTTTATTAAATATATATTTTTTGCTTTGAATGAAACAGGTTATTTCCCTAGGTTCTGGGAAGTGTACGCCTTCTCATTGTTGGGATCCTATGACGAATCTAGTTACAGTATGCTGGTCGGTGTTTTCAAAGATGTAGCAAATCATGTTTGGTGATCATTGTTCTTTCATATCATGTCTGATGATCATTTATTTTTCAAATCATGTTTGATGAAAGTTTATTTTTTTAATTATGTTTGATGATCATTCTCTCCAACTCTTGTTAGACGATCATTTATTTTCAAATCATGTTTGATGATCAATATATTTGTATGCCTTGGGTGAGAGATTGTATAACCCCTTCCTGATGTTCGCTAATTATTAAATTATCACCAAAAAGCTTGCAAAATTGGAGGCGTAGTTGTGATTAGATGGGGCACCCTAGGAGGGAGTGTGCGTCGTCCTCCACTTAATGCATATCGCAGCACTTGCATATCCTCTCCTGTCTTGGTGTGTATGTACGTATGTAGTTACAGTCCAGGGGTAGGCCAAATAGGCTATAGGGACTTGGCCAACCGTGATAGGATGGGCTTACAAAGAAAAAACACTGATGAACTGAACCCCAAACAATCATTTTACCGACGGGGGGCCTAAGTTCGTGCTACAGTGAGCATTCACTTCTACAATATAATTAAATCATCGTCTCATCTAGAATAGTACTCCTTGATGCCCCCTCCCGATAGTCTAGAAGCATCTTGAGCATTTTTGGATGGGCAAGTCTCTTCAGCCTAATTGTCGCAGCACATTCTCTCCTGTCTTGGGATATTAGCTCGTGCTCCAGAGATGATATTCAGAGTATGAGCCGCCGCCCTAAATTTGGTGGGCTCATGCTTCATGAAGGAAATCAGTCCGGGGTCACATTCATACCCCTGTATGCATCTACACAACCATGCAAAAACATGTAACAATTCAAAGCCAAATCAAAATACCCCATGCATGCATGTACACCCTCTGCTCCCCGCTCCCCCCTGCTCCCTCCTGCTCCCCCCTGCTCCCTTCTCCCTGCTCCCCCCAGCTCCTGCAAACCCCCTGCATGCATGTACACCCTCTGCTCCCCCCAGCACCTGCATACCCTCTGCTCCCCGCTCCCCCCTGCTTTCTGCTCCCTGCTCCCCCCAACGCCTGCATACCCTCTGCACCTGCACACCCTCTGCTCCCCCCAGCACATCTATCTCCAGAGCACCACCAAGCAGCATACACTCAAATCCCCCACCTCTACCCTCCCAGGCAACCCCTCAATACCGGGACTGCTTCCGTCCATCCATCCATTATTGTCGAGGAGGGCTGGCTGCCAGCTAATAGCGTGATTGCCGAGAAGGTAACCTTTCCTAAGCATCTGCATAATGAAGAGGGGTGCAAGCCCTGATGCCAATGACAATGATGCTGTTGCAGAAAGCCCTGATGCTCATGGCAATGATGCTGGGATAGAAAAAAGCATGACCGAGCACCATGCTCCCTCCCTGGCACAAGTGGGCGACACTGCTGCAGGACAGGAGAGTGATTCTGGAGCCCCTGACCCTCCTCCCCCTCCCGTCCTCCCCCGTGACATTCTGGGTATGTTGCTGATGGTGCTATTTGGATTTCACGGAGAGCATGAACCCAGATTTCAGCGTTTTATGATTCTGAGGAATTTGTTCTTTACCAAGTTCACCCTCAACTTTCGCTGTGTGATTGTTTCACTCAGGTTGTTCAGGTTCATCTGTGAAAGTAAGCACCAACTTGCCTTTTTCCACTTCGTTTTCATGTTAGGACCAGTCTTCCTCTGCCGGGCACTGTGCCGTACAGACAGGGTTCATCATCTATTATGGGGGATGCTTTGGATGATCAATTCAAGGGCGGCTTCAATTTCTCTACCCATTTTTGGGTTCGATTACAACGCAATTTTGGGTCCAGTCAGTCCCCCCCTGCTCTTTCCAAATGAATGTTTTCTCTCTCCCGCTATTGAGCGCCTGCCAGTAAGAGTGTCTGGGTCTATTCAGCATGGAGTGTGGTTGGTGCTATTCTTGAGGAATGACTTCGTAGACCCAGAATTTCAATTTAGTAACAAACTCCTTCTGGCAGGATACATAACTGCCTTGACTCTTCGGGTGGGCTTCGATATTGAAGCTCGGCGTGCCTATATTAGACATACCAGTGCCACGCACACCGGCACACCATTTGAATAGTTGTCCCAGTGTCCCAGTTCCTTGACTACTCGTGTGGGATCCGATATTCAAGATCGGCGTGCCTATATTAGACATATCAGTGCCACGAACACCGGCACACCGTTTGCATAATTGTCCCAGGGCCTTGCCTATTCGGGTGGGCTGCGATATTCAAGATCAGGGATCTTATATTAGAGATATCAATGCCTCGCACACCATTTGAATAGTTGTCCCTGTGTCCCGGCCTTGCCTATTCGGGTGGGCTGCGATATTGAAGATCGACGTGCCTAATTAAGACATATCAGTGCCACGCACGCCGGCATACTATTTGAATAGTTGTCCCAGAGCCTTGCCTATTAAGGTGGGCTTCGCTATCCAAGATCAGTTTGCCTATATTAGACATATCAGTGCCACACACACCGGCACACCATTTGAATAGTTGTCACAATGCCCCAGTGCCTTGACTACTCCGGTGAGCTGCGATATTCAAGGTCGACGTGCTTATATTAAATATATCAATGCCACGCACACCAGTTGCATAGTTGTTGCTGACAGAAGTGCTCAGTGTTCCTGTTTCTGGTTATACGTAGGAAATGGCAATATGATATCATGTGATATCATGTCATCATATGATATCATGTGATATCATATGATTCTGGCAGTCTGACTATGCTAAAGTTACAATTTATATAAAGTATCACGAGCAATATCATATGATGCAGATAGTATGCTATCATATGTTATCATACTCGCCTTTGTTCTGCATATTATGATATGCCGGTCCCTAGTTATATGAGGGGGGGTTAGCAATATGATATCATATCTTGTATGATATCATATGATTAGTGTGCGCGTGCGGTTGGCCTATCACATCATATGACGCGCTCGACTGTAAGTTGCACGTGTCGGTGCATGTGACTGTACCGCACTGCTTTGAGATTAGTTCAGCCTCTGTCTATTGGCAGACATTGCGAGCCTTGTGCATTGATAAATCGTTGATCGATTAGACGATGACGCCATGCCCCAAGCAAAGGGGAGACAGGGACTTGTCGTCAAATATCCTATTAACGATGGCGGCATGCAGACGTATCTAGCATTGAATGGGATCCGGAGGGGCTTCGGCAGCACTTGTCACTGGGGACGCACCGCCATCACGAGTTGCTCACCACAGTCATCAGCAAGAAACTTGCAGCCAAGGGCGCATGCTTGTTTTCCTACTAGGAGCGCTGATGAGCTTGTGCCCTTGGCAGCAAACGGTCTCTAGCACGATGTTTTCTTTTTTGTAAACTTGTTATTGTCCCTAAGCACTAAGTCTCTGCTAACTCTCAGTGCTTTTCTTTTCAGCTACGAGCAGCAGCTTCTAGGCAGATCCCATGTCTAACCATTCAACCCAACCCGGCGCAACCTAGTGCACCTTGAAGCTCAGACAATTAATAGCTCATAACTGCTGAAGTAGTTTGGTGTAGCCTAGTGGCTGGCTCAGGGAGCTGCCTTGACGGTGCTAAGAAAAGCCGAAAGAAATCCCTGCTAACTCTGATTCCTGAATTCAAACAAATAACAGTGGTTACAGTGCTCTTATTTGCGGACCTACAAATGTGGTGTTGTGGAGATTGGAGAGTGTGGTCGTGATCAGATTATGACTTCATGAGGAGGACATGCAATTGAAAAAAGGGGAATGTTTGCTCATTATTACGAAAACAATCTGCGGAATCCGCAAATCCGAGCTTTTATTGGAATAGACACTGCACATTTAAGTGTGATTTCCAGAATGGAGTACATGAAGAACTAAAGCTGGTAAGTCTTCTTCTGAACGTTCGAAATCTAAGCATTCTTACCAAAATATCCTTGATCCAATCCCTCAATGCAATCATGGATGAACTGAGGTAACAGGCTGGCCCCTCAACCTCACGCCTCGTTACACGTCGCACTATTATTTGTTTATGCACCTTTTCACACGCAATCAATCTGGACATGTCTATACTTTGTATGCAGCCCTGTGATTGAATTACATTACATTACATTACACTACTCTACTCTACACTACACTACACTACACTACATGACATTACGTTACGTTACATTGCATTACATTACATTACATTACACTACACTACACTACACTACATGACATGACATGACATTGCATTACATTACATTACATTGCATTGCATTACATTACATTACATGTTAAAGTCTACTTGACACCGCGAGGGTATATGAGACTCTGGGTGTATTATGCTGCCCATGTTTACTTTACTCACAGACTGGGAGCAGACTGAAGGCTGATAAATAGGGAACAGCAGTATGATATCATATGTTATCATTGTCATCATATGATGTTATACGATGCCGACAGTCGGTCTAGGCTATATTTACCATTTATGTACAATATCATATGATGCATTTTGTATGATATCATATAATATCGTACTCGCCTTTGGTCAACATCATATGATTTGCCGGTCCCTACTGATAAACCATGTAGTCAACACCAACTTTTCACATGCTGTCAATTTACCCTGTGAGGGGGAAATATTTATTCCTCCATTCCTTAAACTACCCTTGTTTTTTAAGGGTTCTACATTACAGTACATTGTCACATGCAGCCCAGCGTTGTTGTCAGGGGGGCGCTAGTTAAACCTTGCCCCCTTAAAACTAAGCCCAGGCTTCTAACCCCAGCGCTAGCTTGTCAATGCTGGGGTTAGAAGTACTCCTATAGTACATGTGTCCAGCAACTAAGAATAAAACCGCAATAGCTACGTGGTGGTGTGCTGTGTCACTTAACCATAAACCACCTGTTACTAAGGGGGGCAAAGAAATTTTAAATGGGGTTGCTATGAGGGGGCCTAATAGCCAACCCCCCTTACTCGGGGGGTACTTTAAAAGATCAGTTAGTCTCGGGTTGACCCAAGACAAGCCCACTTGTCAGCAACCACAACACTGAATCAGAAATACCAAGAGGGGATCACTTGGTTGGTTCAGTGTTGACCCAAGACAAGCCCACTTGTCGGCAACCACAACACTGAATCAGAAATACCAAGAGGAGATCACTTGATTCAGTGTTGACTCAAGACAAGCCCACTTGTCAACAACTTCCTAAGGGGAAATCCAAACATCCTCACATAATCAACAGAGCGTACTGTAGGTTACCCAGGACTACACAGGATGACACAGGAGAATGATCCCTAGAGGTGACCGCCCCGATAGGGCGGTCACCTCTCGCGCGGTCGTGGGTCTCGGTCTGGGTCTCGGTCTCGATCTAGGTCTCGGTCTGGGTCTCGGTCTGGGTCTCGGTCTCGGTCTCGGTCTCGATCTGGGTCTCGGTCTGGGTCTGGGTCTCGGTCAGGGTCTCGGTCTCGATCTGGGTCTCGGTCCTCTGCGTCTCGAAGCTTCCAAGCGGCATCCGCAGTTCATGCGCAACGCCGGCTGGCGTCGCCCGAGGGCGCTCACCTATCGGGCGGTCACCTCTCGCACGTCGTGGTTACGTGGGTCTGTGTCTCGGTCTGGGTCTGTGCCTCGTTCTGGGTATCGGTCTGTGCCTCTGTCTGTGTATCGGTCTGGGTCTCGGTCTGGGTCTGTGTATCGGTCTGGGTCTCGGTCTGGGTCTCGGTCTCGATCTGGGTCTCGGTCTCGATCTGGGTCTCGGTCTTGGTCTCGGTCTTGGTCTTCTGCGTCTCGAAGCTTCCATGCGGCATCTCGGTCTGTGTATCGGTCTGTTCCTCGGTCTGGGTCTCGGTCTGGGTCTGGGTCTCGGTCTCGATCTGGGTCTCGGTCTCGGTCTGTGTCTGGGTCTCGGTCTGGGTCTCGGTCTCGGTCTCGATCTGGGTCTGGGTCTGGGTCTGGGTCTGGGTCTGGGTCTGGGTCTGGGTCTTCTGCGTCTCGAAGCTTCCATGCGGCATGCGCAGGTGGTCATGCGCAACGCCGGCTGGCGTCGCCCGAGGGCGCTCACGGGCGCAGAACCCTTAGGTTAAATTGCTCCTCCTCCTCCTCCTCCTCCTCCTCCGCCAGTGTGACCGGTGTAACCGTGGTGTCTCTGCTTAGTTGAGGGCGGTAACTAGAGGTGACCGCCCTGACGGGCGGTCACCTCTCGCACGGTCGTGGTTTCGTGGGTCTGTGTCTCGGTCTGGGTCTGTGCCTCGGTCTGGGTTTTGGTCTGGGTCTGTGTATCGGTCTGGGTCTGGGCGGGTCTCGGTCTGGGTCTCGGTCTCGATCTGGGTCTCGGTCTCGATCTGGGTCTCGGTCTCGGTCTCGATCTAGTTCTGGGTCTCGGTCAGAGGGGTCTCGGTCTGGGTCTCGGTCTCGGTCTTCTGCGTCTCGAAGCTTCCATTCGGCATCCGCTGGTCATGCGCAACGCCGGCTGGTGTCGCCCGAGGGCGCTCACGGGCGCAGAACCCTTAGGTTAAATTGCTCCTCCTCCTCCTCCGCCGCCGCCAGTGTGACCGGTGTAACCGTGGTGTCTCTGCTTAGTTGAGGGCGGTAACTATATTGACCGCCCACACGGTTTTGGTTTTGGTTTTATAAGCTTATGTAAGGGCGGTCAGTATATATGTTGAAGCACTGTTACTTACTAGAAACGAAGAAAGACATTTTGCAGGGTTGTTGTTTTTTAAGGAGTGCTGAACGTGCCTAAAATGTTGTGCTAAGCATACATGAAGCTTGGCTTTAGTTGTAAGAATTTGTTGTAAGAATTTGATGCAGAAAAAATGAGACCAATCAGAGGTCGGGTTAATTTTAGGGATTTTTGAGAAGGTGTTGCATATGTGGGCTGGGCAGTATGAGCCGTTCAGGTCTGGGCTGCACCCGACGCGGGGGGATGGTCGGGTGTGTGTGTCGGGGTGGATGCCTGTAGCGTGGGTCGGCATGCATTGGGCTGGCCGGGTGGTTATGCGTTGTTTGGGTATGACACGAATGTAGCGCAGTTTGGGAGCGCATGTGGCATGTGCTTAGGGAGAATAGGTGAGCATAGGCTCTCAATAGCCGCTCTGCCCATGATTTGGAACGGCTGGGCCTAGAGTTGCGTCTGGCCATGGAGAATGGAGATAAGTGGCTACCATCATGCAACGCCGCTGCCCCCTAGGTCGAAGCACGGATCTGAAAGCTGCGTTGGTCGAAGCTCTGCAGCTTCTCAGGGTGGTGTCACCTTCTTGGGTAGCGAGTTAGTCCTTACTTGTGTAGCTTCGCAGCTCCGCAGAACGAACGATTGGTAGTTAGATAGCTATAAATAGCAAGTCACTTTGGCACAGACGGGGGTCGGAAGTGCACCAGTTATCAATTCCGCGGTTCGAAGGTCAGCATATGCTCCATTTCCACGTTCGCAAGTAGCTCGTCCAGCATTTTGCAGGCGATGCCCCCCTAGGTCAGAGCACGTAGCTCAAAGCTGCGCTGGTCCAAGCTCCACAGGTTCGCAGGGTGGTGTTACCCACTTGGGTAGATAGTAATTCGTTTTAAAGCTTCGCAGGTCTGCAGAACGAATGATCAGCACTGAGGCATGCTATTAATAGCAAGTCACATTGGCAGATTCAGAGGTCGGAAGTGCACCAGTTCAATTCAATTGCGTCGTTCGAAGTTGGCATTTGCGCAATTTGCACGTCGCGCGCATGTAGCAGGTCCAGCCGCGATGGCAATTTGCAGGCGATGGCCCAGGGTCGGACGGAAACTCATGCTCATGTTGCATGGACAGTTGGCTTGCAACGGACGCTCTTTTCGACGCGAACCCTGTAGGTTAAATGGCTCCGGTGTGACTTGTGTGGCTTTGTGTAACTCTGGACTCTCTCCTACATTGAGGGCGGTAAAAAAAAATATCCTTGATCCAATCCCTCAATACAATCATGGATGAACTGAGGTAACTTCGCACGGCCTTTCGCTTCTGGATTGCACATCAGATAATGTCGAGGACTAATATTTGCTATAATTTTGGGAAATCATGTTCTGAATTCGTGACGCACATAGCTTTTAAGTACCGAACTACCAACCGGCCCCGCGTTTCTAGGCGTACCAGACCCAGACCGGCAATACCAAACATTTCCGAATTTCAAATCTTGCTCCTAGATCCAAGAACTATTCAATCTGGGACAAGCACCCACTTACAAGATCGGCGTCCCAGTGATGTTCCCAGCGTCATCCCTTATTGTCTAGGCACTCCGCCTCCTCACCTGGACGATATGTTTAAGAAAGGCGCGTTCAACCAGCCTTCCTTCGCGGATTTACGCCTGGTCTTACGGAGCTCGCAAGGCGGCAGTTGCACTTCTAGCGACCTCGCCAGTGATGGTCCTCCTGCTAAAAGACGGTGCGCAGGATTGTCCTTGGATGACGTGCGCTCCTTCTACATCCACAAGGCCATCTTGGCGTCAAACTCCCCTGTCATAAACGCCATGTTGCTGAGAGCGAAGGATCTCAGGGACCTACAGGCCATGGATGATGGCATCAGTATTTGTCTGGTACCAGTGGAATGCATTGGGGCGGTGGGACTGCTGGTATCACATCCTACCAGACAACCAGACCCTCAACCTGAAATCTTGGAGCTACCAATGGAGCATGAGGAGCTATTGGCATGTGAGGTGTTGCTTCGCTCCATCTACTCGGACAACCTGGTTGAGGAAGTGAGGAGTGCCATGTCCAGTGAGCACGGGGCAGGTGTCAATAGGGTCATACTGTTGGTGCAGGTGTACCGCTTGGCTGATCGTTTGGAGGTGTGCGCTCATCAATGTGCACAGGCCATCGCAGCCCTTAGCCCAGCAGACTGCGAGTCGTCTGAGGTTGTGAACTATGTCTTCTCCTTGAAGAGGGCTGCCCCAGCTCTGGTCGAGCACGCCACCATCAAGGCTCTTATGGAGATGTGTCTGTCCCACATAGTAGAACGCTTTGGTGATATTCGAACAGTGTTTTGGAGGAGCGCTTTAAATGAGGAATTCAAGCAACTGGGCTTTCTCACCGTGCTCGCTTTCTTTGACTCAGACCTGTTGGTTGTCGAGTCAGAGAATGAAATCGTCACACTCATGGGCATGTGGATGGGCAAGAACTGGGCCAACCGAGTCAGCAAGGAACAGCTGGTGGCTTTCTGGAAGATCCTCCGTCTGGGACACTTCAGCACATCCTTCATCTCCAAATTGACTGTTGTTGCACCCTGGCTGCCAGTGGACCCTGTTGTGTTGGGGGATGCAGCAGCATGGGAGAGCTACCGGTCCAAAAGTCTGGGGACGGCTGCCTCCATACAAAAAATGCTACAATCTGCCCATGGCAGCAGTGTGGCATGGTTCAGGGACAGCCGACGTAAATGTCCGGATTCCGAAAGAGGAATGGTGAGCAAGTTCTCTTTCTCTAGCGGAGATCTGGCCAGTCTGCTGTCAGCAGTGCAACACTCAGGGCCAGGAAATTACAAGCATACAGTTAGCACTGCGTCCCACCAGTCCAGCACATTCAACGGATACGAATTTCGTGCCACTCTCTCCGTGCAGCTTTTTTCCGACGGATCAAAGACGGTATTTGTGCTGTCTATTGGCTTCGCGTACTGGCGTATTGGCGTCACCTCACCTATCATCTGAAGACATTCAAGCCCTCGCCCATGTCAGACTGAAGTGTAAGCTTGGCAAAGTCGTGGTAGACTCATGGAACATTAGCAGCTGTCTGCGTGGCAAGCATTCCTGGGAGCTGACCAGAGTGGATGCGCTCGATGATTTCTCGTGCCTGGGAAGCTTCATGGACGAAGATGGCAAACTGCCAGGTCAACTAAAAATTCGAGCAATTGACTGATGCAGGTGCGAGACATTCTAATGCCCGCACATACATAGGGAACGGCAAATCATATGATGTTGACCAAAGACGAGTCTGATATCATATGATATCAGACAAAAATCATATGATTTAATATCATATGATATGATGGCCTAGGCCAAAGTTACCTAGTCAGACCACCGGCATCATATGATATCATATGATGACATGATATCATATGATATCATATTGCCAACCCCTACACATGCAGCCCTGCCTATCGGGGCTATGAAACTGATGATGGTGATGATGATGATGATGATCACATTTTTCCTGGTGCCCTGCTGGACTCCAATTGTGCCCGCGGCTTGATGGAGTCAAGGGGGACTTATGAGCATCGTGCGAAAGAAAGAAAAGAAAAGGGGGGTCCCCACTTACTGCCCCCCGTCCAAAGAAAAGAAAGGACGGGAACCCAAAGCTTGTAGACTAGAGCTAATCTAAAAAGAAAAAGAAATTGAGGGGGAGGGCGGTAAAAAGGAGGAAAGAAAGACGAGGAACCCCAAGCTTATAGACTAGCTTAAGCTAATCTATAACAAATAATTTAATATTTGCCAGTCTGGTACCAATTTCTGTTTATTTTGGATGTGCCAATCTTGTACCAATTTCATTTTTATTAGTTATGTGCCAATCTGGTACAAATTTCATACTTATTTCAGACATGCCAATCTCGTACTTGCAAACTGGGCTGTTGCCTTTTCTACGAGGATTTTTGTCTGAAAGGGTGGGTCTCCCTATGCTAGCCCCAAATTAAAAATATTGGATGTGATTGGAGGAGTGAGGATTAAATGTGATAGCATGCTTCCATCCGCTCGCCGCTTCATGTTTGTTGTGGTTTGCACTCTGTTTCTTTCTCCCCTAGTCCTGCTCCTGTCACCGACACGACTCATACACATGCACATAAACAGAGAAACAGAGATAGACTGACACAGACACATAAACAGAGACACAGACAGACACATAAACAGACACACACACATACACATACACATAAACAGAGACACAGGCAAACACGTACACGTAGACAGAGACAGAGACACAGACAAACACATACACATAGACAGACACACATACAAACACATAAACAGAGACACAGACAGGCACATGCTCATAGACAGAGAAACAGGCATGCACATACACATAGACACAGACACAGACAGACACAGACACATAAACAGAGACACAGACAGGCACATACACAGACAGAGACACAGACAGACACATACACATACACATAGACACAGACAGACATATACACATAGACACAGACACAGACATACACACATAGACAGAGACACAGACAGACACATGCACATACACATAAGAAAAGACGCAGACAGACACATACACAGAGACACAGACAGACACTTACACATGAGCAGAGACACAGATAGACACTTACATAGACAGAGACACAGACACACAGACAGACGGGTACACGTACACTTAAACAGACACACGGACAGATACATGCACATACACATAAACAGACACACGGACAGATACATGCACATACACATAAACAGAGACACAGACAGACACAGACAGACACAGACATAACATACACATAAACAGACACAGATAGACAGATACAAATACAAATATATGACTAAACCCTAAACCCTAAACCCTTCCCCCTGTGCAGGCCCATTCGATCAGTCAAGCGTGGCTAAGGCGTGGATGTGTTCTCACCACACGAGAGTGATTTGAACATGTGGGGAATTCCCATGTACTCCGTACTGAGTGCATTCCCATGTGTGCATTCCTATGAGTGCATTCCTATGAGTGCATTCCTATAAGTGCATTCCTGTGAGTGTATCCCATGTACTCTGTCCTGAGTGCATTCCCATGTGGGCGATTCCCATGTACTTAGGTTGGGCCAGTTTCACCCCACCCAGCATTGCCCATTTGTCATTTTTACCAGAAGGATTTCCTCCTAAAGGGTGGGTCTCCGTGCGCTAGCCCTAGACACAAGGATTTTGTTGTTGTGATCGGTGGAGTAACTCCTACATAACGGATAGGGAGTAGGCACCGGGGCGTAGGATGGCAGGAGATGCCGAACCACTACCAATCACACCTGCACCAGGGTTCGGTCAAAGGGTCCGTTGCGTTCTGAGATGTGTGGGGAGGGTCTGTCGTGTTCTGAGATGCAACGTGGGGAGGGTTCGTTGCGTTGCAGACGCAGCTCCAGTGGGTCGGTTGCATCTCAGGACACAGGCTACAGGTCGGTTATGGGTCGGTTGCGTCTCAGGACACAGGCTGTACACTTGGTTACGTCTTAGGACGCTGAGCTGGGGTTCCTCCTGATCAAACTGACCTGCACCACTAGCCCACCACTGGCCAGTGTCTCTCAATGTTGGAGTGGCACGACCTGTTCTTTTTAAAGGGCTCATTGAACCCTAAGCTATCCCCAACAACGAGTGCAGTCATTATTTAGTTTCTTTATACGAACACTTGGTTAGACATCAATGACATTGATTTTAGCCACTCCCTTGTTTTGCGGGTCACCATCAATGACATCGTTTTTGACCACTCCAGTGGTTTGCGGGTTGTCTTTAATGACGTTGCACTGGGGCCAACCAGGGTACTTCGAAGTGCGCGCTGGCGCGCTGCCTTTTTTGAGCTCCTCTGCGCGTTTCGCGCAGTTTTTTGCAACCTTCCGTGGGCGCAGCAAGCAATTTTTGCGCTTTTTGCACTGCTAAGCGCAGTTTTATTTTTGTCAAGTATGCTAAAGCGCAGACCAATTTGGTCAATGGAAGTACCACTACCACCACCCCCACCCCCCTCACCGATCCCCCCCCACCCCACCACCAACCTTCCCCCACCCACCAACTACAACAACTGATTAGGGATGTAATGGACACCAAGGTGACCTGCCACCCCCACCCACCCTCTCACCTAACAATACAAACCCACCCTACCCTACCTCACCCCACATAAACCATATAAACTCCCCCCCCCCACACCCCCACCCACCCCCACCCCACCTTATTGTAAGGAAGGTCACAGTGGACCCTGGGGCCAACCACAGTGGCCTTCCTTAGAATAAATAACTTACGTAGTTTTGCTTACATTGCTTATTGAAATTAAAATTGTTACATCCGTGTAATGCAGTCACTCACAGGACGTGAAATTAAGGACACCACAGCGTAAGCCGGAGTTAGTAGTCACCGTTACATTGCTTATATTTAATGCAATGAGATTTTTATTATTGGGAATGTATCTTGGCGCGAAGCAAGATATGCTTTGGTTTCTCTGTCATACACCCAGCTTCTATGGACATTTTAGATTATACATTTTGAATGCGCACATAGCACGATATGCTTTGGGTCTAGAAATTTGAAGGATCAGAATTTTGAAGAATCAGATTTGCGGTTCGCCCACAAAAAAACTCAGTGCCAAGTGTCCTACCCCAAAGTCCTGAACCGATATGAGCCTGTAATAATCCGTAAGTTATCCGTTTGTTATAATCCGTATGTTGTCCGTTTGTTATAATCCATTAGTTATCCGTTTGTTATAATCAGTTATTGATCCGTTTGTTATAATCCATTAGTTATTGTAGAATGAAATTATCCTTGTAGCACGCACTCAGGGCCCCCGTCGGTTAAATGATTGTTTGGGGTTCAGTTCATCAGTGTCTTTTCTATCTAAGTCCTTCCTATACGGTTGGGCAAGTCCCTTCAGCCTATTTGGACAACCCCTGGACTGCAACATACATACATACATATAAGTAGACAACCACCACTAGGGCAGTTGAAGGCCCTGCGAGTCAGATATGTATAGTACGGATATGGTGCAGTATGGAATACGAAATCGCTGGAAACGTCTATATAGGTTTAGTTACTTTGGCAGACTATACACAATATTAACGTACATGCAGTTTACGGGAGGGTCCCCTTAACACCACGCCCCTCCAGGCGTTATCTTTTTTCTTACAAGTGTACCTTCGGGCTAGGCCCGGTACGCCCTAGCTGTTTACCGTCTTCCAATTCCACTTACTCCCGTGCCCACGTGCATATAAGAAGGCCTGGCCCTCTTATTACAAGGAGGTTATGACTAGGGTCGGCAATAGTACGATCTTTCCGGATTTATCGGACGACTACGATATTATGTACCACTTCTCTTTGAAAATCAGTATGAGACAAAGGGGAGGGGATATTACGGGTAACCGCGTTACAACGTCGATAAATAATGATTCAAGCCAGAGAAACCAACATTTAGGGAAGTAAAAATACACGATAATGCCGTGCTCATTATCGTTTGACATAACCAGGATATATCGCCCTATTTTGTATGATTGAAGGGCGATACGCCTACATGTATGTACCGTATGTTACAGTCCAGGGGTCGGCCAAATAGGCTAAAGAGACTTGCCCAACCGTGAAATTGAATTTGAAATTGTTACATCCGAGTAATGTGCCACTCTCAGGACGTGAAGTTAAGGACAGCACTGCGTAAGTCGGAGCTATGCCCAACCGTGACGTAACCGTGTTAAAAAGGCTTAAAATGAGAAGGCACTGATGAACTGAACCCAAGCAATCGTATTACCGACAGGAGCCCACATGCTCACATCGAGGACCAGGACCAGGGATTGCAAAGCCTAGCCTTTCAATCATCTGTTATTTGAGGTGAGCATCGAATCCATGACCTCCAAACTTCACGAATCACGACCCATGATATAAAATCAAAAACCCTCATGCTTCCTGTTATACAAATGGATGGTAGGCAAGCTGTGCTGCTGTCCTGCCTCTGCAATGATTTGCTGAGTTTTTGTTACGAACCCTCTCTCTCTCTCTCTCTCTTTCTCTCTCTCTCTCTCTCTCTCTCTCTCTCTCTCTCTCCTCTCTCTCTCTCTCTCCTCTCTCTCTCTCTCTCTCTCTCTCTCTCTCTCTCTTCTCTCTCTCTCTCTCTCTCTCTCTCTCTCTCTCTCTCTCTCTCTCTCTCTCTTTCTCACACACACACACTATCTCTGTCTCGTACGATAACACGTTACCTCAAAATAGCATACGATGGCAGTTCACATGATCGTACGATACATGATATCGTACGATGTAGTGCTTGTCAACCTTAGTAATAACCCTCATGACACACAGGACCTGAACATACTACTAAGCCTCCTAGAAATGCCCTGGCAAACAGTCTACCTCTCAAGGCGAAGTGGGCCAGTATCGTGGTTGGTAATGGTGGTGTGCGTTTGCTAGCACCAGTATTGTGGGTGGTGGCGGTGGTGCCTGTGTGCTTATTTCAGTAATGTGCGTGGTGGCGGTGGTGTGCGCCGAATACTGACTAGTGCACAAAGACAAGGCAGCATTAATTTTTTACAATAGAGCTGAACAGAGTACAACATAAATGAAACGCACTCCAAAGGACAATGAATAATTAAGCCGCAGCTATACTATGATCACAATTCAGAGGTATACAATCAAACACGTAGTACCTGAAGCGCCGTACTGCTGGTTGTAAAAATATTGCCTACGGAGCACCCAAGATGAACAGATTTGTGCCTTCATCCCCCAAAAACCCACAATACCTCAGAAACCCAACAAGCACATCAACAACCTCCACAACCTCAAAAGCACCTCCACAAACCCACTAGCATCTCAACAACACCACAGGCACTTCAGCACCCCCTCTAGCACCTCAACAACACCACTAGCATCTCAACAACACCACAGGCACTTCAGCACCCCCTCTAGCACCTCAACAACCTTACTTGCACCTCAACCACCCCACTAGCACCTCCACAAACCCACCAACACCTCGACAACACCACAAGCACTTCAGCAATCCCTTTAGCACCTTAACAACCCCACAACCACCTCAACACCCCCACCAGCAGCTCAATAACCCCACTATCAACTCAATAACCCCACAACCACATCAACAACCCCACCAGTACCTCACCTACCACACAAGCACCTCAGCAATCCCACATCCACCTCAGCAACTCAATTCTGATACGCGCTTTATCCTTTGTGGCTCTTTGTATACCAGCCTGGACCAGGGTACTGTATTTTGTCAAATTGGTCAGCGCTTTGCAGTGCAAAAAGCGCAGAACTGCGTGCTGCGCCCACAGGGGGTTGAAAAAACTGCGCGAAACGCACAGTGTGGCTCAATAAGTGTGCGCGAAATCGCGCTGCCGCTCGTGCTTTGTAGTACCCTGGCCTAGACGCTCCAGGGCTTTTCTTTCCAGCTTTTCATTCCAGCTTCTAGGTAGCTCCCTGGGTCAGCCACTGGGCTACACCCAAAGATTTCAGCAGTGCTGGAAAGCTGATTACGCCAGCTTCAAGGGGCACTAGGTCGCTTTTGGTTAAGCTGAATAGACAGCCAGGGGAGCTGCCTAGAAACTGTTACTAGTAGCTGTAAATAAAAGCTATGGGGCGCCCTGTAGCTGAGAAATGCGCAGCACTCTTTGACAGCACTTAGGAAATGTAGCTTAGAGAAAGCCAAATAGCTAAACTGCTACCTCCTCTTTCTGCTTTCTCAGCTTCCTGGATGCCTTGTAGCTGAGAACAAGCCAAGAGTAGCTAAACAGCTACCTCCTGCTTCTGCTTCCTCAGTTTCCTCGATGCTTTGTAGCTTAGCAGCATACAAGCCCAGACGCGAAGCACCAGGCCCATCACAAAGATGGTAACAATAGACTTGGAGAGCTCAGGGTGGCAGATGCGCGCTATCACCTGTAGGGAACGGCAACTAATATTAGTGTTTGAAAAACTAATATTAACTTATATTATTATAGTGCCACTATAATATTAGTTTTTCAAATAAATTCAAAATTCTGGTGAGATGGCTCGTCCGTCTAATATTATGTAACATTCACTAATTTTGTTCATTCACTAATATTAACTAACTTAGCCTTTCCCTAATCTCCTTGGGTAGGGTTGGGTTGGGATGAGTTGGGTTGAGTTGGGATGAGTTGGGTTGGGTTGGGTTGGGTTGGGTTGGGTTGGGTTGGGTTGGGTTGGGTTGCAGGGTGGCACATGCGCGCAATCACCTGAGGCTCAGTGTATATCATCCACACATCCATCAGCTGAGGGTCAAAAACAGGCTCTGCGCTGCCATCCCCAGCCTGATCACGGGCCAAGTCCTCCACTGCCAGCTCAGCATCCAGGCTGTCCTGAGACTGGTTGTGAGTAAGCGTACCGCGCGAGCTGTCAAGCCCGCAGTAACCCAGGTCTGAAAAGGCACAGGCAGGAGCAGGTGGGGGTACACGTGAGGTACTACTGAGTCATGTGATGTACAAGTGGTATGCGGTACTAATGTGTTACGCGAGGTACTATCGGTGTGAGGTAATCATGAGGTACACGTGAGGTACTACTGAGTTACGCGAGGTACTAGTGGCGTGAGGTAATAATCTATTTTGGCTTTCCTATCTGGCTTTCTCGTATGGCTTTCTCATATGGCTTTCCTACTTGGCTTTCCTACATGGCTTTCTTTACGTTGCCCTTTTGCGTGCTTGGATCACGACTCGGTGTAGCTTTACATACTCAGCAAATTGGGGGAAATTCCCATTACACAGCTTGGCACATAAGTGTTTAGTGATGTTCTTAAGTTTACCTTGCCTCCATCAAGTCGCGGGCACATTTGGAGTCCAATGGTGAACCAGGAAAAATGTAACCATCATCATCATCATCATCATCATCATCATCATCATCATGAATGGAAATGGCACTAAGTCTTTTTGGAGCAACCTAGCCGACTATCTTTCTACTTGTAGAAGAGCAAGACAGGAAGCCCTGGACTGCTTAGTGGCACCGTAATTTATTATCCCTTTTTTTTCTTCTTGAGACTTCTCATTTGTTAGCTTCTTACCTCCGCCACTGTAAGTGGTTGAGATCTGGGTCCTGCTCTAAGGGGTTTAATACCTACGCCACCAAAACGGTGGTTGGGAGTTTGGTTTGTTTGTCCTCGACACACCCCTGATGTAATGGGGTTTTTTGCTTTGTGGGTGCTTTTTCTTTTTGTTTAAAGCACAGAGTCTCATACACCCTCGCGGTGTCAAGTAGACTTTAACATGTAATGTAATGTAATGTAATGTAATGTAATCATCATCATCATCATCATCATCATCAAAAAGCGAAGCCTAAAGGAATTTTGAAAAGAAAGAAACAATTTGTTCACGTTTATATTTTCCCTGGTAATTTGTTATTTCACAGCCGAAGACAGCGAGCAGCCGAATTTCTGGCTGGAGCCATGTAACCATGTAACCATGATACCAAGTCCAAGTTCAAGCTCAAGTTCAAGCTCAAGTTCAAGCTTAAGTTCAAGCTCAAGTTCAAGCTCAAGTTCAAGCTCAAGTTCATGTTCAAGCTCAAGCTCAAGTTCAAGCTCAAGTTCAAGCTCAAGTTCAAGCTCAAGCTCTAGTTCAAGTTCAAGCTCAAGTTCAAGCTCAAGTTCAAGCTCAAGTTCAAGTTCAAGTTCAAGCTGAAGTTCAAGTTCAAGTTCATGTTCAAGCTCAAGTTCCAGCTCAAGTTCCAGCTCAAGCTCAAGTTCAAGTTCAAGCTCAAATTCAAGTTCAATTTCCAGCTCAAGTTCTAGCTCAAGTTCAAGTTCAAGTTCAAGTTCAAGCTCAAATACAAGTTCAAGTTCAAGCTCAAGTTCAAGCTCAAGTTCATGTTCAAGGTCAAGTTCAAGTACAAGTTCAAGTTCAAGCTCAAGTTTAAGTTCATGTTCAAGCTCAAGTTCAAGTTCAAGTTCAAGTTCAAGCTCAAGTTCATGTTCAAGGTCAAGTTCAAGTACAAGTTCAAGTTCAAGCTCAAGTTTTAGTTCAAGTTCATGTTCAACCTCAAGTTCAAGTTCATGGTCAAGCTCAAGTTCATGTTCAAGTTCATGTTTCAGTTCAAGTTCATGTTCGAGCTCAAGTTCAAGTTCAAGCTCAAGTTCATGTTCAAGCTTCAGTTCAAGCTCAAGTTCAAGCACATGTTCAAGTTCAAGTTCAATCTCAAGTTCAAGTTCAAGTTCAAGTAGCTCACCTGATATGGCTTTCAAGGTAAGCAGCGAGTTGGGCTGGTCCATTGGAGCCGAAGCGAGGAACAATGCCTCCACTGACCACCTGGGTGGATTACAAGGTACATGGGGGTGGGATGGTGGTGATGGGGACCCAGCCACTGGTCCATGTCCCACTTCACAGGGATTACAAGGTACATGGGAGTGGGATGGTGGTGATGGGGACCCAGCCACTGGTCCATATCCCACTTCATGGGGATTACAAGGTACATGGGAGTAAGTATCCTCAGGGATGAATAGCGGCACATTGGACTCCACCCACATTGGGGGATATTGTCTTTTGTGTGTGTGTGGGTGTGGGCGGGTGTGTGTGTGGGGGGGATTGGTTTAGGTGCGTCATGGGTGGATGATTATGATGGTGGTGCTGCTGCTGCTGCTGCTGCTGATGATGGTTACATAATCCTGGAGCCCTATCGAACTCCAAATGTGCCCGCGGCTTGACGATGTCAAGGGGGAATATGGAAGTAACATGGGGGCGCACATTCTCAGGGATGAATCTAGGCACTCTGGACTGACATGGACGAATTATCCACAATCCTCTAGCGGGATTACTGGAGTGCAGATCATATACACACTTGATGTACGGATCATGTACGCTCAATGTACAGATCATGTACGCGCTTGATGTACGGATCATGTACGCACTCGATGTACGTATCATGTGCGCGCTTGATGTACGGATCATGTACGCTCAATGTACGGATTATATACACGCTCGATGTATGGATCATGTACGCGCTCGATATACTGATCATGTACGCACTTGATGTACGGATCATGTACGTACTGCATGTAGATAAATGTAAATGGGCATTAACAAAAAAAGATAACGCCACGAGAGGCATGGTGTGAAGGGGACCCTTCTGAACGCCGCAGCTGGGGAAAGTGACCATGGCAGACATAGTAAGTGTCACCCTCCAGGCGGTAGGGACTCCTTCATGCGACGTGTGGCAAGAATGCTGGTACAGAAGGCAGTATATTCTTTGTGCAGCTTAGAGCTTCTGCATTAACGTAAACCCCAAAGTATCCCGTTTCGACGAATGGTTCAACGATTGAACTCGTTGAAGCGATGAAGGTGCTGGGTTTGAATCCATACGGGTGCGCTTTAGTGTTCGTGGTCGCTGTCAACCACCATGGTAGCTTTGTCCAGGTAAAGTAGCAGCCTGTTCTCTACCGCCGTAAGACTGGGCTCCCTTAATACAACACCCCACCAGGCATTAACGTTACTTTTTCATCCTATGCAGAAGTGCAACCCTTGGACCCACACTAGCATAGTAGCGCACACTGATGTTGACGCGCACGCAATTTCATGTAGTTTAAACATTAAAACATGTAATGTACAGTGCCACCACTCTATGGACGTCAACAGATACCCCAAAGTGCACCCACCAGGCATTAACGTTACTAATACCGGTACATTACTAATACCACTACATCAACAGATACCCCAAAGTGCACCCTACAGACATTAACGTTACTAATACCGGTACATTACTAATACCACTACATCAACAGATACCCCAAAGTGCACCCACCAGGCATTAACGTTACTAATACCGGTACATTACTAATACCGCTACATCAACAGATACCCCAAAGTGCACCCACCAGGCATTGACGTTACTAATACTGGTACATTACTAATACAGCTACATCAACAGATACCCCAAAGTGCACCCACCAGGCATTGACGTTACTAATACCGGTACATTACTAATACAGCTACATCAACAGATACCCCAAAGTGCACTCACCAGGCATTGACGTTACTAATACCGGTACATTACTAATACAGCTACATCAACAGATACCCGAAAGTGCACCCACCAGGCATTGACGTTACTAATACCGGTACAATACTAATACAGGTACATCAACAGATACCCCAAAGTGCACCCACCAGGCATTAACGTTACTAATACCGGTACATTACTAATACAGGTACATCAACAGATACCCCCAAGTGCACCCACCAGGCATTAACGTTACTAATACCGGTACATTACTAATACCGCTACATACAGGTACATCACTAATACCGCTACTTCACTAATACTGGTACATTGACAGATACCCCAAAGTGCACCAACACCGACCTGGAATAACTGATAGCTGCCAACCACTGCATCAAGTAGTTGTGTTTGCCTTGATGAAGGCAGGATACGGGGTCCACACCATTGATAGCACCTGTATGTTGCATGGGTTTTAGGGTTCAGGGTTTAGGGTTCAGTCCAAGGTTTGAACAATGAGCACAGTGAGCACAGTGAGCAAGCATTGCAAGAGCAACCTAGCATCAAGTAGTTGTGGTTTGCCTTGATGAAGGCAGGATATGGATCCACACCATTGACAGCACCTGTTTGTTGCATGGGTTTAGGATTTAGGGTTTAGGGTTTAGGGTTAGGGTTTAGGGTTCATTCCAAGGGTTGAACAGTGAGCAAGCAGTGCAAGAGCAACCTAACAACAGACAGAGTGGATCTGAGGTGCTGGTGGGGATTACAGATTAGGGTGTACGGTCTAGTGTTTTAGTGTTCTAGTGTTTTAGGGCTTATTTTTTTCACAGCTGGATTTACCGAGCGGATAGCATGATCTATCATCACCACCCACAACCACAACTCACATTGGTCAAGGTCTTGTTTTGGCGGAGCCCCCCCTTCTGGGGGGCGGGAGCCCCCAGGGTCACCCTGTTGTCCGTTTTGACTGACCGACAAACGAGACGAAGCCTGACACGTCAGCCAACGGTCTCCTAACTAACTGGCTTCGGTCCGCTAGATTCCGATGCCAATACTCTCCACCATTTTATCACGTCACTTGCGATGCTAGGACTTGTTTTTCACAGCTTAACTTAAGCAGCGGGGCAGCATGCTTTATCATCACTACCCCATCACCACCACCTTACCACCACCGACCATTACAATTACCCACCACCGACACCATTACCATTACCAACCAACCGACCACCGACACCATTACCACCACCACCACCATTACCACCACCCACAGCCAGTAACAGTACCAGCACCACCATTACCACATCACACAACACTTACCACCACCGACATTATTAACCACCACCACAACCCCAAATTACCCACCACCGACACCATTACCATTGCCCCCAATGACGACCATCACCAACCATTATCACCACACGCCCCCCCCCCTGAGTATGCCCCCCCCCCCCCCCCCCCCCCCCCCCCCCCCCCCCCCCCCCCCCCCCCCCCCCCCCCCCCCCCCCCCCCCCCCCCCCCCCCCCCCTCACACCCAAACACACCCACACACAGGACAGCCATTTACCTCCAAATAGAAAGTGAAACACACACAGCCCCTCCGTAGTATCCCCTCCCACTCCCCTCCCCTCACACCCACCACACCACACACATCTCCCATCACACAACACACGGTCCCCCCCTTAGTATTCGCCCCCACTCCCCCCCTCACACCACACCCACACCCCAGTGACAGCCATTACCTCCAAAAAGCCATGGAAAAACAACACACACATCCCCATCACCACCCCCACCACGTTCCCCCCTTCTTATTCGCCCCACTTCCCCCCCTCACAACACACACAACTAGTGACAACCATTACCTCCACAATAGCAAGCTGAAAAACACACACACATCCCCATCACCACACACACCACATGTCCCCCCTTAGATTCCCCCCCACTCCCCCCTCTCACACACACAACACAGTGGAATGAAAGCAATTACACCAAATAGCAATATGAAAACGAGTGACACCCACACGCCCCCCCCTTATATGCCCCCTCTCCCCCCCCCCCACCCCACCCCACTCCCACCCACCCCCACTCTCTCTTCTTCTCTCTCCACACCACAAACACAGGACAGCCATTACCTCCAAATCGCACTGTGAAAACAACGGGCGTCTGACAGGCCTATGCTCTCTCAAAGGCAGTACAAAAGAGGTTTATTAGACCAACGCCATATGTACTGTACAACATGGCATTACCAATGCATCAGTAACAAAATAAATCAACCACACATTATGTGTGCTTGAACCTAGCAGTTACAATCGTGCAACATGTGAGGCAATAGTGCACACATGGCAGTACCGAGTGCAACATGCCAGTACCATAGTGCAGATGGAGTACAAAAGTGCAAACATGTGGTGCAATCATTAGTGTGTAACAGGGTTAACCAACACCTACCATACATACTGCATGCACATACACATAAATAAATACATAAATGAATAACTAACTAAACTAACTAACTAATAAAATAAACGGTTACGCTTTTATGGAGGTGTGTGAGGTTGAGGGCGCCAGGAGGTTTGAGGTGTCACTGACTGTAAAACTGAGGTGAGCCGGCCTGTAGCTGGTATTGACCACACACTCACCCACCACCCATATCTCTCTCTCACATGCCTACCACCAACCCACAACCCACCCCCCACCCTACAGGGCGGTCGCTCCCAAGAGACCGCAGGACGGGCGGACGGCGCCGAAGAGCGGGGAGACCCAAGGACAAACCCAAGGCGCGAAACACCACTAGACCACCACCACCACCACCCAAACCAAAAGCAACACGGACCAACCACCACCAACAACAGCAACAGGTACACAACCAACACCACCACCAGCCTAACATCAACAGGCCACCACCACCACCCCACCCACAACATGCAGAACACGGACCACCTACACCACCACCACGAACAGCAACACGGACCTACCGACACCCCACCACCACCCACCACCTACAGCAAAGTACCACACCACCACCCCACCCAACAGCAAAACACTGACCACCACCACCACCACCACCCACCACCAAACATCAACACGGGAACCACCACCACCACCCACCACCAATAACAGCAACACGTTACCATCCACCACCACACTCACCCCAACAGCAACAACGGACCACCCACCACCACCCACCATCCAACCCGCAAAACTACCACCACCACCCCACCACCCACCACCAACAGCAACACGTGCCACCACCACCCCACCACCACCACACGCAAACACTCCCACCACCAACCACCACCCACCACAACGCAACATACCACACCAACCCACACCAACCAACAGCAACACGGACCACCACCACACCCACCAACCAAACATCAAACACTTCCACCACCACTTACCCACACCATACAGCAAAGACATGACCACAACACCACCCAACACCAAATCAACATACACCAACACCACCACAGGTTAAACCAGCGCACTGACGGCAGGGTAATTCAAAGCGCGTGCTTTTGCGCTTTTGAGCGCTGACTTTTTGACCCTCTCTGCGCTCTAAGCGCAGTTTTTTGCAACCCCTTGTGGGCGCTGCAAGCAATTTTTGCGCTTTTTGCACTACAAAACCAGGGTGGGGGGGCAACTTCTAACAAAAATAACCCAATCGTCCAACTTTGTAGATATCATAGAGAGGATGAAGAATCCGGTTTTAATTCTTGATTTGGCCCAGTAGAAAAAAAGTAACGGTCCTCCTAAGTTTGGGGCCGCGGGGGAGGGGGGGGGGGGGGGTGGGGGGGGTCAGGAAAAATCTGACATTTTCAAAAAATTAGGTACTTTCCAGCAGGGGGTCGCGAGGAAGTTTTTTTCATATACCTACGTCGGAAGTTTTTGTAATCTGCCTTACCCCCCCCCCCTACCCCCCCCAAAGGCCCATATCTTCTACAGAAATTATAATTAGGGGGTCAAAGTAGGGTCTACAGTGATCCTCTCGACGTGCTCTATCCATTTGTGGTCTTACATTTGGGTTTGATCAAAGTTTGACAACATGGTCAAGCAAGCAGCCAAGCACCCTTTCCTAGCCCTGATTCTGAGCTGAGCCAACAAGTTTTGGTGTTTCAGAATTTGAAGGTGATGTTAAGCCTATGTTTCATGCCCAAGTACCCTCATGTACCCAAAAAGTTTGGGGAGGAAATTCTGAGTTGCTGGTTTGGCCCAACTTTCATACTTGGTGTACTTAGATCCTGTGGAGGTCACTAGTCACTACTCGAGCACCACCTCGACATATTTACTCGTTCTCGAAAACAAGCGCGGATTCGGAAATCGGAATGCCATCGTCAAACCAGTTTCATAGGTATGCTTAACTTCGTCAGATTCCGTCTGGTGAGGAAGTTACGGAGATATTTCCGAAACCGGCTCGACCCATGTACGAGGATCTGCCAGGTCACCAGGTGCCTCGACTTGGATCTAGGTGACCGCGCCTCCACATTTGTCGGAAATAACCGCGGATTCGGAAAGATCTCGTCGAGCTTGTTTCGTAGGTCTACTTAACTTAATCAGAGACCGAGTGCTGAGGAAGTTTTGGCATCTAACAGTTTTCACCAGAGGAAATTTCTGAAAGCGGCCGGACCCCCCCCCCCCCCCCCCCCCCCTTTTGAGGGGTCGATATCTACCTCCTCCCGGGCACTTTTTCGACTTTTTTTGATGGTTTCGGGGCTTACGACCTCTTTAGACCCCATTTCCAACGTGCGGTACATGAGCAACTTTTTAGCGCCCCCCTGCTTTCCAGGGCATTTTTTTTCTAGCCCTCAGAATGACATGGGAGTGGAACTAGGGTGTTCCTCTACTAAGTACCAGTCCAAAAATGCTATTGGGGGAGAGACCCACCACATATTTTGCCCAGGGCATATGGGGTGGGGGTGGGGGGGGATCCAGTCTCTCTCTCTCTCTCTCTCTCTCTCCTCTCTCTCTCTCTCTCTCTCTCTCTCTCCACACACAACGCCCTCACCAACATGTGTACAACAACGTACAGAGCGAGACCTCATTCTTCTTTTTCCCTTCCCTTCACTGTGCGTCTATTTTCGTTCTGGTGGCTAGTGCTAGTTGATGTTATTCGATGGACCCACAATCAAAGGGCACTACCTGCGACCAGTGCGGTAAATAATTGCTTAGCGTCGACCACGGAAACTTAGGGCACTATCAGAATTCTCTTGCGTGCTTGGCTGATTATTTAATGCCTGATTGATTTTCTATGTTTCAAACATTCCCAATGGTCTCTAGACCAACCTCAATGGATAGGCCTTTGAAAACCCTGTTAAATGAGCCTAATTCGACACCATTACACTGAGTGGTGGCTGAGATAGTGACTGTACAGTGGGTTCCGGAGCCGGAGGGGGGGGGGGTCTGCGGAATGGTGCCTCAGCACTTTTTGGGGATGGGGTCTTTCCCTTTTGTTTTTGCCCCCCCCCTTGTACAAAACGCAGTTTTTTGTTTTCAAGTGCGCTAAAGCGCTGGCCAATTTGGCCATTTGAAATACCCTGATTGAGGGTGAGCAGCCTGAAAGCTGGTATACCATTTAATCAATGGATTGATTGTAAGCATGGTCCATATGGCCATTAGGTCAGTTCAAGCCAAACTGAAAGGGTGTATTTTCAAATAAATATACAAATGTCAAGCCAAACTGAAAGGGTGTATTTTCAAATAAATATACAAATGTCAAGCCAAACTGAAAGGGTGCCTTCCCAAATAAATATACAATGTCAAGCCAACTGAAAGGGTGCCTTCCCAAATAAATATACAAATGTCAAGCCAAACTGAAAGGGTGCCTTCCCAAATAAATATACAAATGTCAAGCCAAACTGAAAGGGTGTATTTTCAATAAAATACAAAAGTCGAGCCAGACTGAAAGGGTGTACTTTCAAATAAATATACAAATGTCAGGCCAAACTTGAAGGGCGTATTTTCAAATATACATCCGCATGCACCCTACCAAACAAACACTCTTCCAAGCTGAATAAAACGGTGCCGAAGACCCCATAATAAGACGCGCAAACCAAACCATAGTCGCCATGCAATACAGCACATGACGCCGACGTAGATGCCAAAGGGAGCATAGCGTAGCGTTAAGAAGAAGTAGAAAGAGGTAGATCGTGAAATCTAACCAAACCAAACCAAATCAAACCAAACCAAACCAAACTCATTATGCAACCCAGCACATGACGCCGAAGTAGATCGCAAAAGGAGCGTGGGACAGATTGAATAAGAAGTAGCAATTATGGATCGTGTGATCAAACCAAACCAAACCAAACCAAACTCATCAAGCAACACAGCACATGACGCCGAGGCAGATGCCAAAGGGTGCTTGGAATAGTGTTAAGAAGAAGTAGAAAGAGGTGGATCGTGAAATCTAACCAAACCAAATAAAACCAAACCAAACTCACCATGCAACACAGGACATGACGCCGAGGCAGATGGCAAAGGGTGCGTGGAATAGTGTGTAGAAGAAGAAGTAGCAATGGTGGATCGTGTAATCTTACCAAACTAAACCAAACCAAACTCACCATGCAACACAGCGCATGACGCCGAGGCAGATGGCAAAGGGAGCGTGGAATAGTGTGTAGAAGAAGAAGTAGCAATGGTGGATCGTGTAATCTTACCAAACTAAACCAAACCAAACTCACCATGCAACACAGCGCATGACGCTGAGGCAGATGGCAAAGGGAGCGTGGAATAGTGTGTAGAAGAAGAAGTAGCAATGGTGGACCGTGTAATCTTACCAAACCAAATTAAACTCACCATGCAACACAGCACATGACGCCGACGTAGATGCCAAAGGGTGCGTGGAATAGCGTGAAGAAGAAGTAGAACGAGGTGTAGAGGGAGGAGAAGAGCACGATGCTGATGGAGTCCCATATCATGCTGCATTTAGAAAAGAGCAGAGATTTCTTTCAGAAAGGGGGTTTGAAAAAGGGGGTCTCCTGGTAGTGATGAGGGATTTGGTGTCTTTTTTAGGGGGGTCTTCTTGTAGCAATTAGGGATTTGGTGTCTTGAAAGGGGGTCTTCTGGTAGTGATGAGGGATTTGGTTCCTTGAAAGGAGGTGTTCTGGTAGCGATGAGTTTTTTTCGTTTCAGAAAGAGGGTCTTCTAGTAGCGACGAGGGATTTGATGTCTTTGAAGGTTAGGCTGTATTACAGGAAAGAAGGCCCTTTCAGTGATATACATTGGTCTAGTGGTAGACCGAATCACTCTGAGGACGAAGAGTCGGGGGTTCGATTCCCCCTACGGTCGCTCTTAGCGTTGCAGGTCGTTGTCAACCGCGATGGTAGCTTGTCCAGTTGAGGTAGAAGACCGCTCTCTACCCGCGTACGACAAGTTCCCTTAACACCAGCTCCACCAGGCGTTATCATTACAGGAAAGAGCATCGTGATTGTGAGCCCCGCGTGTTTAGCAGTTTTTATTATTTCAGATTTGTGTAGGCCAGGTAGAGTAGCTACTTGGGATACTCAAGCCTAATTTCGTAGCCATCGCATGGGGGGGTAAGGTGGCAGTGCCAAACCCATGCGTCACCATGCAAAATGGAATGGCAACGCAGTGGTAACGCGTCGTCGGGAAACAACAGTGGTGTCTAGGCCCCCTTGAGAGGTTGCAGTCGTTTTTGTATTTCTTGATACGGTAAATTATTCGAGAGGTTGAGTCTTTAGCACAGGGGGCGGTTCCCTTAATACCACGCCTCACCTGGCCCCACCAGGCAAAACCACACCCCACCAGGTTTTTTTTAGCACAAGGAAAGAGAAACAGCTATGTAGTAATTGCCTATGTAGAAAGAAAGAGTGTTTGAGAGACATGAGATATGAAGATACACCGAGAGATGTGAGAGTTGTACAGATAGACGGATAGATGGACAGACAGACAGACAGGCAGACGGGCAGGCAGACAGACAGACAGACAGACAGACAGATAGACAGATAGACAGACGAACAGACAGACAGACAGACAGACAGACAGACAGACAGACAGACAGGCAGGCAGACAGACAGACAGGCAGGCAGACAGACAGACAGACAGACAGGCAAACAGACAGACAGGCAGACAAGCAAACAGATAGACAGGCAAACAGACAAACAGACAGACAAGCTAACAGACAGGCAGGCAAACAGACCCTGGGAGGGGGACTTGTTCATGACCAATTTTGTTTTTAAGAAACACTGTTAATTTCAGATTTCTTTAGGCCAGGTTGTAGTGGTGGGGGGGGAGGTGGGATGTGTGGGGGTGGGCTTAGTGCTTAGATGGATACAGGGGGGTGAGCAGTGTAAAGACACGGGAGTTGAAACCATGAACCAGTACCCACCAAGCAACCGCAAAGGAGATAGTGTGCTGGCCACCAAACACCTCCCTCTGTAGAAGAATCTCATGGCCCCGCCCAAAGGTGCGCAGCCCAGTGGTGGTGCAGAACAAGGCGAAAGCTAACACCGTGTTGGCAGCCACACTGGGTATTCGCTCCATGGCTTGGACTTGGCCCTGGGAAAAAGTAAGAACAGCCCAGGAACAGCAATAATTAGTTTTTGCCTCCTTCGTCTGCCTACCAAAGTTGACATGAAATTGTGTTGAGAATTTTTTTGATGTGAAATTGGTAGCAACGCTGTGTATTCGCTCCATGGCTTGGACTTGGCCCTGGGAAAAAGTAAGGAGCAGCAATAGTTAGTTCTTGCCTCCTTCGTCTGCCTACCAAGTTTGGGGTAAATTTTGAGGTGAAATTTTGAGATGAAAATTTTGGAGGTAAGAATGATGACAGCGCTGAGGTTGATGAGGAGAACCGACTGCGAGTTGAGGGCGATCTTGTGACAACGAATCAGCATGAGCCATAGCTGGTGCTATACTGGTGGAATTCGAAGGTGAACATTTTAATGTCATATTTTGAGGTGAAATTTTGCCGATATGCACTGTCTACTTGAAGCCTAGCACCATTGCACTGAGGTCGATGAGGAGAAGCGACTTTGAGTTGAGGGCCATCTTGTTGCAGTGAATCAACATGAGCCATAGCTAGTGCCATACTGGTGGAATCGCTCGACCGTGGCGTTTTCCTCCAACGGCCATGGTGACCAGGTCGTTAGCAATGAGGGCCATGCTGTAGCAGCGAAGGTAGAACTTTGATGTGGTATTTGAAGGTGAACATTTTGACGCTGAAATTGTGCAATTTTTACATTTTCTTGTTAACGTTTGATAGATTTCGATAATGTTAAATAAATTTGGAGTTGGAAATTTGGAGGTGAAAATTTGACGAAATGCACAACCTGCGTGAAGCCTAGGACTGTTGCGCTGAGGTCGATGAAGAGAACCGACTTCGAGTTGAGGGCCATCTTGTAGCAACGAATGAGCATGAGCCAAAGCTGATGCCACATGGGTGGAATTTGAAGGTGGACATTTTGGTGTTCAATTTTGCATGAAATTTTCATGTTAAATTTTGAGGTGAACATTTGACGACGTGCACTACCTGTGTGAAGCCTAGGTCCATAGCAAGGATGATGACTGCGCTGAGGTCGATAAGGAGAACCGACTTTGAGTTGACGGCCATCTTGAAACAGCAATGTGAAGCTTTGATGTGGACATTTTGATGTTCAATTTTGTCGATAATTCTGAAGTGAAATGTTGATGACATGCACTACCTGTGTGAAGCCTAGGACCATTGCGAGGATGATGACAGCGCTGAGGTCGATGAGGAGAACCGACTTCGAGTTGAGGGCCATCTTGTAGCAACGAATGAGCATGAGCCAAAGCTGGTGCCATACGGGTGGAATCGCTCGCCCGTGGCGTTTTCCGCCAACAGTCATGGTGACCAGGTCGATGAGGAGAACGGACTTAACTGGTAGATGAGTTGAGGGCCATCTTATAGCAGCGAATGAGCATGAGCCAAAGCTGGTGCCAAACGGGTGGAATCGCTCGCCCATGGCCTTTTCCACCAACGGCCATGGTGACGAGGTCAATAGCGATGAGTGACACTGCCATGTTGTAGCAGCGAATGTGAAAGTTTGATGTGTAATTTTGAGGTGGATATTTTGACGTGAAATTTTGAAGTTTAATTTGATGTTTAATTTTGTCGTGAAATTTGAGGTGAAATGTTGAAGTGAAATTTGAGGTGAAAATTTGACAAAATGCTCTACCTGTGTGAAGCCTAGGACCATTGCAAGGATGATGACAGCGCTGAGGTCGATGAGGAGAACCGACTTCGAGTTGAGGGCCATCTTATAGCAGCGAATGAGCATGAGCCAAAGCTGATGCCATACGGGTGGAATCGCTCGCCCGTGGCGTTTTCCACCAACGGCCATGGTGACCAGGTCAATAGCGAACTCCACCGTCGACATGAGGCCCCTGCGCACTTGCTGGCGTGTCGCCCTTACACTGACATGGGCCAGCGCTGACAGGACCCAGTGATGGCATGACGTGAACCTGCCGTGGCCTGACCTGGCCCTTGCATGGCCCATGGCTGCCGAGGACTGCATGGAGAAGCGGCTCCCAGGGGAGGGCGTGGTCCACATCCACGTGCATAGTGTTGGAGGGTAGGGCAGCCACTGTAGGGCGTATGCCCTGGGGGAAAGCGATTTGTAAAACATGGGAAGCAGAGGTAAGCGGTCTAAAAGCGGTTGTAAAAACATGGGGGGTAAGCAGTGTAAAAGCATGGGAATTGAAAACTGTAACGCCTTGCCCATGGGCATAGTGTTTGAGGGTTAGGGCAGCACTGTAGGGCGTATGCCCTGAGGGGAAGCGATTGTAAAAAGAGGGGAATTGAAAATTGTTACGACTTGCCCAGGGGCATGGTGTTTGAGGGTAGGGCAGCACTGTAGGACAGCACTGGAGGGCGTTCCTGCAAAGATGATACAAGCAGAGGAAACAAGATGTAAACACATGGAAATGGACCTTGTTACGCCTTGCACATGGGCATAAGGTTTGAAGGTAGGGCAGCACTGTAGGGCGTATGCCCCTGGGAAAAGCTGTGGTGAACACAATAGCTAGGCGGTGTAAAAGCTGGGGAACGGTGGGTGACGCATGGGAATGTGACATGTTACGCTCTTGCTCACGGGCAGATGTGGAGGGGGAGGGCTGAACTTTACTGCATAC
>JACBWV010000610.1:117459428-117494876 GCA_013435795.1 Chlamydomonas sp. ICE-L | reverse complement strand
GAGTCCAATAAAGTGTGTCTTGATTATTTTCAGGTTAGGGCCACACACCCCTGCTGATCATGTCCACCTATAATGGTTAAATAACACGAGTAGGGCAAACCCTCCTGATAGTCTATAATCGTTTAATAACTCGAGGTAGGGCAAGCCCTCCTGATAGTCTATAATCGTTTAATAACTTGAGGTAGGGCAAGCCCTCCTGATAGTCTATAAATCGTTCCTCATAACACTTAAGGTTGGGCACGCCTCTCCTGATAGTCTATAATCGTTTAATAACTCGGAGTTGAGATGCAAAGCCCTTCCTCATAGTTATTACCCTATCGTCTTAATAACTCGAGTTTGGCAAACGCCCTCCTGCCAAGTCATATATCGTTTAATAACTCGAGGTTGGGCAAGCCCATCCATGATAGACTCTTAGTGGCATTTTACTCCAGTGTTTCGGCAATGCCATCCTCCCGGATGGGTCTTTTTCGTTGCCGACTTGGTTCATTTCCGACGCTATAGGACACACATACAGGCCCCTCATCCTGTATCAGTCTAAAGTGTCTGATTAACTCGACGTTGGGCACGCCCATCACGAATTTGGGTATGCCCCCACTGAAAGTCTTTCATTATCTTGATTATTTTAGGTTGGGCAATCCCCTCCTGTTAGTCTATAATTGTCTTGAGTATTCGATTTGGGCATACCCCTCCTGATAGTCTACAATTGTCTAGATAATTTGAAGTTAACATGCCCCCACTGATAGTCTATAATTGTCTTGATTATTTGAAGTTGGGCACACCCCTACTGATAATCTATAATTGCCTTGATTATTCAAGGTTGGGCATTCCCCTCCCGATAGTCTAGAATCGTCTTGAGTATTCGAATATGGGCATTCCCCTCCTGGTATATTATTGTTTTGATTCTTCGAGGTTGGGCATGCCCCTGTAGTCTGCAATGTACAGACACACATAGTGTGGCCTAACCCTGAGGTCCTAAATTTCCAATTAATAAACATTGGTTAACGAGGAATGAATGAGAAGTGCATTATAATTCTACCTGCCCATTAGGACCTAAATTTGCCATTGATGAACATTGGTTACTGGATTGAATTATAATGTGTGTTACCCCCCTTGCACCTCCCAGGTCACCCTAATTTTCCAATACTTCTGACACCAGGATGCGCTCATCGGACTCCTCGGCCTTGGCTCCTGCATCATATGCAGGCTTCCCGCTCAAGAATGCGGGCGCTGGAGCAGTGGAGATGCTTGTGCTGCAGAACGGAGCCCCTATGGAAGCAAACGGCAGAGGCATCCTAACAATTGTCTTGGTCCTTCCGATAATGGTCCTATGGCATAGTCTGACAAGTCCCCGCCATTTCTTTCACACCTCGGAGACCGGAGGAGATACGATACTTACCTGCTCGCAAGAATCATGAGTGAAAAGCAGAACCGAACAAGATTTTTGCTTGCGCATAGATGCGACGTTGTTGAAGGATGATCTGCAAAAACCGATGAAGGCGTTGAGGGGACATCCGGGAGGAGGTAGCCGTCGACCATGGAGGCGCTACGTGCTACGCACAATTAGGCCCACGGATTTCAAAAACCCGGAGGGTTATGAGGAGGGGCAGCAGCTCGGAAATCAACTGTGGATCGTGTATGTCTGCCCGGAGCGCAAGAGAGTAAAGAAATTATCCTTGTTGAAACATGACTAGATTCAGATTGACAGCTGTTTTCTGCCCACTCAGCTCAACAAAATAAAGCTTAGCCTCCACAAAATGACACGGCACCTCCTGAAGTCAACCCGCCCCTGCCACATGAGTAGGACTGGTCACACGTATCAGAGTGATCCAACCCAGCCTAGCCCGACACGAGCCCTTCTACAGGCGCTCTCCCCTCTCAAAACTTCCACGAAAATCGCACGCACAATCACTTTTGGATCTAGCACAAAAAATAGTAGAAAACCTATTCCAGGCCAACTTGCGGCCACTCAGTCACAATGGGGCTTTGCCAAAATGGTTGCCTGGCGGGCCCAATAGCTAGGCGTCGCTCGCAGTCTTAAGCACGACATTGGGCGGATTCCATATACACGACGAGCTGCGTGCTCTCACACCTTCGTCCAGAGACACAACACCATCGAAACCCTCTTTCTCGACCCCACCCCCACCCCCCCCCCCCCCCCCCCCCCCCCCCCCCCCCCAAACCAGGCCATAGACCATGCATGAAATGGGGGTCAGCTTTTTGAAATTGGTGGTCGTGGCTTGAAGTGCGTGTGGTGGCCTCCCCTCCCCCCCCCACCCCCCTACCCACCCCTCCCACCCCTCCACCCCTCCACTCACCCTCATTCTTTCTTCACCTTACACACGACTAATGATTACCACCCCACCCACCAACCCACCTCTCACAGATTCCTTTTCAAACCGAGGCCCAATGAATACACAAAACTGCCGGTCCTTCACTGTTGGGCATTGCCAATCGCCTCGGCTCCTTGGCACCAGTTCAGCCTCATAGAGCTTGAGTTATCGAAATCGCTAACTGCAACTAATGCCGATTCTAGGTATAAGCAAGTGCCTTGTTGGGCAGGTCCTTAAACTCCTACGATTCAGAGGCCTTTGTCCCCAAGGTGGAGAGGAGCAGCTGGCTGGCCAGGTAAGAGTCTGCCAATATCTGGTTCTGTTCATGGTGGTGGTGGTGGTGGTTTTTTTTTCTGTGGTGGTGTTGTGTGGTGGTTGGTGGGTGGGGGGTTAGTTGTGGTGAGTGGGTATCAAGTTTTGTGGTGGTGTGAACGTGAGTGGTGGTGGTGGAGTGGCTGGTGGTCGGTGTTGCGGTAGTTTATGTGTGTAGTGTGTGTTGTCTGTGTGCCCCAAGGCAGATGAGGAGCAGTTGGCTGGCAAGGTGTCAGCTTCAGTCTGTTGCCACCTTCTCCATCGCGTTGCCCTCCAACCCTCCTCCCTCCACCTTTGCGATCCCTCGCATCTATCACTTGTTTCATAATCTGCAACCAGGGCTGCTACCCCAAATAATTGAAATGCAATGCTGCCTTGCTGTGCTGTCTGTCTGCCTGTCCTGTCCACCGTTATAGGCTTGCTTTTATATCTGCACCACGGGCTGCAAAATCCCCAATATGGGCTGTCGCGTGCATGTCTGTCTGTCTGTCTGTCTGTCTGTCTGTCTGTCTGTCTGTCTGTCACAGTGATAGGACTTGTTTTATATCTGCAACCAGGGCTGCAACCCAAATAATGCTGTCTCGACCGTCTGTCTGTCTGTCTGTCTGTCTGTCTGTCTGTCTGTCTGTCTGTCTGTCACAGTGATAGGACTTGTTTCATATCTGCAACCAGGGGTGCAACCCAAAAATGGACAGCGAGCAGGGTTGTTTTGATGAAAGGTAAGAATGTTCGCTTGGCAGGAGTGGAAGCCTCCTCCTCAGAGGGTTCTGGTTGTTTGCGGTGTGGTTGTCTTATAATTTTGCGGTGTTCCCTATAGCTTTTGGGGTGTTCCTTATAGCTTTGGGGGTGTTCATTATACCTATTGCAGTGTTCCATATAGATTTTGGGGTGCTCTTAGTAGCTTTTCTTTCATTCATTCATTCATTCATTCATTCATTCATTCATTCATTCATTCATTCATTCATTCATTCCCTACCTCCCTACCTTCCCTCTTTTCATTCCTTCCTTCCCTACCTCCCTACCTTACCTCCCTACATTCACTTCACTTCACTTCACTCCCCTCCACTCCACTCCACTCCCCCCTCTCCTTCCCCTCCTTCCCTCCCTTCCTTCCCTGCCTTCCTTCCTTCCTTCCTTCCATCCTTCCTTCCTTCCTTCCCTTCCTTCCTTCTTCCTTCCTTCCTTCCTGTCCCCCTTACCCTTCCCTTCTCTTCCTTCCTTCCTTTCCTTCCTTCCTTCCTTCTCTGTCCTTCCCTCCCTCCCTTCCCTTCCTTCCTTCCTCTTCCCTTTCCCCTTCCTTCCTTCTTCCTTCCTTCCTTCCTCCTCCCCCCCCCCCCACCCCCCCCCCCCCCCCCTTCCTTCTCATTTTTCTTTCCCTCACCCCCTTCCCCCCTTCCTTTCCTCCTTCCTTCCCTCCTTCCCTCCTCCCCCCTCCCCCCCTTCCTATCCTCCTTTCCTCCTTTCCTCCTTTCCTCCTTTCCTCCTTTCCTCCTCCACTCCCCCTCCTTAATCCTCCTTCCTCCTCTTTCCTACCGTTCACTTCACCTCCTCCGCTCCTCTTCCTCTCCTCCCTTCCTCTCTTTCCTCCCTCCCTTCCTCCCTTTCCTTTCTTCTTTTCACTCTTTCAACTTTCCCTGCTCCCATCTCTCCTTTCCTCCCTCCCTCCCTTCCTTTCTTCTCCCTCGTCCTCCCCTCCCTCCCCTTCCTTCCTTCCTTCTTTCCCTTCCTTCCTTCATTTTCCCTTTCCCTCCTTCCTTTCCTTCCTTCCTTCCCTTCCTCTGCCTTCCTTCCTTTCCTTTCCTTCCTTCCTTCTTCCTTCCTCCTTCCTCCCTCCCTCCTTCCTTCTTTCGCTTTCCTTCCTTCCACTTTCCTTCCTTTCCCTGCCCCCCCCCCCACCCCCCCCCCTTTCCTATCTCCTTTTTCTTTCCTCACCCCTTCCCTCCTCCTTCCAATTCCTATCTCCTCCCCTTCACACCCTCCACCAACCCTTCCGTATCCATCACTCTCCTTTTCCCTCCTTTCCTCTTTCCACCATCCCTCCTTTACCATCCTTCCTCCTTCCTATTCCCCTACCCTGCCTACCTTCTCTCACACGGCGCTCCCCTCTTTCCATCCCTTCCTGTATCCTCCGTCTCCTTCTTCCCTCCCCCTCACCCTCCTCCTCCTTTTCACTCCTCCTTTCCTCCTTTCCTTTCCTTTCTCCATATGTTCCCCTCCCGTTCTCTGCCTCCCTTCCTCTCTTCCTCCTTCCCGTTCCTTCTTCCATTCTCCATCTCTTCCCTTCCGCTCCCTCCCTTCCCTTTTACCTTCCTTCCTTTTCCTCACCCTCCGCCCCTCTCGCTCCTTTCCTCCCTCCCTCCCTTCCTTTCCCCCTCCCTTCCTACCACCTCCCCGCCCCTCCCCCTCCCTCCCCTTCCTTCCTCTTCCTTCCTTCCTTCCCTCCCTCCCTCCCTCCCCGCACACATCCACAACCACACCCCACTCCTTTCCTTACTTTTCTTCTTATCTCACCTTCCTTCCATCCTTCCTTCGTCCTTACCTTTCTCCCTCCCTTCCTACCTTCCTCCATCCCTTCCTACCTTCCTACCTCTCTCCCTCCCTCCCTTCCTACCTTTACTCCTTTCCTTACTCCCTTACTCCCTGTCTGTCTGTCTGTCTGTCTTGTTTCCTTTCTTTCATATACCCCATCCACTGCCTCCACCATGCTTGCACTGCAAATTTGGGAGGTCTTTGGCACCCTTTTCTGTACCCCTACGGTACCCTTCCCACCCAGAAATGCACCCCTACTCAGCCCCTTCGTAAAGGAGGGCACCGGAAGAACGCCCATATCCGCTCACATCACTGCACACAAAACCTTTTATTGGGCTTAATAAGGGTGCACTCTCTCGGTGGGAAGGGCTGCCGTTAAAGGGGGGTGCAGAAACAGGCTGCCAAAACGACCCACCACCACGAATCGTGCAGTGTTTAGAAACTTTCTTTTTCCACCTTGTGTCTTCTCAGTTGAAGGTCGCCCTTCGCTTCAGGCATCTGTTACCTTCATCCGCCATCACGAGGCGGCTGGAGAATTGTGCACACAGGTTAAGTGTTGATTCATTGAATCTTAACACCACTGTCCTAGATAGATGTACTTGTTCAATTGTACATCTATAGATTCTAACTATATATAATCATATTATATATATTATATAATATATATATATATATATCTATATATATATACCTCTATATATATATAAATATGTCTCTCTCTGGTGATGTGTGTGTGTGTGTGACCAGAATCATCTGTACCTTCATCCGCTCTCAAGACGGGGGGGAAATGCACAGAGTCCAAGGTTAGTTTAGTAGTCCATTGAAATAGTATATATCCTTGAATCACTCAGATAGATCCTTGAATCAATAATATATACAAAATATGTTGCATTGAGAGTTGCATCCTTTGATCCCTTTGCACAATTTAGAACCTGTACCTTCATCCCAGACCCCCCTATCCTCGCCCCAAATCCCACCCCTCCCCCCCAGTCAAGAGGGGGTAAAGGCAACAGGTTTAGCTTAAGTAAAAAAAATCACCCGCCATGGAGTTGCATGTTATTCACACAGGTTTAATTCGAATACAATAACAAAAAGATAACCCCTGAGGGGGCGTCTGGTGTTTACACAGGTTAGTCATTGGATTTCCCATCACAACATAGATAGACTCTTGAATCCACAATGGAAAAACATATATAATAATATATATATACTATATATATATTTCTCCCCTCCTCTCTGTCTCTCTCTCGCTCTCCCTCTCCTCTCTTCTCTTCTCACGTGTTGCCTTGGGAGATGCATCACAATTTTACATAGGTGTAATAATATCTATATATAATCGGCGGCGAGAGTGTTGGCTATCCAGAACCGACCGCGTAAACTGCTCATCCATGTGTCCATACATTGCTCTGCTATTCCACTCATTGTGTGCACACCTTCATCCATCCACCCCCCACCCATCTTACTTCTCACTCTGACCTACCCCACACACCCACCCCACCACCTACCCCACCCCCCCTGCCCTCACCTACGTACCTACCTACCTCCCTTCCCCCCCCTACCACCCCCCCCACTACCATGGCCCCCTACATTGTTGGTACAGCGGCGTCATTTCACCCGCGGCCATACTAGAAAAATCTCCCTAAGAGAGGTAAAGGAGCAACATCACTCAATTCTCGCGGATGACAACACCAGGGCAGCCAATCAAAAGGTAGGTGTGTGTGTGTGTTTGTGTGTGTATCTGTGGGTGCGTTTGTGTGGGTGGGTCGGTTTGTATTTGTTTTTGCGTGTGTTTGTGTGTGTGTTGTGCGTGTGTAGAAACACACACACACATCCTGTGTTGGGCCCAAGCACATACACTAAAAAACCCACGGCCCCACACACACACCCCTGGCCTGCAGTCCCTGATTCGGAGCACCAGGTCAAGTAGGGTTATACCCTCTATCCCACTGAAACAGACTCCTTTGGGTTGGCCGGTCCGTCACCAGGAAAATGGGGTCATTCACTGCATCCAGACTAGAAAAACCCGCCCCCAAGAGAGGAGAGGGAGCGAATGACTCCTTCCTGTCAGATGAACGGTCTGGTTGGATCCCCAATCAAGGGAGGTCGCCTTTGATCGACTGAAAAATCATGTTTTGGGTTGGCGGCCAGGCGAGAAAAACTGTTCCTAAGAGAGGGGAGGGAGCACATGATGCCTTCCTGCAAGATGACAACCCAAGGCGGGCCTGGTTAGAGCACCAATCAAGTCCCCATGGGTGATCAAACTCTAGAAACACACACACACACAATCACACACAAGGCCTAGCACATCCGACGACATAGATGCGCAAGCTCGTCCCCCTCCCCGCCATCCCCCCCCCCCCCCCCCACAAACACAACACACAACAAACAATTATCTCTCCTCTCCCAGCACAGGTCTAGGTAGCATCAACCTCCTCCTCCCCACCCACATCCTCCACCCAACCCCTTCCACCCTGCATCCCTCCCCCCCATTCCCCCTCCCAGCACATCCGACGACGCAGATGCTGCAAGCTAGCCCCCCCCCCACCTCCCCCCACCCCCACACCCCCCCACCCCCCCCCCACACCACTACAAAATATCTTCTCCCTCTCCTAGCACCGGTCTATTAGCATCAACACATCCTCCTCGCCCTCCACCTCCTTATCCTCCTCCCCCATCCTCCACCCTACCTCCTTCCACCCGTGCATACCTCCACCCTTCCCTCCTCCCCAAGCACGTCGACGACGCAGATGCTGCACAGCTCATCACCCCCCAACAGCCACGCCCTCCCAACCACAATCGACAACCAGCACCTTTATTGGGTGAATCCTCCTCTCCCAGCACAGGTCTAGGTAGCATCATCATCATCCTCCCCACTCGCATCCTCCTCCCCATCCTCCACCCAACCCACCCCAACCCCTTTATCCCCTGTATCCCCCTATCCCCCCCCCCCCCCCCCCCCCCCCAATCCCCTGTACATCCCCCCCCTTCCCCCCCCCCCCCCCCCTCCTCAGCAACATTCGGACGACGCAGATGGCTGCAAGCTCATCCCCCCCCAAGGCTCTAGGTAGCATCCTCCTCATCCTCCCCATCCGCATCCACCTCCCCCATCCTCCACCCAACCCCTTCCACCTCTGCATCCCTCCCCCCCTTCCACCTCCAGCACATCCGACGACGCAGATGCTGCAAGCTCGTCCCCCCCCCCCCCCCCCTCTGTATCTCCTCCTCTCCCAGCACAGGTCTAGGTGGCAGCAGCAGCAGCATCCCCACCCGCATTCTCCTCCCCATCCTCCACCCAACCCTTTCCTCCCTGTATGCTCCCCACCCCCCACCCCCACCCCCCCCACCCCCCCCTCCCAGCTCATCCGACGACGCAGATGCTGCAAGCTCACCCCCCCCTGACAGCTACGCCCTCCACATCGACACCAGCACCCTTGTTGGTGAATCCTCCACTGCACTCGACAGCCCCACCAGCCCCTCTTTGATGGCAGAAAAGGACTTCCACGCGCAAAAGTCCGCTAGTCTGCTTCGTCTTGGAATGCTCATGGCCTTTACCATGACCTTGCACAACTTACCCGAGGGCTTTGCCGTGGCATTCTCCGCTTTGACTGACTTCGGTCCTATAATGGCCATTGCAATAGCAGTGCACAATATCCCAGAGGGCATCATCATAGCGGCGCCCATCTATGCAGCTACAGGCAGCCGCTTAAAAGCCCTGGGACTGGCTACTGCGTCCGTGAGTCTACCAATTTTGTTTTCTTTTTCTGTTTACTTTTTTCCCCTTTTTTTTGGGTCCCACTTCGTTCATAACAGATACAAGTGGATAAAGGCCATTTCCATAGCAGTCTTTTTTCTGGGGAGTGAGGTGGGGGTCCTTTAAGGGCCTTTACCATGACCTTACACAACTTACCCGAAGGCTTTGCCGTGGCATTCTCCGCTTTGACTGACTTCGGTCCTATAATGGCCATTGCAATAGCAGTGCACAATATCCCAGAGGGCATTATCATAGCGGCGCCCATCTATGCAGCGACAGGCAGCCGCTTGAATGCCCTGGGCCTGGCTACTGCGTCCGTGAGTCTACCGATTTTGTTTTCCTTTTCTGTTTACTTTTTTCCCCTTTTTTCCGGGTCCCACTGGGTTCATTACAGATATTAGTGAATAAAGGCCATTTCCATAGCAGTCTTTTTTCTGGGGGGTGGGGTAGGGGTCCTTTAAGGGCCTTTACCATGACCTTGCACAACTTACCCAAGGGCTTTGCCGTGGCATTCTCCGCTTTGACTGACTTAAGTCCTATAATGGCCATTGCAATAGCAGTGCACAATATCCCAGAAGGCATCATCATAGCGGCACCCATATATGCAGCAACAGGCAGCTGCTTAAAAGCCCTGGGACTGGCTACTGCGTCCGTGAGTCTACCAATTTTGTTTTCTTTTTCTGTTTACTTTTTTTTTTTCGGGTCCCACTGGGTTCATAACAGATACAAGTGGATCAAGGTCATTTCCATAGCAGTCTTTTTTTTCTAGGGGGTGGGGTCCCCCAGGGGGGATTCTAGGGGGTGGGCTGGGGTGGGGTCTTTTTTTTCTAGGGGGTGGGGTTTTTTTCTAGGGGGTGGGGTGGGGGTCTTTCAAGGGCCTTTACCATGACCTTGCACAACTTACCCGAAGGCTTTGCCGTGGCATTCTCCGCTTTGACTGGCTTCGGTCCTATAATGGCCATTGCAATAGCAGTGCACAATATCCCAGAAGGCATTATCATAGCGGCGCCCATCTATGCAGCGACAGGCAGCCGCTTGAAAGCCCTGGGCCTGGCTACTGCGTCTGTGAGTCTACCGTGCTGTGTTGTTGTTCTGTCTGCATGTATGTTAGCTTGTTTGGGGTCCTATTATGGCCATTGCAATAGCAGTGCACAATATCCCAGAGGGTATCATTATAGCGGCGCCCATATTTGCAGCAACAGGCAGCCGCTTGAAAGCCCTGGGCCTGGCTACTGCGTCTGTGAGTCTACCATGATTTTTTATTGTTCTGTCCACTTGTGTTTTTGTTTGTTTGGAGTCCTTAAACGGCCTTCACAATAGCAGTGCGCAATATCCCAGAGGGTTTCATCATAGCGGCGCCCATCTACGCCGTGACAGGCAGCCGCTTAAAAGCCCTGGGCCTGGCTACTGCGTCTGTAAGTCTTCCAGTATTTGTTTTTGTTCTGTTTACTTCTTTGTTTGTTTGTGTGGGTCCAAAAATGAGCGTCGCAATAGCAGTGTAATGATAAGCTTGGTGGGGCGTGGTGTTAAGGGAGCCCGTCGTACGCGGGTGGGGAGCGGTCTCCTACCTCAACTGGACAAGCTACCATCGCGGTTGACGACGACCTGCAACGCCAAGAGTGACCGAAGGGGGAGTCGAACCCCCGACTCTTCATTCTTTAGCAATCTGGTCTACCACTAGACCATTGTAAATCGCTAAAGAGGCTAATAGCAGTGTATAATATCCCAGAAGGCATCATCATAGCGGGCCCCATCTATGCAGCTACAGGCAGCCGCTTGAAAGCCCTGGGCCTGGCTACTGCGTCTGTGAGTCCTCCACTATTGTTTTTGTTCTGTTCACTTGTGTGTCTGTCTGTTTGTGGGGGGTCCTATACTGGCCATTGCAATAGCAGTGCACAATATCCCAGAAGGCATCATCATAGCGGCGCCCATCTGTGCAGCTACAGGCAGCCGCTTGGAAGTCCTGGGCCTAGCTGCTCTCCGTGAGTCTTCCAACATTGTTTTTGTTCTGTTTACTTTTTTTTTTTAGGGGGGGGGGGGGGGGGGGGGGGGGGGACTGCCAACCTACCTAACCCACCTACTTAACCCACCTAACTAACCTACCTAACTAACTAACTGACCTACCTACCTAACCTACTTGACCTACCACCTGCCACTCCCTTCAGGGCCTGTCTGAACCCCTAGGGGCTTTCATAGCTTTGGTCGCTCTCAAGTCGTTCTTAACTCAGGAGCGGCTGCACTACCTCCTAGCTTTTGTGGGCGGAATCATGGCAAGTGCTTTATGTGTTGTTTTTTATATGTGTTCACTTCCCTGCCCGTGGCTTGTCCTCTTGCTCAGGTCTGAGTGCTGGGATTACGATTTGGGTATCAGGAAGCGGACATTTTGGCAAAGAACGGGAGGTGTTGATCAGGATAAGTAGCGGAGGAAAATCTCTGCCTTGATTGCTAGTGACATTAAAGGAGGGTGGCTGCACTACCTCGTAGCATTTGTGTGGGTGGGTGAGTGGGTGTGTGTGTGGGGGGGGGGGGGGGGGGGGGTCATGGTAAGTGCCTCGTGTGTTGTTTTGTTTATGTGTACAATCCATGTATATGTGCACAATTCCAGTGTACTTCCCAGCCCTGTCCATGGCTTGTCATCTTGCTCAGTAGTGAGCACGTGCTAGATACTTAGGTTCTGGGTAGCCATTTGGGTCTGAGTGCTGGGGTTACGATTTGGACTTTTCGGGGGGTAAACGGGAGGTAGCGATCAGGATAGGTAGCGGGGCGAAATCTCTGCCTAGATTGCTAGTGGCATGACAGGAAGGTGGCTGCACTACCTCGTAGCATTTGTGTGTGTGTGAGTGGGGGGGGTCATGGTAAGTGCCTCGTGTGTGGGGGGGGGGGGGGTCATGGTAAGTGCCTCGTGTGTTATTTTGTGTTATGTGTACAATCCATGTATATGTGCACAATTCCAGCGTACTTCCCAGCCCTGCCCATGGCTTGTCATCTTGCTCAGTAGTAAGCATGTGCTAGATACTTTGGGTTCTGGGTGGCCATTTAGGTCTGAGTGCTGGTGTCACGATTTGGACATTTCGGCAGAAAAAAGAGGAGGTAGCGATCAGGATAGGTAGCGGGGGGAAATCTCTGCCTAGATTGCTAGTGACATGAAAGGAGGGTGGCTGCACTACCTCGTAGCATTTGTGTGTGTACGTGAGTGGGGGGGAGGGGGGGGGTCATGGTAAGTGCTTCATGTGTTGTTTTGTTTATGTGTACAATCCATGTTTATGTGCACAATTCCAGTGCACTCCCCAGCCCTGCCCATGGCTTGTCATATTATTTGTTTTTGCAGCTTGATTTGCAGTTGTAAACTATTTATTGTCTTCGTATTCACACTTGTAGACTGTTTATTCTAAATTAGATATTCTCTGTGTATTCGCAGTTCTTAAGTATGCATTGTACACTATGTATTGTCTTCGTATTCACACTTGTAGACTGTGTATTATAAATTAGATATTCTCTGTGTATTCGCAGTTCTTAAGTATGCATTGTACACTATGTATTGTCTTCGTATTCACACTTGTAAACTGTGTATTCTAAATTAGATAGTGTTTGTGTATTCGCAGTTCTAAAGTATGGATTGTAAACTATGAAGTGTAAATTAAATGTTGTCTGTGTATTCACACTTGTTAAAACTTGTTAAAAGTTGTTAAAACTGTGCATTGTCTTTGTATTCACACTTGTAAATTATGTATTGTAAATCATAAGTTCTCTGTGTTTTCGCAGTTAACACCCACATTAACATTCGCAGTTGCATTATAAGCTATGTATTGTCTTTGTATTTGCAGTTGGCGGTGTGCGTCATTGAGCTGTGGCCGGAGGCCAGGAGCTGCAAGAACGACCGCGGGTTAGCATGGGGCATTGCCATAGGAAGTGTGGTGATGGCTTGGACGCTGTATGTGGGTACCTAGCTCCCTATGCCTGTCTGCACCTAGATTCAAGGACGGCTGTGGGTTAGCATGGGGCATTGCGATAGGAAGTGTGGTGATGGCTTGGGCGCTTTATGTGGGCACCTAGTTCTCTGCGGCTGCACGGCAATCTTGCTCCGGGTCTTGAGTGCGGGATTAAGGATGGCCCAGAAACAAAAGGCAGGCCCGGATCAGATATGCAGCATGTTGGAGATTGATGTCTGAGGGTTTTTTCCTAGCACCAGGCCAACTAGTTCCCTACGCCTGTCTGCACCTAGATTCGAGGCAGCAGCTGTCCTGTGAACTCAAAAGTGAAATTGAGCGCTGATCAGGCGCTGGTAGAACGGTTACGGTCGGTTGGTTGGTTGGTTGGTTGAGCCCATAGCCTGACACCAGTTTAGGAAATCAAGGCTGATCAGGCGCTAGCAGAACGGTTACGGTTGGTTGGTTGGTTGGTTGGTTGGTTGGTTGGTTGAGCCCATAGCCTGACACCAGTTTAAGAAATCAAGGGCTGATCAGGCGCTAGGAGAACGGTTACGGTTGGTTGGTTGGTTGGTTGGTTGGTTGAGCCCATAGCCTGGCACCAGTTTAAGAAAGAAGGAATTACAAGACCGGGATCTGAGGATAAAAGTTTACATTCAAGACGCCACACGGGCAGGAAGCCTTCGACTCCCACCCTATCTATACTGATAGGCAGTACAGTACATCAGTATTCTACATCGGTCCGACTCAGCCGAACGCTGTGACCTAGTTCCCTGCGGCTGTCTGCACCTAGTTAACACCCTCGGGTGTTCACGCCTGCAAGGTTGGGCCCTCTAGATCTAGATGCCGATGTAGCATCCGCGTCTCTGTAGTTCACCACTCTGAAACCCTTTTAAACATGGTTAACTTTCCTTTGGGAGGCTCTTTAACATGTCGAACACCCCTGAAAGCAATTCGGGGGATGATTTGGGAGTTGGTTTTTCGAAACCTGTCGGACTTCGGACTTTGTATCTCAAATTTGGCATGAAATCTGAGAAGTCTGGGAGGATTCTGGGAGATTTTGCCTGAAAACAAGTATGAAGTCTGACCTCTGAACCCAATTCATCCCCTGGATTGCTATAATAGGGTGTTAACTAGAGTACTACAAAGCGCTCGCGCGATCGCGATTTTGCGCACGCTTTTTGAGCCCCACAGCGCGTTTCGCACAGTTTTTTCAACCCCCTATGGGCGCAGCGCGCAGTTTTTGCGTTTTTGCACTGCAAAGCGCTGACCATTTTGAGGTCTGTGCGCTTTAAGCGCAGACCAATTTGACAAAATGTGGTACCCTGGTGTTAACTAGGTGCAGACAGGCGTAGGGGGCCTTTAGAAGGAACGATCTAAGTAGAGACTTCTAGTCGTGACAAGGGAATTGTGTATGTATGTCAGGTCTTATCAACGGGAGCACTCCAGGATTCACTCATTTTTGTAAGGCTCACGTTGCATTGCTCGCCGTGTTTTGTGCTGCCTATTCAAATGTATGTCAGTTTCAAATTTCAAACTTCCCCTTGAGCAACCTCAAGGCCATCGCCCTGTGGCAGCAGGTACGCCAGCTTGGCGCAGTGCCTAGTTATTTTGAAGGAACGAACTAAGTAGAGACTTCAAGTCCTGACAAGGGATAGACCTGGACATGCCGTTGCACCCTGTGGCAGCATGTTCGCCAGCTTGGAGCAGTACCTGGTTATTTTGTAGGAACGAACAAAGTACAGGCTTCAAGTCGTGACAAGGGATAGACCTGGACATGCCGTTGAGCTCAGGGCATTGTCATTACTTTCATTTTCAGCTACAAGCAGCAGCTTCTAGGCAGCTCCCCTGTCTGGCTATGCGGCCGAACCTAATGCAACCTAGTGCACCTCGAAGCTGATACAATCAACTTCCCAATGCTGCAGAAATATTAGGGCTTGTCCCAGTGGTTGGCTGCTGGTGCTGCTTAGAAGCTGCTAAGAAAGGCCGAGAAGAAGAGCCCCTGGCATTGTGATAGGAAGTGTGGTTATGGCTTTGACGCTGAATGTAGACTGTTGGGCGTATGTATGTTACAGTCCTGAGGTGGGCCAAATAGGCTACTGGGACTTGCCCAACCGCAACAGGAGGTATAAAAAGAAAAGAGCATCGAGGGCGTATCGAATAGGCAACTCGAAATGTTGAGATATGTTGTGCATACGCTGCTGAATGTGTTTGCCCCAAACCTCAATGTATGTATTTATGGTGGTGTGGGTAGTATCCACCTAGTGTGTACGTGATCTAACTTGAACATGGTTACATGGATCCGTCCAAAATTGGCTGCAATTTGTCTTGGTAAGCCGTAGGCAGTAAATTTCATATTTGCCAGGGAAATGTAATCGTGAATCAGCGCTCCTCCGACTTCGTAGACCAGGATGACAGGAAGACAGAGGGAGCCTCGAATAGGAGAGCTTAGGAGCCCGACAGTCAGATGCAGCTCCAGCTCACCCAATTCCAGGATGGCATGTGGGTGGTGGTGGTGGTGGTGGTGGGGGTGGGGGGGGGGGGAGGGCGTGTATAGACTACTGAGGGCGATGAAATACTACTTTCATCGCCCTCTGCACATGCCCACCACCACCACCACCACCACCACCACACACACACACACACACACACACACACTCATGCCAACAGTTAGTGTTATTGCTGGTAGGAAGGAAGGAAGGAAGGAATATGTTACACACTCAGCAAAAATCAATGTTGAGACAGCCCTGATCAGATGTCCCAATCGTGCACTACCGAATATAACAATAGCGCCCGAGCAGCTGGACAACTTTATAGCAGTGAGGGTTAAGGCAAAAAACTTAGAACCTGGTCCAGGAGGTAACCTCCAAAACATGTTACAACTTAATTACATTCTTTCGTGTCTGGAATCCACCCAGGTTAATTCAAAGCGCGCGCCTTTGCGCTTTTGAGCGCTGACCTTTTGACCACCTTGTGGGCGCTGCAAGCAATTTTTGCGCTTTTTGCACTACAAAGCGCAGTTTTTGTTTTCAAGTGCGCTAAAGCGCTGGCCAATTTGGCCATTTGAAGTATCCTGAATCCAACCCGATGAGGTGGGTGTCTGGACACGAAAGCAATTGAAATTGAAATTAAAATTGTTACATCCGTGTAATACCGTTACTCACAGGACGTGAAGTTAAGGACACCATAGCGTAAGCCGTACACGAAAGCAACATTTGTTCGCGTTAACATTTTCCTGGTAATAATGTTTTTAATGCCAACGACGGCGTGCAGCCAAATTTCTTGCTGGAGCCATATAACCAAGTTCAAGTAAAAAGCTTATACGGTGTTGGTGGCGATGCTAGCAGGCTCCTCTAGACCCCCACTCTCTGTAAAGACCCACACACCGGGTCTCTCAACCAGGATACTACTTCTTGCCAAATTGGTCAGCGCTTAAAGCGCACACGCGTCAAATTGGCCAGCGGCCCAGCGCTTTTTAGTGCAGAAAGCGCAAAAACTGCGCGCTGCGCCCACAGGGAGTTGAAAAAACTGTGCGAAAACTTTACTTGAACAAGGAAAAGAGGGGCTTAAAAGGCAGCGCGGCACCGCGCTGCCACGTGAGCTTAGTAGTACCCTGCTCTCAGCACAAAGCAGCTACCCGAGAAAAAATGAGTGCACGTTTTCCCCCCAACCCGCCCTCAATGTGGCAGAGACTCACCGGTTACACCGGTTACACCAGATGCAGAGCCACTTCGACTCAAGGGTTCGAGTCGACCCAGGCTTTTGTCTCACGCCACCCGAGAAAAAATGAGTAGACTGTGTTCGTGGTGATGTAATAATTTGTTTTTACTGCCGAAGACGGCTAGCAGCCAAATTGCTGGCTGGAGCTATGTAACCAAGTTCAAGTTGGTGGTGATGTCAACCAGGGTACTTCAAATGGCCAAATTGGCCAGCGCTTTAGCGCACTTGAAAACAAAAAAACTGCGCTTTGTAGTGCAAAAGGCGCGAAAATTGCTTGCAGCGCCCACAAGGGGTTGCAAAAAACTGCGCTGAAAGCGCAGAGGGGGTCAAAAAGTCAGCGCTCAAAAGCGCGCGCTTTGAATTACCCTGATGTCAACATTACATAACGTAGTCATTATCATCAACAGGCTATTGTTGACCCAAGACAGGCCGCTCCACAACATTCGGGAGGGGTCTTCCAAATTAGCCTCTAAAATAGACAGACAATATTGCAGCGAACAATCAAGCAAGCCTTTTCCAACATGCTCATCCCCCTACCCAGGGATAGGATGCAAGAATCTGCCAACAAGGGAAGATGGCCAGAGCGAAAGAATACAGGTAGGTGGACAAAGATAGGCAATGACGCGAAGCATACAGGTAGGTGGACAATGATAGGCAATGAAGGAAAGCAATCAGGTAGGTGGACAAAGATAGGCCATGACATGTGCGAAGCAAACAGGTAGGTGGACTAAGATAGGCAATGAAGCGAAGCCAACAGGTAGGTGGACAAAGATAGGCAATGACATGTGCGAAGCAAAAAGGTAGTTGGACTGAGATAGGCAATGAAGCGAAGCCAACAGGTAGGTGGACATAGATAGGCAATGACATGTGCGAAGCAAACAGGTAGGTGGACATAGATAGGTTATCTGAATTTCACGGTTTGATTTTGAAGTAATTCGTGGAAAATCGGTTTTTGGGGTGTGCAAACAAAGAGGTGGGCATACCGTAGATAGGTAAATAAATACATATATAAATAGTACCCCTTATTACAAGACGTTAGGTTGATGGGGCCAGCCGGTTTGCTTTCACTGGGGCCAACCACCAACAGTTATATTAATTATTATTTATTCTATTTACCTTGATAGTGCCGTCAACGTTCATGTCATCCTGTGCCTTCTTCTGTTTCGTCGGGAGTTTCAATCTCTGTCGAAAGATTAAGCGAAGGGGGCGAGAGTGGAGGGTCCCGACGGGAGGGGAGGGGGAAAGGCGTGTCAGTCATTTCTGGGGGGGAGGGGGGAGGGGTGGCGTTGAATTGAGGGATGGTCTCGCAGGTGTGGGCGGGACATCCCCTAGGGGGTGAGGTGGAGAGGGCGGGGGGAGTTGGCGGGTGCGAGGGGCGTTACCCTGTTGGAGTGAGAGGGTGGGAGGAGGCGAGAGTGTGTTTGTGAGAGGGTGGGAAGTGGGGGAGGGGGATGTTCGTGATGAGGTGGGAGGGTGAGAAGGGGAGTTCATCCTCTTATCGAAAGAATGCTGTGCTTGTTGGGCAGTCTCTTGGTGGGAAGGAGGGGGGAGAGATCGGCTGGGGGGGGCGCCCATCTCCCCCAGCGTATAGATACCGTCGAGGGCCCAGTGCGGTTTCATTCAACGTGGACCGGGACGGGAGGAATCCCCCCTTATATTCTAACCCTCCCAGCATTCCCATTATCGGGTACTGGAGAATTTCCGCTCCTCTCCCCCTACCCCCCTAGACCACCATCCTCACCGGCGTCCTCTTTCTCACGCCCGACGTATTCCGTGGCTGCAGCCCCCCTATCACTCCATGCAAGCACTCCCCGCGCCTGACATTCTGTCTTTGCCAGGCACATATATTCGTACGCTAAGCGTGGCGGGACGTACTATCAACCTACTCCGCCCCTCGCCAACCTCTCCCCTTTCTACCCCCATCCGGTCTAGTCCACCCTCCTGCAAATAATCCCCGCTCCGAGAGGCGTTAGGGGGCCGCAGCCCACTAGCATCATGCCGCCCTACCGGACACGTCCTCCCCATTTCCTCAGAAATGACACTCCTAACCTTGGCCATACTTCCCTGTCCGGACGCACCAGGGAGGGGAGGGGCTGCGTCCAGGGCCGGGGCGTTCGCGGACCCCCTTCGTGAGCCGCTTGCCCCCCTCAGCGAATTTCAGATCACCATCTACCCCGCACCACCCCCCCACACCCCACCCCTTCCATTCTTCCTACCCAACCCTCACCAATACCCGGCGTTTCTCAATACCTCGACGCCATCGAAGGCCTCTTTCTCCCACCTGACTTTGCCTCCCTTTATCTCTTGACATACCCCTCATTATCTCCCTACTCATCCGCATTCCCACCCTTCTCACGGAGGGTATTGTTGGTTAGGGATGGGAGGTGAGAGGGTGGGAGTTCATCCTCGTAACAAAAGAGCGCTGACGATTGTTGAGAGGGTGGGAGGGTGGGGATGAGAGGGCGGGAGGTGAGAGGATGGGAGAGTGTTTTTGTGAGTGGGAAGGTGGGAGGTTTGGAGGGTGCTTTTGTGAGAGGGTGGGAGTTCATCTTCTTATCGAAAGAGCGCTGCACTTGTTGACGAGTGGTGGGAGGAGGAGCAGAGGGGTGTGGGGCAGGGAACGGCTGGGAAACCGGGGGGGAGGGTTGGTGAGGGTCTGTTTTTGGAGAGAGTGGGGAATGGTGGAGAGGGTGGGCAGGGTGGTTTTGTGGGAAGGGGAGTGTGTTTTGTGAGACGGGTGGTGAGGGTGGGAGGTCATCTTCTTATCGAAATGAGCGCTGCACTGGTTGAGAGGGTGGGAGGATGAAAGAGTGTGTTTGTGAGAGTGGAAGGTGGGGGTTTGGAGTGCTTTGTAGAGAGGGTGGGGTGGAGGAGGTCATTTCTTACGAAAGGCGCGCTGCACTTGTTGAGAGGGTGGGAGGATGAGAGACGGGTTTGTTTGGAGAGGGGGATGGGGGGAGGGGTTTGGAGGCGGGTGGTGGAATGAGTTTGTGGTATTTTATAATGAGGGGAATGAGGGTTGTCTTAGTAAGAGGGTGAGAGGGTGGGAAGGTGAGAGGGAGGGAAGGTGAGAGGGTAGCAGGGTGGGAATTCATCCTCTTTACATAAAGAACGCTGCGGTAATAAGGCGTACTTCTTTATTATCATTACTATTTATCATTGTATACCTGTTTGAGCTGTAGGTGAACGTGACGGTGCCCTTGCTGCTGCCCACTTGCTGATCTTACTATTTAATTACTTTGGTCAGGGGGGGGGGGGCAACTTCTAACCAAAATGACCCCATCGTCCAACTTTGTAGATATTAATAGATCGAGGGACGAAGAATCCGGTTTTATTTCTTGATTTGGCCCGGTTAGGGGGAAAAAAGCTAACGGTCCTCATAAGGTTTGGGGCCGCGGGGGGGGGGGGGGGGGGGGGGGGGGGGGGCCAAGGAAAAAATCCGACATTTTCAAAAAATACGGTACTTTCCCAGGCCACTTTTTTCTAGCCCTCAAGAATGACATGGGAGTGGAACTAGGATGTTCCTCTACTAAATACCAGTCCAAAAATGCTACTGGAGGAGAGACCCACCACATTTTGCCCAGGGCACATGGGGGGGGGGGAGGGGGATCCAGGGTCTCTCTCTCTCTCTCTCTCTCTCTCTCCACACAGAACGCCCTAACCAACACTTGTACAACGACGTACAGAGCGAGACCTCATTATTCTTTTTCCATTTCCGTCACTGTGCGTCTGCTTTCGTTCTGGTGACTAGTGCTAGTTGATGTTATTCGATGAACCCACAATCAAAGGGCACTACCTGCAACAAGTGTTGTAAACAATTGCTTAGCGCCGCCACTGAAACTTAGAGCGCCTTCAGAATTCTCTTGCGTGCTTGGCTGATTATTTAGTGCCTGATTGAAGCTTGGATTGAAGGCCTGATTATTGAAGAATATTGAAGGTGGGCACATAAGGGGCCAAGGGGCCCTGACCCACAACCCCCACCAAACAATGTAACATTGTTGATGATGATGATGATTTTCTATGTTTCAAACATTCCCAATGGTCTCTAGACCAACCTCAATGGATAGGCCTTTGAAAACCCTGTAAAATGAGCAAAATTAGACACCATTGCACTAAGTGATGCCTGAGATAGTGACTGTGCAGTGGGTTCCGGAGCCAGGGGGGGGGGGGGGGGTCTGCGGAAGGGTGCCTCAGCACTTTTTGGGGATGGGGTCTTTCACTTTTGTTTTGCCCCCCCCTTGACTTTGGTCTCTTTTTGTACCTTGTGTAAGCTGTAGGTGAACGTGACGGTGCCCTTGCTGCTACCCTCTCCATGCTCGAACTAGTTAGTTGTTTATTTATTTATTTTATTATTATTAATACATATATTTTATTTACCTTGTTTGAGCTGTAGGTGGATGTAACGGTGCCCTTGCTGCTACCCTCTTCCTGCTCGAAATATTTATTTCCCTGACTATTTTATTTCTTTGAGTTGTAGAAAAACGTGACAGTGCCCTTGCTGCTACCCTCTCCCTGCTCGTATTATTTATCTATTTCATATTATTTATTTATTTATTTTGCATACCTTGTTTGAGCTGTAGGTGAACGTGGCGGTGCCCTTGCTGCTACCCTCTTCCTGTTTGCATTATCTACTCATTTGTTTATGAATATTAATATTATTTATTGCATTGTTTATATACCTTGTTTGAGCTGTAGGTGAAAGTGACGGTGCCCTTGCTGCTACCCTCTTCCTGCTCGTATTATTTCTTTATTTTATTATCATTATTATTATTACCTACTTATTATTCCTACTTATTTTATTCATTTATACCTTGTTTGAGCTGTAGGTGAAAGTGACGGTGCCCTTGCTGCTGCCCTCTTCCTGCTCCACCTCTAGCACCTTCAGGTTTGCGTAATCATACTTTTCACACGAAGCCACGTAGGTGCGCTTCAGTTCAACTCGATCCTTGTCAGCGCGTTGGTCGGTGTTCAGAAGGAAGCTGTCTTCTTCTTCTGTAGCGGAAAAAAGCGAGCTTGAGCATGGCCCGGCGTGGAGTGGGGGGGGGGAAGGAAGACAAGAGGGGGAGGTGGGGGGCGACGTGGGGGGGGGGGCGGGGCATGGGGGGGGGGGGGGAAGAGGAGGTGGGGGAGTGCCTACTGGCGGGCGGTTACCGCTGGGTGTGGAAGGGAAGAAGGTGTGGGGGGGGGGGGGGGGGTGGGACGGATGACGGGGGGGAGGGGGGCGGGGGGCAGAGGGGACATATTAAGAGGGTCTATACTGATTGTGGAAGGGCAGAAGGGAAGCCACGGTAGGTGCGTTCCGCTAACCTATCTTGTCAGCGCGTGGTTTCCCCCCCCCCCCCCCCCCCCCAGTGTTAGAAGGAAGCTGTCTTCGTTCTCTCTAGTAAGCGGAAAAGCGAGCTTGGGGCAGGCCCTGCAGGGTGTGTGTGTGTGTGGGGCGGGGAGAGGGGGGGGCAGAGGAATGGGGGGGGGGGGGGGGGGGCAGGAAGGAGGAAAGCCACGAGGTGAGCTTCAGTCAACTCGATCCTTGCCAGCGCGTGTTCCGATGTTCAGAAGAAGCTGCTCCACCGTTCTTTTTGTAAGAGGGGAAGAAAAGGCTCGCTTGGAGCATAGCTCTACAAAAGTGGAGGGAAGGGGGGGTGGACGGGGGGGGTGGCGTGACGGAGGGGAAAGAAGGGGGGGGGGGGGGCGGGGGCGGGGACGGGGGCGGGGAGAAAAAGGAGTCCATTGGCTTTCTAGGGGCTCAGGGGGGGGTTCGCACGTACCACTACTCGCCACTTCCGATGGGTGTGTGGGGTGTGGGGGGGGGGGGTGCTGAGGGTAGGGGGGGGGGGGGGGGGGGGGGATTCAGCGCGTTGTCGGTGGACAGAAGGGAGCTGTCATCATTTTCTTGTGGTAAGTGGAAAAGCGAGCTTGGGCATGGCCCGCAATTGAGTGGGGGGCAGAGGGGGGGGGCGGCGGTCGGGGGGGTAGAGGGTTGTGCGGGTGGGGTGTGGGTGTGGTCGGTTGGTGGTGGTGGGGGTGGTGGGGTGGGGCAGAGACTTCAGCGCGCCGTTGGTCGGATGCGGCGAAGGAAGCTGCATAATTCTTCTGCAAGTGGCGAAAAAGCGAGCTTGGAGCATGGCCCTGCAATGAGGGGGGGCTGGGAAATGAGGGGGCACCTCTAGGGGAGACGTCCCGGTGTAGGGGGGGTAGAGGCGTGCGGGGGGGGTGGGGGTTGTGTTGGGGGCAGATCAGCGAGTTGGTGGTTGGGCTGAAGGAGGAAGCTGTCATCAATTCTTCTTGTAAGTGGAAAGCGGAGATTGGAGCATGGCACTGCAATGGGTGGTGGTTCCATAATGAAACGACATTGGTCCTAACTTTTTGTTGGGGGGGAGGGGGCGCGGGCCGGGGGAAGCAGCGGGGGCGGGGGAAAACCCCCTTTCGGGCAGGAGGCCGGGGAGGGGAAGAGGGGTCGCTTTCCTCTTGCTACCACATCCACAAGGTCGGGAGCGGAAGGGGTGGGGGGCCGGTGGGGGCGGGGGTGGCGGTAGAGGGGGTACTGGGAGTGTGGGTCCGCGGGCGGGGGGTCGGCAGCAGGGGGTGGTCGGTAGGGGTTATGGGCTCCTCGTGTGTGTGGGCAGAGGGTGGGGTGGGGGGTGGGTTGGCAGAGGGTGGGGTGAGGAGGGGGGATATACAAAACAAAATTGGCTACAGCTGTATAGCTCAAGCAATGCCACTGGGGCTAGCAAATTTATTATACAAATATTAAACTTCTAATACAATTATTGAACTTCTTATACCGATATAAAACTTATTCTACAGCTATTCTATTTCTTATCCAAATATACAACTTCTTATACAAATATTAAATTCCTAATATCCCTACAAATATTAAATAGAAATTGAAATTGTTACATCCGAGTAATGCGCCACTCTCAGGACGTGAAGTTAAGGACACCACTGCGTAAGCCGGAGCTAGCAGTAGTCACCATCAAATATTAAACTTATAATACAAATATTAAATTAGTATACAAATATTAAACTTTTTATATACATATTAAATTTCTTATACAGCTATTAAACTTAGCATACAAATATTGAACTTATTATACAAATATGAAAATTAGTAACGGTATACAACGAGGGGGGGGGGGGGGGGGGTAAGAAAAAAGCTGCCGTACCTCATCATCGCTTTTAATGGAGCTTATCTCCAGGATACGATTACACCTTTTTTTACCCAAAATAAAGTTAGACAGGAAGTTTGAGGGGTCCAAAGTTGTTTGTACCCAAAGCGGCCCAAATCTTAACTCCGCGATAATCCACGCTTGGGCAACCCCATGAAAGATGGGCAACGCCATGAAAGAGCATAACTAGAATGGGCATGAGAAGATCTTTCAAATTACCCCTAATTTAGGGGGGGTAGGGTGAGTGGTAACGAGGTTTTTTAGGGGGGGGGGGGGGGGGGGGGGGGGGGAAGGTAAAACCTTTCAACCTTCCACAATTTCAACTCCCATCTGAATTGGACACCGTTTTGAACACGCGGTCCAAAATCTGTCTTCCTGCCCCCCACCCCCCCCCCACCCACACACCACACCCCTGGTATACAAATATGAATATTATTATACATATATTGCACCCCTCTTAAAAGGCCCAGCTTACGGAATATCGGCGGGCAGGCTTCCAGCATGGTACGTCTGGCAGCAGTCCTTGTAGAACTTCATGGATCCACCTGGGCCAGGGGGGTGGGGGAGGGGGGGGTCAGAGGGTGATGGTGGTGGTGGTGGGGGTGGGGGGGGGGGAGGGGGGGGGGGCACTTCCCATGGCAGTGTGGGTGGTCTGGCAGCAGTCTTTGTACAACTTCATGGATTCACCTGGGCCAGGGGTGTGTGGGGCAGAGGGTGGGGGTGGGGTGTGTGTGGGGCAGAGGGTGTGTGTGTGTATGTGTGTGTGTGTGGGGGGGGGGGGGGGGGGGGGGGTGGTTTGTGTGGTGGTGTCCTCAGGTTTGGTGGGGGCCTAGGTCAATGGGTGAGCATGAGATAAGGTGTGTGTGTGCTGATGAGTGACATGGTGCCCCCCCCCACCCCCCCACCCCCACCCCATCAGTGCTATTCTTGCCCAAGGCTACAAGAAACAAAGAAACAATTACATGGGCAACGGTCCTCGGGTTTGGTGGGGGCCTAGGTCACTGGGTGGGGTTGAGATGAGGTATTTGTGTGCTGACGTGTGTGTGTATGTGTGTGAGTGTGTGCGTGTGTGTATGTGTGTGTGTGTGTGTGTGGCTGTGTGTGTGCTGACGTGTAACGTGGTAGCACCTACCCCAGCAGTCCTAACGGTGCCTGAGGCTCCCATCACTAGACTGACCAAGCTGGGCTAACCCAACCCAAATAACCTTGTTGTTGTTCTTGTTGGGATGGAAAAAAACCATTTGTGCGGGTGTATCAAGGTGAGGTGTATGTGTGCTGACCTGTGACGTGGTAAAACATACCCCAGCAGTTAAAGCCTTGCCCGAGGCTCCCATAACTAGATTAACCACCCTGGGGGGTGTTGCTGTTTTGGCAAACCCAAATTAGGACAGACCCTAACATTTTGTGCAGGTGTTTTTGAGACATGCCACATGCGATCAGCTTTCCTTGGGTTTGGTGGGGGCCTAAGTGGGCTCAAGGTGAGGTCTGCGTGTGCTGACGTGTGACATGGCACAATGTACCCCAGCAGTCCTAGCCTTGCCCGAGGCTCCCATGACTAGATTAACCGATCTGGGCCAACCTGGGCTAAGGTTGGGATGGGTCCTAATCTGCTGTGCAGGTGTATGAGAGGCATGCGCGCTTGGGTACTTACATGGGCAGCCCTCCTCGGGTTTGGTGGGGGCCGTCGCGACCTTTCCGAATCCCTTGCTCGCGGGGGCGCTGGTGTTTGTCTTAGTTGCGATTTTCTTTGCCTCGACGATCACGCTGCTCCTAGGGATGGCAACATCGACGATCCTCGAGGTAATTCCGCGGGGCACCACACAAGGGGTGCATCGAGTCGACGTGGCAAGCTTTGTCGAGGTCTTGATCATGATGAAGGTTTGCGATGGATGATTGAGTCAGGTGTTGGCGATCGGCTTCGGGATCGGACAATGGGTAAAGGACTGGCTAAAAGACGCAGGTATGCAGTAGATAAGACTGAGAATTGGTCAAACAGACGGTATGGAGTGGCGTGGCTTAGTGGGAGGCGGGCTCGTGGATGGTGGTGGTGGATGGTGGATGTCTGAGGGCCCTCAGGCCCTCAGGTGGATGGGTTAAATATCCGGCACCTTGAGTAGTAAGGTTGGTTGGCGCAAGCCTGGAAGGCTGGGACCCCATCCATCTAATGCACGAGCTTCAAATTAGGTCGAATAGCGTCTTATAAATTCTCGGCCCAGACAACACTGCCATGGTTTCGACTGTGTAACATTGCTTGTTTATTACCTGGACTTTTCGTGGGTTCTTAAGTACTGGGGTCGAGCTGGAATGCGGATTGTTTCGAGTTGGGTTCCCTATATATTTTTGGGTCTGAGACTCTGAGTGCTGGGATCTCGAATAGGGTTCCTTATAGCGATAATTTGAGCCAAAACGGGTCAAAAGTTGTGCTTGCCAGGCCGGTATGTAGCAGGGGGAAATCTCTGAGAGAAAAACAAGAACACCCAAGGGACGCAGCCCGCTTAGGAGACTGAAGGGACAGAGCGTTGAGAAAGCATCCGACCAATTATGTTGTATGTATGTATGTAACAGTCCAGGGGTAGGCCAAGCAGGCTCAAGGGACTTGCCCAACCGTGACAAGAGGGGCTAAAAAGAAAAAGGATTGATGACATGAACCCCAAACAATCGTTTTACCGACCGAATCCTTTCATTGGCGATAATTGGTCGACAAGTTTTGATAACAAAGAACTTGTGTTGAAAATCAGACTTTGGGTGTAAAGTTTGGCTAAGTAATGGACGATTATGGGTCTTACGCCCCCGAAGACCTTCCTGAGGTAGGAAGGGGGGGGGGGGGGGGGGGGGGGGGGGGGGGGGGGGGGGGCCTGAGCCTCGAAGGATCAGTCCAACCTCACTGCCTCAGCAAATCCTATTCATTCCAGGTGGTTCATTCCAGTGTCAGGAAACCCCATCTGTCTGCAAGCGCATCATCTCGTAGGAGATGGGGCTCAAAATGGGCAAGGCAATATACCATATGAATACAGGGTAAGCAAATTGTGAACCTAGTCATGTGCGAACCAAGGCCAACTGTCATGGCTCCGCTCCTGAAGTACATGGAACCAAGTTGAAATGCAAACAAATTCAGAACCTGCCTCGTAGATTTCCTTTCCGGAGCAGCTCGGCGAGGATCCCACGCAACCCCTCCCTTCACTTGCCTCCCTCGTTCCATAGTACAGTGTAATCTCGGCGATTAGAAGTGCCACGTAAGGTGAATGCTCAGGATTTTTGGTCCCGTACAGCTGTACTGCAACGATCTATCGCCGGCTAGTTTGCCTCAGATCCCGTTCTCCGTCCTAATAGTTGCACTAGCCCCTCGTATTTCGCAAAATGGCCGACTTGGAGAGCCTCGTTCTGAAGAGCATTAATGACGGCGGTTGCATTGACGATACGGGAGATTTCGCGAAGCAGAATGGAGCTGATCATTTGGCGACTGTCGGCATCATGAAGAGTCTTCAGGCTAGCGAAATGATCACCGTTGAGGTGCGTAGCATATCCTAGGGTGTCTTTGTGCCCACCTGCTTGCTAGCTGCCTGCATGGGGACATACATACTCAGTTATACAGCCATAGTGCGACTTTCGAACGTAGTTACGCGTTGCAAAGGCTTCCCAAGTGTTATAGCGTCCTACTTCGGCCGCTTGTTACCCTGCTTCCAGCATGTCGTGGGTGTGGGTCCTGAAGCATGGCTCAAATGCCAAGTCCCCATGTCACTTCTGCGATTGTGTGGGGTCAACTGTCATTGGTGTCACAACAAGATAGATTGGATTGAACATGGTTACAAAAATTCTTTACTATGGATCTGGATGGATGGAAATATTATGTAGTAGCCTGTGGGCAGCCTTGGAGTAGATTGCATGAATACACGGTTTTTTAGCCAACTCGGGGCAGCTCGCCTTCTTTCAACTCCATGCCCCCCCTGTGCGATACCCACAGAAACCAGGGAGCACATTAAACAGAGTAGGCAGATTAAAGACTTGTAAAGGTCCAAGTTCGGTGTAACTGCATTGGATTCATGACTTTCACCACTGTGCAGCCACTACTGCCACTTCTGAGCTGTTACTTCTGTTGCTACTGTGCAGCTGCTACAACCACTACTGTAGGGTGTCTGTACCACACAGTCACCGCTGCCACTTCTCTGGTGTAATCTGTTACAACTGTGCAGTCACTACTGCCACTACAGAGCTGTTACTTCTGTTGCTACTGTGCAGCCGCTACAACCACTACTGTAGGGTGTCAGCACTACACAGTCACTGCTGCCACTACTCTGGTGTAAACTGTCACTACTGTGCAGTCACTACTGACACTAGTAGCTGTTATTTATGTTGCAACTGTGCAGCCGCTACAACCACCACTATAGGGTGTCAGTACTGCACAGTCACTGCTGCCACTACTCTGGTGTAAACTGTCACTACTGTGCAGTCACTACTGCCACTAGTAGCTGGTACTTCTGTAACTACTGTGCAGCCGCTTCGACCACCACTGTCAGTGTGGGCGTCAGAACTAAGCAGTCACTTAGGTTACCACTCTGTCTGGGTGTAGTGTAAACTGTCACATCTGCCACTACTGCGCAGTCAGCACCATGGCAACTGTAGTATTGTGGGGTACCCTTGCCCTGCTGTCACTGCTGTGCAGTCACTACTTAGTGCATGTGTGGTGTGAATTGTCACTACTGCCACTATTGCGCAGTCAGCACCAGCTCAACTGTAGTATTGTGGGGTAACCTGGCCCTGCTGTCACTGCTGTTACTACTTTGTGCGTGTGGTGTGAATTGTCACTACTGTCACTCATGTGTAGGGAACGGCACTAAGATATCATGTCATCATATGATATCATAGGATGCCGGCAGTCTGACTAGGATAAAGTTACCATGTATATACAATATCACATGATACAACTGTATGATATCATATGATATCATACCTGCCTTTGGTCAACACCATATGATTGCTCTCTACTCTTGTGTAGGCTATCAGTCACTTCAAGTGGGCTCTGTCCGTTGATGGTGTATTGTAGCCCTTCAGCGGATCACTCGGGAATCCATTTGTCAAAACACGTCGTATTTTGTAGTTAGTACATCAGATTTGGCCTGAAATTCAAAATTTTCTAGACACGTCGTATTTTGTAGTTAGTACATCAGATTTGGCCTGAAATTCAATTTTTTCAAAACACGTTGCATTTTGTAGTTAGTACATCAGATTTGGCTTGAAATTCAAATTTTTCAAAACACGTCGTATTTTGTAGTTAGTACATCAGATTTGGCCTGAAATTCAAATTTTTCAAAACACGTTGCATTTTGTAGTTAGTACATCAGATTTGGCCTGAAATTCAAATTTTTCAAAACACGTCGTATTTTGTTGTTAGTACATAAGATTTGGGAAATTCTGAAAATTCTGAGGATTTTGGGGGATTCTCATGCTCATCCACCCACACTACCACCACCCACCACCACCCACCACCACCTTCCCACGACCTGCCCACCTTCACCTTCACCACCACCTCACCACTCACCCACCCCACACTACCACCACCCACCACCACCTCCCCACGACCCACCCACCTGCACCACCACCAGCTCCCCACACTCCCACCCACCCCACATTACCACCACCCACCACCACCTCCCCACAACCTACCCACCCACCCCACCACCACATCCCCACTCACTCACCTACCACACCACCTCCCACCCACGCACCTCAACACCACCACTTCGCAATGGACCACCCCACCCACCCACCAACACTGATGTGCAGATATCGATCACTTCAGTGGACTTGTATCTGAAGGTGTCCTGTTTACGGGGTCCACCACCACCACTCGCCCCTCACTCAAACAACCAACCGTCACACCTAAACGTAATCACCACCACAAAACGCCACAATGACCCCACCCCCCCAACCCCACCCAACCACCACCCCCCACCCCCCCCCCAACACCCCCCCCCCCCCACCCCCACCCCCCCCCCCCCCCACAACACCCCCCAACAACCCCCAACCAACCACCCCACCCCCCCACCACCCCCCCACCACCAACCACCACCACCACCACACGAACACCAACCGATGTCATGATATCGATCACTTCAAGTGAACGCGGTCTGCTGAGGGTGGCATGTATGGTGCCACCCACCACCAACCTCGCCACTCACTCAACCACCTCCACCTTCCACCTCCCCAGACCATGACACAACCCCACCAACCCCACCAACACTGATGTGCAGGATATTGATCACTTCAAGTGGACTCTGTCTGCTGAGGGTGTCCTGTACGGTGTCCACCACCACCACCTCGCCACAACCCCCCACCTGCACCCCACCCACCTCGCCACAACCCACCCACCCCACCCCACCAACACTGATGTGCAGGATATCGATCACTTCAAGTGGACTCGTCTGCTGAGGGTGTCTGTACGGTGTCCACACCACACCTCGCTACTCACTCAACCACCACCACCTCACCCCTCCACTCCACTCAACCACCACCACCTCCCCATGATCCCCCCCCCCCCCCCCCCCCACCACCACCACCACACACCACCACCACCACTAACACCAACACTGATGTGCATGATATCGATCACTTCAAGTGGACTCAGTCTGCTGAGGGTGTCCTTTATGGTGCCCACCACCACCACCTCGCCACTCACTCAACCACCTCCACCTTCCCATGACCCATGACCCACCCACCCACCCCACCAACACTGATGTGCAGGATATTGATCACTTCAAGTGGACTCTGTCTGCTGAGGGTGTCCTGTACAGTGTCCACCACCACCACCTCCACCTCCCCACAACCCACACATTTGCACCACCACCACCTCCCCCCCCCCCCCCCCCCCCCCCACCCCCACCACCACCACCATCACCAACACTGATGTGCAGGATATTGATCACTTCAAATTGACTCAGTCTGCTGAGGGTGTCATGTACGGTGTCCACCACCACCACCTCGCCACAACCCACCCACCTGCACCCCCACCACCTCGCCACAACCCACCCACCCACCCCACCAACACTGATGTGCAGGATATCGATCACTTCAAGTGGACTATGTCTGCTGAGGGTGTCTTGTACGGTGTCCACCACCACCACCTCGCTACTCGCTCAACCACCACCACCTCACCACCTTCCCACTCACTCAACCACCACCACCTCCCCATGACCCCCCCCCCCCCCCCCCCCCCCCCCCCCCCCCCCACACACCAACACTGATGTGCAGGATATCGATCACTTCAAGTGGACTCTGTCTGCTGAGGGTGTCCTGTATGGAGACATCGGCTCCCCTGAGGCCCAGGTGTTCAACATCGTGCCAGCGGAGGGCTTAGCCCTGTCCTTACTCAAGGTAGGTGGAGTTGCATGTTGTTAGTATTGCATGGAGACATAGATCATGCCCTGGTGTGGTACAGGGTTATGTGGTGTAGTGTGGTACATGGCAGGGTGGCGTGGTACAGGGTGGTGTATTCAACACTGTGCCAGCAGAGGGCTTAGCCCTATCCTCACTCAAGGTAGGTGGAGTTGGACGCCCCCCAGGGTTGCGTGTTGTTAGTATTGCATGGAGGCATAGGCTCCCCTGATGCCCTGGTGTTGTGCAGGGTGGTGTGGTGTGGTGTGATACAGGGTTATGTGGTGTGGTACAGGGTGGTGTGTTTAACATCATGCCAGCTGGGGGCTTGGCCCTGTCCTCGCTCAAGGTAGGTGGAGTTGGATGATGCAGGTGCGATTCTCTTCATGGTTGGGGACTAGTGTGCGGGGGTGGGGGCGGGTGTGTGTGACAGACTTCCACACAAGTCATGATAACTCATATTCACCACCTGATACCTCTCCTGCGCTCTTCACAGGTCCAACTCGATGGTGAGGTTGGTGACACCCTCACCATTCAACCAAAAAAAAACAAAAAAGAAGACTAAAAAAAAAAATAAAGACTAAGGCAAAAAAAAAAAAAAGAAGCCAAGAAAAGAAAGGGACAAAACAAGGCGCTCTTCATGGTTCCAAACTCCCTGGTGAGGTTGGTGACACCCAACACATTAACCCCCATAACCCCCCACACCAGACTCAAAACCCACCACCTGACACACGCTTCAGTGCACCCACCTCCCCAAAGCCCTCCCTCACCGACCTTCCCTCACATGCGCTATTACCGGGTTGTCGTTCGAACTCCCTGGTGAGGTTGCGGTGAATAATACGAAAAATGGCAACAAACCACACATCCCACAACAGACGAACAGCACGGATCCAAGACACGTGAGCTCATTGGCACCCATTCTTTTCTCCGTCTGATACGCTCCTTCCTTCTAGTCCGGCTTGTCCCCTTATCGGCGACGTGTTTTCCGGGTTTGTACTCCTTGGTGAGGGTTTGGGGACATGCGGTTCACACAATCCTGGACACGTTCACAGTGTTTCGACAGCCCGTAAACCCTCCCCCCCACCATCACCAGACACCCACACCAGACACACAAACCATACACCCACACCAGACACCCACACCCACACCAGACACACAAACCATACACACCCACCAGACACACCCACCAGACACCCCCACCCACACCACTACACATCCAAGCCATTCAAAACACTTCCAGCCAGAGCTGACCCTACACGACACACCAGTACACCACCACACACTCCTACACCACACACCAGAACACGAACCACACTCATTGCCCCCCCCCTTTGCCCACCCCCTCACCATCCTTCCCTCACCTGCCACTCTTCAGAGCCCAACTCGTCCGGTGAGGGTGGTCCACACCCACCCCAGACACCACAAGCACAAACCACACCAGGACACCCCACCCCAACAGACACAAACACTCATACCCCCCTACCCACGCCCCCCTCCACCGCGCCCTCCCTCACCTGCCCTCTTCTCCACAGGCCCCAGCTTCCGGTGATGAGGTATTGGCGGACGGTTGGGGCTTTAAGCAAGCCATTGCACCCCACCCACACCCACACCCACACCACACCCACCACCCACACCCACCACCCAAACCCACACCAAACCCACACCCACACCCACCCACACCCACACAAGACACACATCTGACACCCACTTGCTTCACCTACACGCTTCACAGGCCCAGCTTCCCGAGTGAGGTTGGCGACGTTTGGTTTAAGCAAGCCATTGCAGACAGAAGTGGCTGTCCATGGCGACAAGAGTGGGGGTGGTGCGAGCCTATGATCATGAGACAAGGATGTAATGTATGTTATGTTGTATGTATGTATGATTGTATGTATGTATGATGTAGTATGATATGTATGTATGTATGTATGTGTGTGTGTGTGTGTGTGTGTGTGGTGTGCTGTTTATGTCTGTATGTAGTATGTAGTAGTATGATGTATGTATGGTGTGTATGTATGTAGTATGTGTAGTATGTATGTAGTGCTGTGTTGTATGTTTGTATGTATATATGTATGTATGTATGTATGATGTGGGTGTGATTAGTATGTAGTATGTATGAATGTATGTATGTATGTATGTCTGTATGTATGTTGTATGTATGTGTGCGTGTGTATGTATGTATGTTTTGATTGTGCGGAAGGTAGCATGTATGTATGTATGTATGTGTGCTATGTTGTATGTATGTATGTATTGGCGGAAGGTATGTATGTATGTATGTATGTAGTATGTTTGTATGTAGGGATGTATGTTTTGTGCGGAAAGGTTATGTATGTATGTATGTATGTATGTATTGTATGATGTATGCGTGTGTGTGTATGTATGTATGTTGTATGGCATGTTATGTATGTATGTGGTATGTTTTGGGTTTGGGTGTGTTGTATGTATGTATGGTATTGTGCGGCGGAAGGATGTATGTAGTGTGTTATGTATGTATGTATGTATTATGGTATCGTATGTATGTATGTATGTATGTATTGTCCGGACGGTATGTATGCTGTAGGTATGTAGTATGTATGTATGTATTATGGATGTATGTATGTATGCATGTGATGATGTATGTATGTTTTGTGCGGAAGGTATGTATGTATGTATGTATGTAGTATGTTGTATGTATGTATGTTATGTGGGTATGTGTGTGTGTATGTATGTATGTATGTATGTCTGTATGTATGTGGTGTGTATGTATGTATGGTATGTATGTATGTATGTATGTATGGATGTATGGATGTATGTATGTATGTGCGGAACGTAGTATGAAATGAATGTAGTATGTATGTATTGTGCGGAGGTAGGTATGTATTACTGGTTGTATGTACTAGTATGTATGATGTATGTATGTATGTATGTTGATGTTTTGTATGTATGTTGTATGTATGTCTGTATGTTGTATGCGGATGTATGTATGTAGGATGTATTGTTTGGGAAGTATGTATGTATTGTCATGTGTCTGTGTGTGTGTGTGGTGGGTATGTATGTACTGTATGTATGATGTATGTAGTAGGTTATGTATGTATGTCTGTGTGATGTATGTATGTATGTATGCTAGTATGTGTGTGTGTGTGTATGTAGTATGTATGTATGCTGTATGTATTGTATGTATGTAGTAGTATGTTATGTATGTGTGCCATGTAGGTATGTATGTGTGTGTGTGTGTGTGTATGTATGTATGTATGTAGTATATTATGTATGGATGTTGTATGGGTGTGTGTGTAGTATGAATGTCTGTATGTATGTTTGTTAGTGTGTATGTATGTATGTATGTATGTGTGTATGTATGTGTGTATGTATGTATGTATTTATGTATGTATGTATTGTGCGGAAGGTATGTATGTAGGTATGTATGTATGTATTTATGTATGTATTGTGTTTGTGTATGTATGTATGTATGTATGTATGTATGTATGTATGTATGTATGTATGTGTGTATGTATGTCTGTTGTTATTTATGTATGTCTGTTTGTATGTATGTTGTATGTAGGTATGTAGTCTGTATGTAGTATGTATGTGCGGAAGGTATGTATGTATGTATGTTTGTATCGGGTATGTATGTATGTATTGATGTTATGTATGTATGTATGTGTTCGTGTATGATGTATGTAGTATGTATGTAAGGAATGTAGGATGTATGTAGGTATGTATGTGTGTGTGTATGTATGTATGTATGTATGTAGGTATGTAGGTAGTGATGTATGTATGTGTGTGTGTTATTGTTGTATGTAGTATGTAGGTGTGTAGTATGTATGTATGTATGTTGTATGTAGGTACGTATATTGTGCGGAAGGTATGTCTGTATGTATGATGTAAGTATGATGTATGTATGGTTGTTATGTATTATGTATATTTGTGCGGAAGGTTGTATGATGTATGTATGTATGTATGTGGTATGTATGTAGGGTTGTTTGTAGTCTGTATGTATGTATGATATGTGTGTATGTTGTATGTATGGATGTAGTATGTTGTATGTATTGTGCGGATGTTGATGATGTATGATGTATGTATGTATTGTGCGGAAGGTAGATATGTATTGTACTGGTATGTTTGTACTGGTATGTATGTATGTATGTATGTAGGTATGTCTGTTTGTATTTATGTATGTAGGTATGTATGTATGTATGTATGAGATGTATGTATAGTATGTATGTATGTATTGTGCGGACGGCATGTATGTATGTTGTATGTTATGTATGTATGTATGTATGTATGTATGTGTGTGGTGGATGTATGTGTGTAGTATTATGTATGTATGTATGTATGTATGTATTGGTGTTGTGTATGTATGTAGTATGTAT
>JACBWV010000610.1:117451928-117456928 GCA_013435795.1 Chlamydomonas sp. ICE-L | reverse complement strand
TATGTATGCGGATGTATGTACTGGTATGTATTTGTTTTTACAATCATTAGCAAGGTATGTATGTATTTTTGTATTTCCCCCTGTTCAAATATATTTATTTTTGTATCTCCCCCTGTTCAAATATATGTATTTTTGTTGACAGTCTATGGGTAGCCAAGTAGGATAAGGGACTTGCCCAACCTTTAAACAGGAAAGGAGAAACAAGGTTTAAACAGGAAAGGAGAAACAATGTTTAAACAGGAAAGGAAAAACAAGGTTTAAACAGGAAAGGAAAAACAAGGTTTAAACAGGAAAGGAAAAACAAGGTTTAAACAGGAAAGGAAAAACAAGGTTTAAACAGGAAAGGAAAAACAAGCACTAGTGAACTGAACCCCAACAAATTATAAATGGCGGGGGGCCAACCACGGACAACGTGTTGGACATAAATAAATCATTCGCCTTACTACGAGACGTGAGGTTGAGGGGGCCAGCCCTTTTGCTTGCACTGGGGCCAACCACCAACACAGTGTTCGAACACAAAGTAATACAAATTATGCCTTATTGCAAGGCGTGAGGTTGAGGGGACGCTGCAGATTGTTTGCTTACACTGGGGCCAACCACCGACATTGTGTTTGACATAAATAATTAAATAAATAAATACATAAATAGTACGCCTTATTACGAGGTGTGAGGTTGAGGCTCTCAAGACGCTGAAAGTTGGTGGTAAAAAACATGAACAAAAAAATGTCACAAGTATCCCAGAAGCCTTGTGCTTCGTATCGTGATCTCCATGTTTTGCTTGATACAGGTGGATAGCTTTGAGGACAAGACCCAGGCCTTGCTCAAGGTTAAGATGCTGAAAGTTGGTGGGGGAATAAATGTCACAATTATCCTGGGAGCCATGTGCTTTGTATTGTGATCACAATCTCCATGTTTTGCTTGTTGCAGGTGGATAGCATTGAGGACAAGACCCAGGCTCTGCTGAAGGCTATCCAGGACGGCAAGGACATGGCCAAGCCTGATGCAGAGGATCTGAAAAAGCTGCAAGTTGTGGGGGAAAACATGAAAACCGAAATGTAACAATTATCCTGGGAGCCATGTGCTTCATATTGTAATCCCCATGTTTTGCTTTGCGCAGGTGGATAGCATTGAGGGCAAGACCCAGGCCTTACTCAAGGTTAAGATGCTGAAAGTTGGTGGGGGAAGAAATGAAACTAAAATGTCACAATTATCCCGGGAGCCATGTGCTTTTTATTGTGATCACAATCTCCATGTTTTGCTTGTTGCAGGTGGATAGCATTGAGGACAAGACCCAGGCTCTGCTGAAGGCCATCCAGGACGGCAAGGAGGTGGCCAAGCCAGATGCAGAGGCTCTAAAGAAACGCAAGTTGGTGAAGCCTGAGGCTTGGAAGACCTACAAGATTAGCAAGGGGCCCAAGTTCGCCCTGGAAAGAGTGAAACCCGCAACTGACTTGACTGTGGACATGTTGGCCAAGTGAGTGTGGGTGGGGCTGGGGGTCATGGAGTGTGTGTGAGTGTATGTGTGGGTGTGGGTGTGGGAGGATTCTTGGGAGACCTACACGATTGGCAAGGGGGCCAAGTTCGCCCTCGAAAGAGTGAAACCCGCAACTGACTTGACTGTCGACATGTTGGCCAAGTGAGTGTGGGGGACATGTGTGGGTGGGGCTGGAGGTCATGGAGTGTGTGTGTGGGGGGTGGTGGTGGGGGGGGGGGGGGGGGGGGATTCTTGGAAGACCTACAAGATTAGCAAGGGGGCCAAGTTTGCCCTGGAAAGAGTGAAACCTGTAACTGACTTGACTGTGGACATGTTGGCCAAGTGAGTGTGGGTGGGGCTGGGGGGTCATGGAGTGTGTGTGTGGGGTGGGTGTGGGGTTGGGGGGATTATTGGAAGACCTACAAGGTTAGCAAGGGGGCCAAGTTTGCCCTGGAAAGAGTGAAACCCGCAACTGACTTGACTGTCGACATGTTAGCCAAGTGAGTGTGGGGGACATGTGTGGGCTGGGTGTGGGTGTGTTGGAGTGTGTGGGTGTGGGCGGGGGTCATGGTGTGTGTAATCTGCTGCTCCTCCTGCTGCTCCTCAACAATTATTATCGCTGAACGCAACGGCAGTCGTAAAATATGCATGCTGTACCCTGAGGGTGTTCAGGAAAATTTGAGGGAAAACTTGCTTCCATCACGCAGTCGGGCTCCCAAAGCTTACGTGCCAGCACAGCCCCTTTCAGTGATATACAATGGTCTAGTGGTAGACCAGATCGCTTGAGGAAGAAGAGTCGGGGGTTCGACTTCGCCTTCGGTCGCTCTTAGCGTTGCAGATCGTTGTCAACCGCGATGGTAGCTTGTCCAGTTCAGGTAGTAGACCGCTCCCCACCCGCGTACGACAGGCTCCCTTAACACCACGCCCCACCAGGCGTTATCATTACGTGCCAGCACGCAATAGTGTGCATTATGTAGTACCCTGATCCTCATCCCCAGTTGCTAGCACCAGGACCACCAGGGCCACCACCACCACCACCAGCGGCCTGAGGGAGGGTGGTGGTGTGTGAGGGTGCAGATGTGTGAGTGTGAGGGGGTGTGTATAATGTGTGAGGGCATGTGAGGTTGTGTGTTGAGGTGGACATGGGGTGGACAAGGGCTGGATGTGCAGTTATTGGTGGTGGGGGTAGTGGTGGTGGTCTTGGTGCTAGCATGCAATAACGCGCGTTATGTAGTACCCTGCTCCTCATCTCCTGTTGCTCTCCCACTGCTGCCTCATTTCCGGCGGAGCCCCCCCTACTGGGGGGCGGGAGCCCTCAGGGTTACCCTGTTGTCCGTTTGACCCAAATATTGAAGCCCGACACGTCACTTGTCATTGCCTCTCTTTCAAATGTTCCATACAGGGTCCAAACAGGTTCCACTCCCCAGCACACTCCTGTACCCCCATTCGCACCTCAGCACAATCCACCCCCCACCTCATCCCACTCCACCCGACACCACCACACACTTTCACACCACCACACCACACTTTCACACCACCACACCTCACCTCACACCACCACACACCACACCACACCACACCACCACACACCACACACCACACACCACTACACCACACCACTCCACCTCACACCACACACCACACCACACTACACACCACACCACCACACACCACCACACCACCACACACCATCACACACCATCACACACCACAACACACCATCACACACCACAACACACCATCACACACCACCACACACCATCCACAGCACCATCACACACCACCACACACCATCACACACCATCACACACCACCACACACCACCACACACCACCACACACCCACACACCCACCACACACCATCACACACCACCACACACCACCGCACCACCGCACCACCACACACCACACACCACTTTCACAGGGGCACTTGGCGCACTCAAGAATTTAAAGACTACAACTTCAACGCTTTGGGTACACCCACCACCGGCGGCCACTTGCACCCTCTCCTCAAGGTATGCCTCACACATTAAATAGAAGCAGTGGTAGGCAAGACGATGATGAGGTAGTAGTAGCAGTAGTTGTAGAAGAAGTAGTAGCCTGTTTTGGTCTGAATATAACTCTGAATATGTAACTTTTATATATGAGTACAACATCAACGCTTTTGGTGCCGGTGCACCTTCCACCGGCGGCCACTTGCACCCTCTCCTCAAGGTATGTCTCACACATTAAATAGAAACAGTGGTAGGCTACATGATGATGATTAGGTAGTAGTAGTAGAAGTAGTAGACTGTCTTGGTCTGAATGCAATTCAATGAGTACAACCACAACGCTGTGTGTACCGGTACACCCACCGCCGGCGGCCACTTGCACCCTCTCCTCAAGGTATGCCTCAAACATCAAAAATAGAAACAGTGATAGGCTTGATGATGATGAGGAATTATGAGTAGTAGAAGTAATAGAAGAAGTAGCCTGCCTTGATCTGAATATAACTCAATGAGTACAACATGAACGCTTTTGGTACTACTACACCCAGCACCGGCGGCCACTTGCACCCTCTCCTCAAGGTATGCCTCACACATTAAATAGAAGCAGTGGTAGGCTACATGATAATGATGAGGTTGTCGTAGTAGTAGAAGCAGTAGTAGTAGTAGTAGTAGTAGTAGTAGTAGAAGTAGTAGTAGTAGAAGTAGTAGTAGAAGCAGTAGCAGTAGCTGTAGTAGCCACTTGTACCCTCTTCTCAAGGTATGCCTATCACATTAAATAGAAACCGTGGTAGGCTAGATGATGATAAGGTAGTAATAGTAGCCTGTCTTGGTATGAATATAATTCAATGAGTACAACATCAACGCTGTGTGTACCGGTACACCCAGCGCCGGCGGTCACTTGCACTCTCTCCTCAAGGTATTCCTCATACATGGAGTTGCCTCCTAAATTTTAATTTGAACCTAAAGCTGACACATGTAAACATGTGGGAGGGTGAGAGGGGGGCCAGGTGGGACGGGGTAGGGGGGAAAAAGGGAACGGGAAAGGGGCAGGGGGGGAGAGCGGACAGGGAGGGAGGGAAAGGGGGCAGGTGGATGGGGAAGGGGGGGGGAGAGGGACAGGGAGGGAGGGAAAGGGGGCAGGTGGATGGGGAAGGGGGGAGAGGGGGAGAGGGACAGGGAGGGAGGGAAGGGGCCGGTGGACGGGGAAGGGGGGAGAGTGGGGGAGAGGGACCAGGGGAGGGAAGGGAAGGGGGGCAGGTGGATGGGGAGGGGGGAGAGAGGGGAGAGGGACAGGGGACGGGACGGAGGGAGGGAAAGGGGCAGGGTGGATGGGGAGGGGGAGAGGGACAGGGCGGAGGGAAAGGGGGGCAGGTGGATGGGGAAGGGGGGGACGAGAGGGGGAGGACGAGGGAAAGCGGAGCGGAGGGAAAGGGGGAGGCAGGTGAATGGGGGAAGGTGGGAGGATAATTGACAGGGAGAGAGGGAAATTGGCCATTTTTCACGGTGAAGGGTGGAGATTTGTTATAGTGTACAGTATG
>JACBWV010000610.1:117415227-117446827 GCA_013435795.1 Chlamydomonas sp. ICE-L | reverse complement strand
TTCTTTTCGTACCCACACATCAACCAACCCCAATGCTCCCCACCTCTGCAGACCGAGCACTAGGATGGAGGCTACGGCTTTATCGGCTATGGCTGTTCTAGGACCTCTCCACACACCCCTCACCACACACCCATCTCCGCGCGCCCCTAACCCCAAACGCCACACATCACACCTCCCATTCCTCACCCTACACCCTCTCCACCCACACCTCAACCGACCCCCACTGCTCCCCCCTCCCTGCAGACCCAGCACCAGGATGGAGGCTACGGCTTCATCAGCTATGGCTGTTCTAGGACCTCTCCACACACCCCTCACCACACACCCATCTCCGCGCGCCCCTTACCCCAAACGTCACATATCACACCGTCCATCCCTCACCCGATACCCTCTCCACCCGCACCTACTAAACCCAACCCCCCCCGCTCCCCCCTCCCCCCTCCCTGCAGACCGTGCACCAGGACGGAGGCTACGGCCCATCAGCTATGGCTACTCGTGAAAGTTGGTCAATAGCGACCACTCCACACACACCACACACACACATACACACACCACACATCTCATCCCTCACCCTACACCCTCTCCACACACACCTCAACCGACCCCCACTGCTCCCCCCCCCCTCCCCTCCCCCCCCCCCCTCCCCCCCTTCCTGCAGACCGTTTGCCAGGACGGAAGCTATGGCTCCATCGGCTATGGCTGTGCTAGCACCTCCCCACACACACATGTACACGCACCCCTTACCCCACATCCCACACGTCAGATCCCTCAACCGACCCTCACTGCTCCCCCCTCTCCACCCCCCCCTCACTGCAGACCGTTTACCAGGACGGAGGCTACGGCTCCATCGGATGCGGCTAATCTTGAAAGTTGTCTAAGAGTGACCACTCCACACACACACACCTCCACACACACACACACCTCCACACACGCACACACACCTCCACCCACACACACACTCCTCCAGACACACACACACACACCTCCAGACACACACACACGTACACACACGCACACCTCCACGCAAACACGCACACCTCCACACACACACACACCTCCACACACACACACACCTCCAGACACACACACACACGTACGCACACACACCTCCACGCAAACACACACACCTCCAGACACACACACACACACCTCCACACACACGCACACACCTCCACACACATCACACCTGACAACCGCCCCTCCCCCCCCTCCCTCCAGACCGTGCACCAGGATGGAGGCTACGGCTCCATCGGCTATGGCTACTCTTGGAAGTTGGCTGAGAGTGAGAAGAATTTGCTCCGCACACACACCACCGCCGTCTCGTCCCGCATGCTGTACAAGTTGGCCCAAGATGGCTTCAAGCCCGCCAAGTACTTCTCCATCGATCGAGTATTCAGGTGGGAGCTGCTTGGACAAGTTGGGAATTAAAACTACTTTTGTAACTTAATAAGTTGGCGCAAGATGGCTTTAAGCCCGCCAAGTTATTCTCTTGATCGAGTATTGAGGTGGGAGCTGCTGGGAGAAAATTAAAAATAAATACAAATTAAAAATAAATCAATTATGCATTTGTTGCTGTACAAGTTGGCGCAAGATGGCTTCAAGCCCGCTAAGTACTTTTCCATCGATCGAGTGTCCAGGCGGGATCTGCTTGGAAAAATCGGAAATAATAAATAAATAAATTCTGCATGTGTTGCTGTACAAGTTGGCGCAAGATGGCTTCAAGCCCGCCAAGTACTTCTCCATTGTCTGAGTGTTCAGGTGGGAGCTGCTGGGAGAAATTTGGAAATTATAAATAAACACAAATACTGAATAAATAAATGTGGGGAGTGTTCAAAAAGTATGTGGGGAGGCAAACTGTCAATCGTCTCCAATTCAGTCGCAGGAGCTGCTGGGAGAAATTTGGAAATTATAAATAAACACAAATACTGAATAAATAAATGTGGGGAGTGTTCAAAAAGTATGTGGGGAGGCAAACTGTCAATCGTCTCCAATTCAGTCGCAGGAGCTGCTGGGAGAATATTGGAAATTAGAAATAAATACAAATACTGAATAAATAAATGTGGGGGGTATTCAAAAAGTATGTGGGGAGGCAAACTGTCAATCGTCTCCAATTCAGTCGCAGGAGCTGCTGGGAGAATATTGGAAATTATAAATAAATACAAATACTGAATAAATAAATGTGGGGAGTGTTCAAAAAGTATGTGGGGAGGCAAACTGTCAATCGTCTCCAATTCAGTCGCAGGAGCTGCTGGGAGAATATTGGAAATTAGAAATAAATACAAATACTGAATAAATAAATGTGGGGAGTGTTCAAAAAGTATGTGGGGAGGCAAACTGTCAATCGTCTCCAATTCAGTCGCAGGAGCTGCTGGGAGAATATTGGAAATTATAAATAAATACAAATACTGAATAAATAAATGTGGGGAGTGTTCAAAAAGTATGCGGGGAGGCGCACACTGTCAATCGTCTCCGATTCAGTCGCAGGAGCTGCTGGGAGAACATTGGAAATTATAAATAAATACAAATAATAAATCAATAAATGCGGGAGGTGGTCAAGAAGTATGTGAGGAGGCGGACACTGTCGTCTCCTGGGAGAAAATTGAAAAATGTAGTGCTTTCTAATGTACAGCCTGCCTGGCCTTCTTGCACCCGGTACTTCCCGCAAAAAGTAGTGACGTGTCTGGTTTTGCAAAAAAGCAATATCAGCTGTGTATAATAGATGCTGACACACGCACACCCACACGCACCCATACACAAATACATACACCCACACACAAATACATAAACGCACACACACACACACACACACACGAATACACACACACAAAAATACACACGCACACACAAAAATACGTTCACACAAACACATACACAAACACAAGTACAGACACGCACACACATGCACAAACACATACACGCACACATACGCATACACAAGTACAAACCCTCCACTCCCCCCCCCCCCCCCCCCCCCCCCCCCCCCCCCCCCCCCACGCACACACACACACACACACACACACACACACACTGCAGGAATGAGGCAATTGACCGCACACATCTGGCTGAGTTCCACCAGGTGGAAGGCTTAGTATAAATACACACACACATACACACACACACACACACAAGTACAGACCCACCACCACCACCAACACCACCACCACCCAACACCACCCAACACCACCACTACCCAACACCCCCCCAACACACACTTTCCAGGAATGAGGCCATCGACCGCACACATCTGGCTGAGTTCCACCAGGTGGAAGGCTTGGTATGTGGTCGTGGCCTAACCCTTGGAGACCTCATCGGTGTGCTCCACCAGTTCTTCACCCGCCTGGGTCTTCCCAAGTTGCGATTCAAGCCTGCATACAACCCCTATACCGAGCCCAGCATGGAGATCTTCTCCTACAGTGAGCAGCTTAAGAAGTGGATGGAGGTGGGTGGGTGGGGGGTGGGTGGGTGGGTGGGGTGGGTGGGGGGTGGGGGGGGGGGCACAGCAATGTAGAGGGTGGATGGATGGATGGATGGATGGATGAGAGTGCGAATGGATGGATATGATTTGTGTTATGCCAACAACCCTGACACCAAGCCCAGCATGGAGATCTTCTCCTACAGCGAACAGATTAAGAAGTGGATGGAGGTGGGAGAGGGGTGCTCAGCTACATATGTTTGTATGTGTGGTTGTGTGTGCGTGCATGTATTAAAGTGTGTGTGCGTGTGCGTGCATGCATGCATGTATTTGTGTGTGCGTGTGTGTGTGAGTGCATGTATTTTTTGTGTGTGTGCGTGCATGTATTAGTGCATGTGTGTGCGTGTGTGCATGTATTTGTGTGTGAGTGCTCGTGTGTGGATGAATTTGTGTGTGCTTGTTTGTATTTGTGCGTTCGTGTATTAGTATGTGTGTGTGAGTGTGTGTGTTGTTACAGTCCAGGTGGTAGCCAAATGTGTATGTGTGTGTGAGTGTGTGTGAGTGTGTGTGTTGTTACAGTCCAGGTGGTAGCCAAATTTGTATGTGTGTGTGAGTGTGTGTGCTTGTTTGTATTTGTGCGTTCGTGTATTTGTATGTGTGTGTGAGTGTGTGTGTTGTGACAGTCCAGGTGGTAGCCAAATTTGTATGTGTGTGTGAGTGTGTGTGAGTGTGTGTGCTTGTTTGTATTTGTGCGTTCGTGTATTTGTATGTGTGTGTGAGTGTGTGTGTTGTTACAGTCCAGGTGGTAGCCAAATTTGTATGTGTGTGTGAGTGTGTGTGTTGTTACAGTCCAGTGGGTAGCCAAATAGGCTTGATGGACTTTCCCGACCATGATATCAGGAGGGGCTAAAACAAAACATAAACTGATGAAGGTTGTTTTCCTCTTTTACTATGAGATACACCGGGGAAAAGAAAAAGAATAAATAATTACGCCCTAACAATTTGTAAAGTAGGTTGAAAAGCCATTGAAGATTTGAGTTAGATATCGTAGATGGAGGGATTCAGAGACGGACAGACCGCGGAGAGAGACGCCTTGGGAACAGAAGGAACAGAAGAAGAAAAGAGCGGGGCGGCTCCAAGCCAAGCCAGCTAGCACCATCATTACCAAGTAGGGTGGAGATGATAGCTTAAGAGCTCAACTCGCCAATTTGTAACAAAAGGGCGGCAATAGCCCAACTCGCCCAGCCCAGCCCAGCCCAGCCCAATTTGTAACAAAAGGGCGCCAAGAGCTCAACTCGCCAATTTGTAACAAAAGGGCGGCAATATCCTCCTGTGAATCTGTGATTATTCTTCACATGGTTCAAGCACAAGATCAAGAGAGCATGCAATAAACATTTTTGTCGTATATTTTGCAGGTTGGCACTCATGTATTAAAAAGAAAAAAAAGGAATAAAAGAAATACCTTAACGTCAGACAATTTGTGAATGTAGATTGGCAATAGCGGATTATTCCGTTTGTATAATAAACTAGATATTAAAAAGAAATGAGGAATAAAAGAAACTTGAAAATATATATAATAACTTAACGCCAAGCGATATGTGAATGCAGGTTGGCAATAGCGGAATGTTCCGTGTGTATCTTTAACTATACCGGCATGTTCAAACAAAAAAAACTGAACGCCAAACAATTTGTGAGTGCAGGTTGGCAACAGCGGAATGTTCCGCCCAGAGATGCTCAGGCCCATGGGTCTCCCTGAGGATGTGAACGTGATTGCATGGGGTCTGTCCCTCGAACGCCCCACCATGATTCTGTACGGCATCGACAACATCCGAGATCTGTTTGGCCACAAGGTGTGTGTTTTTCTTTCGTGTGTGTTTTTACAGTCTAGCCGGGTGAAGCGTAGCCAAATAGGCTAAAAAAAAATAGATAACGCCTGGAGGGGCGTGGTGTCAAATAGGCTAAATAGACCATGGATGGGGGCGTAGCCAAATAGGCTAAATAGACTATGGAGGGGGAGGGGGGGGGGGGGGGGGGGGTAGCCAAATAGGCTAAATAGATCATGGATGGAGGTGTAGCCAATTAGGCTAAATAGACCTAGGACTTCAAGGTGTGTTGTTCCTCTTTCATGTGTGTGTTTACAGTCTTTACAGTCTAACTGGTTAAAGCGTAGCCAAACAGGCTAAATAGACCTTTGGCCACAATGTTTGTAAGTGTTTTCTTTCGTGTGTTTGTTTTTCAGTCTTGACAGTCTAACTGATTAAAGTGTAGCCAAATGGGCTAAATAGACCTTTGGCCACAATGTATGTGTGTGTTTTCTTTCGTGTGTTTGTTTTACAGTCTTTACAGTCTAACTGGTTAAAGTGTAGCCAAATGGGGGCTCAGAGCTTTTGCTCTGCTTTGCTTGTGTGTCATCACTCTTTGCTTTGCTTGTGTGGCATCACTCTTTGCTTTGCTTGTGTGACATCACACTATGCTTTGCTTGTGTGACATCACACTTTGCTTTGCTTGTGTGACATCACTCTTTGCTTTGCTTGCGTGACATGCATGTCGCCTTTTTGTGTTTGTACTGTCCAGGGTTAGCCAGATAGGCTAAAGGGACTTGCCCAACCATGGTATCAGGAGGAGCTAAGAACAATACACACGGAATCCAGGGAGTGTGACAGGGTAAAAACTAGGAGGGGCTAAACCGGGGGGGGGGGGGGGGGGGGGGGGGGGGGGCTGATGAACTGAACCCAAAACAAACCTTTTACCTATAACACCAACACCATCACCAACACCCTCACCACCATGTCACCCTCACCACCAACACCAACACCTGCTTGCATACCATATCAGGTGAGCCTAGCAATGGTCCGCCGCAACCCCATCTGCCGCCTGGGATTCTAAGGAGCATGTCTACATGATGTAGAGGTAACTCTTGAAAGACAAGTCCTAAGCGCGCGTCGCAAGCGACGCGAACAATTGGTGGAGTGCGTTGGAAACGGAACGACAGATGGCAATGGACTGGAGCTGACTGCAACCCCATCTGCCGACTGGGATTCTAAGGAGCATGTTTGCATGATGTAAAAAGAGGAACCATGGCATGGGTTGTTCCACAAGGAAGCACAAGTGTGGTTCAGGGGTAACTCCAAGATCTGCATATTCGAAGGAGCATGATAACATGCTGTAGAGGTCACTCTTTACATTGAGGTCACACTTAATAGAAAATGTCTGAAATGTCAAGTAGCTCTACTTGAAATGTCAAGTTGCTCTACTTGAAATGTCAAGTTGCTCTACTTGAAATGTCAAGTAGCTCTACTTGAAATGTCAAGTAGCTCTACTTGAAATGTCAAGTAGCTCTACTTGAAATGTCAAGTTGCTCACATGCTTTGTCCATGGCATAAGGTGCGACGCACTCGGTGTAGAGGTCCCTCTTGCCGTCATGATCCAAAAAGAGGAACCATGACATGGATGGTTCATGAGGACTCCAAGATCTGCATCTTGAGACGCACCCAATTCCAAGATCTGTGTCTGAGGTAAGATTCTGTGGCGCACGTCTACCAGGGTTGTTCAGGACGCTGCGTCCTGCGTCGCAGATGCAACGTCGGGAGGGTCTGTTGCGTCGCAGACGCAGCTTCAGTGGGTTGGGTGGCAGCGTCGTAGGACACATGCTATGCTGGGTCAGTTGCGTCTCAGGACGCAGAGCTGGTGTCCTCCTGAACAACCCTGACGTCTACCAGATCCCAAAAGAGGAACCACGACACGGGTCTACGCGAATGTGGTTCAGGAGGACTCCAACATGTGCATCTCGATACGCATCCAATTCCAAGATCTGCATCTGAGGCGCAATGGACCCATCGAAAATCCGCATCTGAGGCGCAACGGCCCCTCCAAGATCGGTAGGGTTCGGCGTCGACCAATGCCCTCAGCCCACGCCAATCAACTGAGACCTTTTTACCACGCCACCTGCGCACCAAACCGTGACATGAGCTGGTCAACCAGGTTGATAAGGGCGGTCAGGCTGTTTGTGTGTATGAGAAAGTGTTAAGTGTGTAGTGGCTGCGACCTTAAGCGACTTCAAAGCAGCAGCATACAATATACCATTAGTTACACACATCTTCCACCCCTTCCCACCACCACCACCACCATACGATATACCATTATTTATACACCTCATCCAACTCACCACCACCACCATATGATATCTCATTATTTACACACATCTTCCACCCCACCACCACCACCATCCCACCACCACCGCCATACGATATACCATTATTTATACACCTCGTCCACCCCACCACCACCACCATACGATATACCATGATTTAAACACCTCTTCCACCCCACCACCACCATACGATATACCATGATTTATATTCCAGTATGGCTGGCAACGAAGAAGCATCGACTCAATATCTTGGTTGTCCATATGGTAACGATGTGAGTTAACAAATAGTGGAAATAATGTTAATATATTCATATTTATATCATTAGTTTAATTACTTAATTAGTAGCAATCCCCCTTCCATAGCTTTCCTTTTCGTCTACGAGCAGTAGCTTCTAGGCAGCTCCCTGAGCCAACTACTAGGTCAAGCCCCAATATTGCAGCAGTACTGGAAATATGATTTTGTCAGCGTCCAGGTGCGTACTGTTGCTATAGGTTTGTCTGGGTAGCAAGCCAAGGGATCTGCGTAAAAGCTGCTGCTTGTAGCTGGAAAAAAAAGCTATGCCCCCTTCAGTAGTATCAACCCATTAGCAGGCCTGCATGAGTCTCCCAGCCTCCTACAATCGTATCATTAGATGTTCACTGTAGCTCGAACTCAGGGCCCTCACCGGTAAAACGATTGTTCCAGGTTCAGTTCATTGGTGCTTTTTATTTTTTAGCTCCTCCTGTCAAGGTTGGGCAAGTCCCTTTATCTTATTTGGCCTACCCCTGGACTGTAACAACATCCACCCACCCGGCCTCCTACACATTATTCGGCAATTATATTACAACCCTATGCTTGTTCAAAAGTATTAATCATCTTCTAAAAATGGCCACATGTCAACAACCATCTTAACTGGATGGGTGATATTTAGGAATAGAACACAAATGATGGCGCATATTAAGCATGGGTCATCATGTGTTATGAAGCAATGGATAGGCAGCTTCAAACTAGTTCCTCCATTTCCCCCCTTTGGATAGACAAATGAACATGGGTGTGAGAGCATGTCACCAGTATATTACACAGGGCACGCCAACCCCAAATGTCATGTTGCTTCCGTAGGTGTACTTCGGGGATCAGACTAGTAAACATGCCGTGCTACTCTGATGCGAGTATGTGTCGTGGGCACACACGTTGACGTAGATGGGCACTTGACTCATTGCATGAAGCCCCGTCCTCAACAGTCAAATCAAATTTGAATGGGTGACACATATGCATGCAGGATGAGTCTAGTATACCCACCGTGCGAAAAACACCTGTATTCCTCCATGCCCAAACGCGCTGCGGAGGGCTGGAGCGCTACAACACGAAAACAGGTTTTTAGCCTCGCAATATATCACCCTGGAACGTCACCCCTGGACCTGGCTCGGTTGTCAGAGAAAGCTATTACCTAGCGAAGTAAGTTATGACCCCAAACTCCCGGAATGGAACTGTGCGGGAGACAAAATATGCGGAACGGCTTCATAGGTTACTTAATTTCGGGAGCGACTGATACTTCCGAACACACCTACCCTAATGCGATCAGCATGAGAGTGTGCTGCATTGTTTGCATTGTTTGTTTCCTTTTTTTACTGTTCTTACAGGTTCCTAGTTTGTTTTGCGGGTTTGTGTGGGTGCCTCAAAACCCCTCATGCTCCCTGTTATAAAATTTGATGGTAGGCAGTAAGGCAGGCTGTGCTGCTGTCCTCTCTAGGCAATGATTTGCTGAGTTTATGTAACGATACCTCTCTCACTGGAGCTATTGACAAAAGGATTTTTTGGCAAATCATATTTTCGCCTCAATGGGTGGGTCTCCCTAATTCAGTCCTAGGCTGGAAGGATTATATGTGATGCGGAGTAGCCTTTCCTACAGATAGCTTACAATACCCCTGGACTATAAAAACATACACCTGTCAATTTACCTTGGGGGGGAGCCTATGCTCTATGCGAATAAGGTAGGAGCGTCGGCCCGACCAGCCGTACGTACGCAAAAGGTGCCGTGGGTCATGGTGGTTATTGTACCATACGACCAAGGCACCAACTGGGCATCTAGCGCTTGATGCCTAGTTTGTGTATGGTAAAACAACCACCATGACAAGAGGTGATGAACCTATATCCCATGATCCTTAGTAGACGTGGTCCCAGTTTGCTTCACCTGCTACCCAAGTACCCAGCTTCCAAAAATACAGGGTGGAACCTGGATCCCATGATCCTTAGTATACGTGGTCCCAGGTTGCTTCACCTGCTACCCAGCTTCCAAAAATACAGGGTGGATCCCTTAGTAGACGTGGTCCCAGGGTGCTCCACCTTCTTCCCAGCTTCGTAAAACACAGGGTGGAACCTGGATCCCATGATCTTAGTAGACGTGGTCCCAGGTTGCTCCACCTTTTCCCCAGCTTCTTAAAACACAGGGTGGAACCTGGATCTCATGATCCTTAGTACCCGAATGAAAAAAATCTCCAGATTTTTTGAAGAGGGATTAGCCCCATTAAAATGTCCGTTAGTTCGTCCGTTCGTTCGTGTGTCACCAACCACATTTTCAGGTTTTATGAAAAACATCTAAGAAATTGAGCATTCTATATTTTTGATGAATTATAAGACTTATTTATACCGGACAAATTCTCACCAGAGCACACATGAGCATCGCAATTCACGAAAAGGAGCTCAGGTTGGGCCAAAAAGCTACAATTATCGGTTAACATTTTGATTTCAGGTTGTTTTTAGCTAACATTTCAAATTTGAACCACTTAGACATGTGCGTATACACAGGTTTGGAGCAGAATTGTCGTCAAAAATTCGAGGCGAAACATGTAAGCATCACAATGGACGAAACATTCCCCTAGGGCACTTGTGCTATAATTAGCCCACGGACCCCACCTCAGGGCCGTGCGTGGGGCAGGGGCGGGGGCCACCGGGCGGGGGCAGGGGCAAGCCACGCCATCTGCCGCTGGCCAAAAAACCGTTCAGGAGGACGGGACATACCGTTCACGTCTGGGCTGGGCCGAAACATGCAATATCTTGTACAAATCCCGTAAAATCAACCATACACCTGATTGGCCTCATTTTTCTTGCATCAAATTCTTAAAAATAAAGTCACTCTACATACATGCATTTCATTAAATTACAGGAACGTTCAATACTGCTTAAAAATCAACAACCCTTCAAAAACTCTCTTTTTCGTCACTTTATAGTTAACAATGCTAAATCATCAATCTATTCGTTGGAATTCAATTAATTTAAAGCCTCCAGGCGCCCTTCAAATTTTATCCTATCCGAATTGATACAATTTAAAGCAATAACATGCATTCAAATCACGTAAATTAAATTAAATGGAAAGGAATAAATCGAATTAAAATAACACAATATTAAATACAATTCAATTCAATTAATATAATACATTGAATTAAGGATTCGAATAATTTCATTCGGGACGCGCCTCCAGGCGTGTTCCCAGGTTGCTCCACCTTCTCCGCAGCTTCCCAAAAAATCCAGATGGAATCTGGATCCCGATATTTAAAGCTGCCCCAATTGCGGTTTGCGAAACAAAAAAAACCAACATAGTAGCCATTCTCCAGTATGTACATGCAAACGGGAGGATTCCTTAAATCTCACGTCCTGTGGCAGGTCGTGCTATTTATTTTTCAATTGTTTAGCCATTTTGTTGAAAGCCGACTTATTTGTTATATTCTTGACTTACACCCTGGAGATTAAGGGACGGATTTTCGAGACAAGTCGTGATTTTATATTTGTAATAGCAGCTTTAATAGCAGCAGTTTGCCCCCCTGTTTAACCCCAGGATACTTGTTTGATTTTTAATAGCAGCATGTTTCCCACTAACCCATGTTTGACCCGTGGATCCCAGCCTGGATCTGCCTTGGAGTCCAGGGCCTGGAGTAACCTGGACCTGCCCAGGACACAGTTGTTTTAGCGATGTATTAACTATTAACTAGTGACTATTAACTATTAAGTATTAAGTATTAGCTATTAACGATTAAATCTATCGCTATCGAGATTGGCTTAGCGATGAAAGCGATGAAAGCGATGCAGCAAGGTGTGGCCCTCGAGTCCCAACTGGCCTGGCCCAGGCCGCCTAGAAGCTGACCTGGCCTGGAACTACTCGAATTTCTGGCCAGCCCCCGGCCAGCCCCCCCCCCCCCCCCGCCCCTCCCTTGGAGTGACACTCTCCCCCGGTTCTATGTCTAGATTCTAGTAGAAGTCGAACCCTGCTTGGCAGTAACATATGAGGGGTCGAGTGCGCGCTGCAGCTTCGATGCTTTTCACGACGTCAATATCATCGAATAACATATTTCCTTCAGTCGAATATTCCGAGGATGCTCCCTGATACGAGAAAGAATGTTCCCACTCTGGGTCATGGCCAAACATACGTATTGAAGATAATGCATCGAGTTAACTTAGTGCGTAGGCTGGTCGACTCAATTGGACAGCTTAAAAGCCCAACTGAGTGGGTAACTGCGCGCAAAGCAGAAGCTTTAGGCGTTTAGCTTTGTGATTGCGCAGTTCCGGTACACTGCGCGGAACCAACACTTCGCAACTTGGATGCAGGTTCAATCAGGTGGGTTGAATTCGCAACCTGGTCTTTGTCTTTCTGCATGATCAAAGCTCGCCGCAAATGAAGCGCAAAAACGGTAGGCAGATTGGTGGGAGAAGGGGAGTATGTGCATGGTGGGTGGTTGGGTCGTGGTGTGTGTGAGGGTGGGTGGGTGGGTGGGTGGGTGGAGAGTGTGGGGGGGGGGGTAAGCAGAAGTGCAGGGGTTAAATCATCTGGATTTTTGGAGCTTGTGAGCATTTGGGGGAAACCTAGACCAGGCCTAGACCCGGGCAAGCTCAGCCACTCTGCAGCATACCAGTACTGATCAGTATACATCATCTTCACTTTAAGCTAAACAAGAAGTTAGAACTTTGAAAGAAGCCAATTTGAAGGTAGCTTTGAAAAGCTACTAACGGAGACTGGCCAGATAGCTCCAGAACCAGAATAGCTTTGAAAAGGGGGGGCTTAAAAAACGAAAAAACCCTGCCTGGACTGACGTGGATGCCTGGCTCCCTATCTCCCACCAAGAAATCCTAGCAAGATGGCAGGTGCCTTATTTTGCCGAAAAGTAAAATGGACAAAAATCAGACACAAATCAGTCGATCCAAAAGCAGTGTGACCGACTAACGCTGGTGTAAGCGTGGTAGGTATTGGTGGTAGTAGTACAAGGAAGGGCTATGGATGGACTCAAATGGGAGATTCTTGCTCGGTTACATCAACAATTACACGAGTGCATGCCATCTGCTTTTTCTTGATAGATGCTAATAGTTATAAAACCACCGAGAAAACAAGCAAAGATAATATGTAATATTATATATATATATAAAAAAAAAAAAAAAAAAAAATATATATATATATATATATTTATATATAAAATATATATATATATATATATATATATATATATATATATATATATAATATTATATATAATATTAGATAAGGGTATGTGGAGGCATTGGGAAGTACCTATGGAAGCAAGATTTCTTGGAACTTTTTAATAGGTCTCCACTGCTCCTGCCTGCAGACTGTTTGCCATCAGTGTGTTCCAATAACTCGAAAGAAAGCAAGGTATAGGCAACTTGACAATTCAACATCAGCTTGGAAGTTCGATTCATCGTAATGTGCATCATATCTGCCATTCTCGAACTTGTGTAGACAAAGCAGGGTAAATCAGGTGACTCTGACCCTACGAGATACTAATTCAAACTTGTGTAGGCAAAGCAGGGTAAATCAGGTGACTCTGACCCTACGAGATACTAATTCATCATATCATCATATCATTTGTGTAACGCCTTATGGGGTGTGGGTGGTGGTGGTGGTGGGGACCCCACGCCCCAAATATGCAGAGCTTGTGGAAAGGATGAAGAATCTGGTATTTTTTGCCCAGTAAGAAAAAAGTTATGGGCCTTCCAAGTTTGGGGGGTGGGGGTGGGGGTACAGCAAATTGCTGCCTTTTAAATAAAATTAGGTACTTTGTGGACCTTTTTCTAGCCATCAAAAGGACATGGGAGTGATCTTGGGCGTTCCTCTACTAAAGACCAGTCCATTGGTGCTACTGCCCCCCCCCCCCCCCCCCCCCCTAACTGAACCCAAATTACCCAACACTAGCAGTAAAAAACTGAAGTACAGATTCCGCAGTGAACGTAATTACTTAATAGGGCAGGCTCTTTTTTACCCGCATCTCTTCTTTTTACCTGGGACCATTTCATGTTGTTCCATGGATCCCTTCTCTTCTAGCATTGAATGTGATGACTGCAGACGGGAATTGGAATTTTGGTAGGAAAACCTTGACTTATGACAGATGGAGGGCCATCTCAAATAAGTTACAACTCTAAACTCTGATGCACGGGTGGAAGTTTGTTTTTGTGTGCGACCCGTCGCCAAATCGGCTACCCAGGGGCGACCACCGTGCGATCCTCAGGTGTGCGAGTTTAGAGCGAAATCGGCCCTTGGTCGCCACAAATGCGACCGCGAGTAAGTGATTTGTGCCCTAGGTCGCACCTTGGTCGCACCTGGGTCGCACAGGCCCAGCCCAGCTAGCTAGCTAGCTCTAAGCGACTAAGCCAGCTCTTGTCGGGTGGTCAATCCTCCCATGCAAGTGGGTGCTTGACTACTTGTGCCTCTCATGGACTGCAAGTCAGACGTGATCATTATCAAGGGACTTAAATATAAGTGCCCTGATGGTTATGTGGCAGGACCACGTTCTACACATAACACCTCTTCAACTTATCAGGGCACCCTGCTGGCCCTGCTAAGCATCCTCGTCTCCTGTGGTGGACAGCCTCTCCAAATGTGATCCTCTTCAAATGTGAGCCTCTTCAAATGTGAACTTCCTAATGGGTCTGTAGCCGACAATGTATGGTGCCACCCAGCACGCTATCCAGGGCATGTCGGCACGGCCACACACAGCGCACCGCCAGATAGGCTCCTGAGTCAGGCTCTCCTTCTGCGCCCGCTGCTTCTCCAACTCTTTCTGCAGCTCCTGCTGTGCAGCCTGCCATTTAAGCAGCTGCTCCCGCGCACCCTCCGGGCTCATCCCAAGAGCGTCAACCAACACAGCCTGCAGCCGTGCAAAGTCAGCACCTTCAGGATCCATCCCAGCCAGCTTGGCCACCCCCTCTTCGTTGTTTAGACCCTCTGCATCCAGGACGCTCTGCAGCTGCCTCAGCACCTGGTGCTCCACACCATCAAAAGGCCCTTCCATAGTCTCTGATGTTTTATCCAGGGTTTCCTCCTCCTCCTCCTCCTCCTCCTCCTCAAACTCCTCCTCCTCCTTCTCCTCAAACTCCTTCTCCACTTCCTGCTCCAGTTCCTCTCTTACCCTGACTGATGTGCGGGCAGCAGGCACAGACTGCCGAGGGGCCGCCGGAGCCGCCTGCTGCTGGGGAAGTGGTCCAGGCACATGCGTCACAGGCCTCTCCTCGGCGGTTAGTATCCTCTTGCTCTTCAACATCCCATCCAGAGCAGTCCTCAGGTCCTCTACTGTCACCTTTGCCTCGCGAGGGCGCTGCTTTGCCCGGATAGCCACTGCCTGGCGGGTCTGCTGGCACCATGTATCCACATCGCGCCCATTGCCAAACTGGGGTGCGCAGATCAGCTCTTCTGCAAGGGCGGTAGCCCCATCCCGAGCACACTGGGCGAGTGGCAGCATCCGCTCCATCTTGACTAGCATCATGGCAGCTGCTGCCTCGGCAGAGAGGTCTTGGAAGTGGAGCTTCTCAGCAAAGCGAGAGGAAAGCCCGGGATTGGTTTTCATCATGCGCTCCATGTCCCTTTGGTAGCCAGCTAGGATGACGAGCACCTTGTCCTTGAATTCTTCAGAGGTCAGAGCTTTCACCAGCTCGTCGACCACCTCCGTCATGTACGACCCTCCCCGTGCAGGGTCCAGCTGGTAGGCCTCGTCAATGAATAGCACCCCCCCACGGCTGCGCTGCAATGCCTCCCGGGTCCACTTCCCCGCCTGGCCTGAACAGCCAGTGATGAGGTCTGAGGCAGACACCTCCTGCACCTCCGCGTCTGGCAGCAGCCCCAGCGCTTTGAACATGCGGCCCAGACGGCGCGCCACAGTCGTCTTCCCTGTGCCTGGGCTGCCAGTGAACACGTAGTTGTAGCTCACCACGCCCGCAAGCTCCTCGCCTCGCTCCTGGCAAAATTCCACCATTGAACGCAGCTTCTCCAGGTGCTCTTTGACCTCCTCACAGCCAAGTAGGTCATCAAACAGGCTATCCAGTGCTGTGTTGTCTACCCGCTCTGGGGCAATGCCAAAGTCTGCCAGGGTGAGCGGCTGCTGGTCACTTCCGGCAGGGCGGCTCATCAACGCAAGCTTGGCCTGGCTCAACAGATTGTCCAGCGTGCCGGCGTTGCCGAAGTTGGGCTTGGCCCGAGCTCCTGCCAGCGAGGCCACTGCCTGCTTAGCCACGTCAAGGTTGAGCTTCAAGCCCTCAGTGCGCGCCTTAGCCATGAGGATGCGGATGAGGGCGGCGTCACTGAAGTCGGGGAACACAAAGGCATGCTCTAGCTGAAAGCGGCGTGCCAGCCCTGGGTTGGTGTGCTTCATCATGCTGCGCATCTGCACCTCGTAGCCCAACAGCACCACTGCGCGGTCGTCGCCGGCACGGGCTTGTACCTGCTCCACCAGCGTGTCCACCACCGCTGTCTTGTAAGGGTCGTTGGCGCCGCTAACACCAGCATTAGCACTGCAGAGGGAGTAGGCTTCATCGATGACCAACACGCAGCCCTCAGCCGCCTTCAGAATGCCACGGGTTAGCTTCTCCGAGGAGCCGGTCACATCCCCCAGAAAGTCAGAGGGGGTCCTTAGCAGCACGTCTCCCTTTGACAGCAGCCCCATCTCACCCAGCAGGCGGCCATAGTGCTCGGCCACTGTCGTCTTCCCCGTGCCTGGGTTCCCCAGAAATATCCGGTTGAGCACCACATCCAGAGGCCGCTCCTCCCGAAGCTCCCGCTCCCAGTTGCGAGCCACCATCTCAATCAGTTGCTCCACTTGGTCCTTCACAGGCTGTAGTCCTTCCATCTCCATGAGATCCCTATACGCATCCGTGCCCCTCAGCCGTTGTGGGGTGGGCGGGGGGCCCAACATGTCACGCTGAACAAACTCAAAGATGTTAGGCTTACCATGCCTCTCCTCCTTGATGATGCGGTCTGCCTGCCGCCCACGTACTGCATCAAACATGGCACGCACCGCTCTGGCATTGCCGAAGCCTTGCTGCCCCCTCCTTCGCCCCAGCCGCCTGATGGCTATGCGAATGGCCTTGTCATCGTTGCATGTGAAGGGGTTGGCGCGGCGCTGAGCCTTCACAGGGGGTTCCCGGGAGCCAGGGTAGTGTGCCTGCATGCCATCTTGGTCGCTCTTCCACTCTTGGCCGTCATGGTGCCATTGCTCCCCATTCGGAGACACCAGAGGGTTTCCCGTAGATGCAAAGGCAGTTGACTCTGGGCCATAGCCATTGGTATTGCGGTACTGATCATACCACGAGGCTCCATTCCATGTCCACTCATTTCCAAAGCGGTCCTTCACCACCGTTCCCTGCGCTAGCTGCCGGCCAGGGTACATGTACATGGACCCCCTCTGGCTGGCAGGGGTCGGTGGTGCAGGATCCTTCTTCTTCTTTGGCTGCTTGCTGCCTCCACTGCCGGCAGGCTCCTTCTCCATGAGTCCCCGGAAGATCAGCTCCAGCTCCTTGTCTGAGTAGTCCTTGAAAGCAAAGCGCAGTGGGAAGCGTGAGGGCAGCCGCACGTTGTGCTCAAATAGGCTATCCATATCCTTTGTATAGCCAGCAAACAGCCAAACCAGTGGGCCGTACTCGCTGGCCAGCCCCTCTGCCAAGGGGAGGATAAAGTCCAACACTTGCCTGCCCACACGGTCCGACACCAGCTGGTAGGCCTCATCTACAAAGAGCACCCCGCCGCCCGCCTCCTTCACTTCTGCTAGTTTCTCTTTCATATATGTCACCCCGCGGTTGACCAGCTCTGCGCCAGATAGCTCCACAAACAGCGCATCCTCTGGCACCACCTCCACCTGAGCCAGGAAGGTGCTGTAGTGTCGGGCAACGGTGGTTTTGCCCGTCCCCGGGTTGCCATCAAAGCGGGCGTTGTAGGAGGAGGAGGCAGCAGTGCCTTGACGTTTCGCTAGCTTGATGCGGAGGTACTGGCTGATCATGGTGTCCTTAACGTCTGCCAGCCCAACCATGCCCATCACCTCTGCCATCACTTTAGGTGCATCCTTCGGGTCTCCCGCCTCCACCTTCTCCCACCGTGCCCTTACTGCCTCACTCCTGTCCTCAACCCTTGTCAACGGCGCAGGCTGGGGCTTACCACTCGCTTGGGGGGATGACAGCGCAGCTTTAGCTACCTCCACCCAGCAAGACGGGAGGCATTTACCGAGTGGGTGCACCTTGCTAAAACGCAGTAACACCTCTGCATGCTGCATGGCCAGCTTTGGGTAGCGCTGCTGCCGGAGCAGGAAGGCCGCCCAGCTGCAAACCGCTTCCTCAATCCCAATGGTGGCACCTCCCTTGCCGTCCACCCACATGATGGTGGGGTGGCCTGCTGATGGAGTAGGGGGGTCAGTACCCTCGCCTATCCAGCTGTGTACCCCATTGGGGTCCAGCTCCTTTATGAAGATGAAGCGGGCGGCCCGCAGGCCCAGCTGCTTTGCCTCCCCTGGCAAATCCAACAGTAGGGTGTCCAGCAAGTTGTCTGCATGCATGGTCAAGAACAGTGGTGCTGAGGCTGGCTAATCAGCATGGTGTCGAGGCTGGCTAATCAGCATGGTGTTGAGGCTGGCTCATTCGCAGTGGTGGTGCCAAAAGACAGGGTTCCTGGGTGAAGTTATTGGGTTTTAACTCAAACCAAAGCCACGCAAAACAAGGGAACAGAATCTCACCTGCATGCAGTGCCCCCTTTGCTTTGTACATGTCCAGCGTGCAGAAGCTCAGCCTCTCCCAGCTGCACGTCAACCTTAACCACATCAGGTGCCACTGCAAGTGGGGCCTGAGAAGGTGAGCTTAGCAGTGGGCTTACTGGGACGGACAATGGAGCTCCTGGGCTGGACTGCTGGGCAGCCGGCTGTGGGGTTGCTGGGCTGGGCTGGTGGAAAGCCAGCTGTGGGGTTCCTGCTGGCTGTTCTTCGGTGGGAGAGCTATCACTGCCTCTCTGCAAAGAGGGAGTGCCATTATCGCTAGTAGGTGCTTCCTGAGGCTGTGAAGAGAGATGGGTGGCAGTTGCTGGCAGCGGGTACTGCTTATTGTCCTCTGCCCCCTCCCTCTTGATGGCGTCCACCTGATTGCACTCCTCTGCCTGCAGTTGGGCCTGGGATCCTGCGTTTTCCTCAAGCACCTCATCTGACCCCTCCCCTCCATCGTGATTAGTAGCTGCAGCGATTGCCACAGTTGGCGAGGTTCCATCCAGGTGATGACTGGATGCTTCTTCTAAGGCACCATTGCCACTACCACCATAGCCACCTCCACCTCCACCGTTACCACTGCCACTGCTATTACCACCTCCACCATTGCCACCACCACCATCACCCCCCCAACTACCATCATTGCCACCTTTGGTAGTCCGCAGCAGCTGAGCTATCCTCTGCTGCACCAACAGCCTCTCCTGCTGCATCAAACTTATCTCAAGAAGGTCCCCCTGATTGCGCTCCTCCGCTTGCAGTTGGGACTGGGATTCAGCTAGGGCTGCCTCCTCGGCCTGCACCCTCTCCTGCCGCTGCTCCTCGACTGCACTCGCCGCATTCTCATCGGCTGCAAGGTGCTCGCAGGTCTTACAGGGTGCCGAGCGCCCCTGGTGGCAGCGCCCTGACATCGTGTGCCCAGCCACGCACTTCCACTGCACCACCTTGGTACACTTCACCTGCAAGGGGTGATGGCATTTGTTTTGTTTAGAATTCCGGAAGACCCGAGGGGTGATGACATCTGCCTGCTTGTTAGAAGTTCAGAAGATTCAAGGGGTGGCCACATTTTGTTTAACAACTCAAGACCAAGGGTGATGATGTGATGAAATGGGGTTTCGTCCGAATCAGTGTTTTTCTTTTCAGCTAGAAGCAGCAGCTTCTAGCTAGGTAGCTCCCCTGACTGGCTATTCAGCCAAAGCTAATGCAACCTCATGCGTCTGAAAGCTGACAGAATCCGCTGATATCAAGATTTTGGTACTTAGCCCAGTGGCTGGCTCAGAGAGCTGCCTAGACGCTGCTGCTTGTAGCTGAAAATTAAACACTATGGTTAGACTGCAATATCTTGGTGTCTTTTCCTAGTCCAGGGGTAGGCCAGATAGGCTAAAGGGACTTCTCCAATCGTGACAGGAAGGGCTAAAAAGAAAAAGCATTTTTGAATTGAACCCCAAACAAAAGTTTTACCGACAAGGGCCCTGATTCCATGCTACAGTGACGAAACGGGGGTTCGCCAGACTGCACTACCTTGTACTGCACTTTACCTGCAATGGTTGTACTGCACTTTCTTGTACTGCGCTTTACCTGCAATGGTAGTACTGCACTATCTTGTACTGCACTTTACCTGCAATGTCTGTACTGCACTACCTTGTACTGCACTTTACCTGCAATGGTTGTTCTGCACTATCTTGTACTGCACTTGACCTGCAATGGTTGTACCTGCAATGGTTGTACTGCACTATCTTGAACTGCACTTTACCTGCAATGGTTGTACTGCACTATCTTGTACTGCACTTTACCTGCAATGATTGTACTGCACTACCTTGTACTGCACTTTACCTGCAATGGCTGTACTGCACTATCTTGTACTGCACTTTACCTGCAATGGTTGTACTGCACTACCTTGTACTGCACTTTACCTGAAATGGCTGTACTGCACTATCTTGTACTGCACTTTACCTGCAATGGTTGTACTGCACTATCTTGTACTGCACTTTACCTGCAATGGTTGTACTGCACTATCTTGTACTGCACTTGACCTGCAATGGTTGTACTGCACTATCTTGTACTGCACTTGACCTGAAATGGTTGTACTGCACTATCTTGTACTGCACTAGACCTGCAATGGTTGATGACATGTTTTATTTTTATTTCAGAGAGAATTACGCATCCAGTAAACCCTGCGGGCCTGGGGATGGAAAGGCAAAAGGACTAATGTGACATATTGATATGATGACATGGGATGAACCCCCATGCACCATCTTGGTGCACCTTACCTTGACCTCGCAACACTTGCGCTGCACTTGGTGGCCATAGTCACAGACATCCGGAACCAGAAGGGCACACTTCACCTGCGAGGGGTGATGGGGAAATGGGGTTATGGCATGTGGTGATGGGGCAGTGGGGTGATGGGGCAATGGGGTGATGTCATGGCGTGACGGGGCAATGGGGTGATGGTATGGGGAAAAAGTTAAGGAATCAATCGTAGGATCATCAATTGTTGGATAAATAACTAAATAAACAGTATGCCTTATTACCAGGCGTGAGGTTGAGGGGGCCAGCCCGTTTGCTTGCAGTGGAGCAAACCACAGAATAACAATTGTTGGATAAATAACTGCCCCCTGCCTCGCCCCCCCCCCCCCCCCCCCCCAATAAGCTGAGCCCCCCCCTCTGCCCCCCCCCCCTCCCCCCCTCATCCCAATAAGCTGAGAAAAAACCCTGCCTCCCCCCCCCTTCCCCCCCTACACCCGTACCCCCCCTACATCCCCTACACCCCCCTACACCCCTAACCCCCAACACCCCACTACACCCCTACACCCCTTCACCCCTAAAACCCTACACCCGACAAGCTGACACCGCCCCCTCTCACTTGAGCATGCACGACTGCAGCTTTGGGGTGGCACAGCAGCGGGCACGGGTGGCCACAAGGTAGGTCTTCCCCACAAGGCAACGTGCAGCCTCCATGCTTGACCACCCGGTCAAAGTCCGCCAGCTCCTTGAGTGCAGTAACACTCTTGTGCCGTTCACACACAGCTGGTAGGAAGTCCAGCAGCTGACCCTTGGCTCTCAGTAGCTTTGCCAGGCGGCCCCATAGGTCCCGGCCACGCGCAGAGCGGCAGTTTGTCAGGCAATCCATGTTGCCAAACAGGTACATACCGTTCCGGGCGCGGGACAGCAGCACGTTGACTCGCTCAGCACTGGACAGGAAGCCAATGTCGCCCTGTGGGTTAGAGCGCACGGTGCTAATGAGCACAATATCGCTCTCCTCACCCTGGAAGTTATCCACGGTGGCTGCTCTCACAGTGGCCCACCCCTCGCCGCCGGCAGGGCCATCCATGAGGTTCAGGCTCTGCAGTTCCTTGACATCCATGTCATTCAGCTCTGCCCCTACCCTGAGCTCCACCAGTGCCTTGCGGATCTCAGCCAGCTGGCCCAGGTAGGGGGTGAGGATGGTGATGCTGGCAGGGCTGCAGCCAGACTGCTGCAAGAGGTACTTCGCAGTACGGCAGACCATCTGGACCTCGTGCATGTTCACCTTGGACTTGCCTCCTAGAACCGCCGCATCTGCATCGGCGGCCTCTGGGTGGTTGTGGTTGATGAAGAGCACCGGCCGGGCGATGCCTTGGACCCGTGGGTGGTGCAGGGTGGAGGCATGGTCCACCAGCTGTGGGTACATGGTGTGGCGGATGAGGTGCGGCACCTCTGGGCGCATGCGGTGCTGCACCTGTAGGGTGACGGATGGTAGGGGCACGCTGCCTTCTCCGCCACCATGCTTCACTAGCCTCTCAAACAGGGACACCTGCAGCAGCAGCAGCAGCAGTTTTTTTGTTTCTTGCATCACTTTTTATGTATGCGAACAGTACATTGTAGTGGGTGGGTGGGTGGGTGCATTGATACCATTCATTAGTCCTGATTCAGCCTTGGTCTCTTGGGGAACCGCTGGATTGCAGAAGATAAAAAACCAATCAATATAATACATAACCAATCAATAGGATACACAACCAATCGACATCATAAAAAACCAATGGCACATAATGCAGTGGCCACTCACGTCCATGTCAAACCCGTTGCCTGCCTCCCTGCGCAGCTTGTAGCATTCTGCCTTGGGCCGTAGCTGCTGGTGGTCCCCAATCAGAATGAGCTGCTTGCAGTTGTCCCCAATCGCGCTTAGCACCTGCGCCTCAAGAATCTCTCCCGCCTCCTCCACCAGCACAATATCAGGCTTGACCTCTTGCAGGATGCCTCTCATCCTGGCCGCCCCGACAGTGGTGCAGCCGATTATGGTCGCAGTGCTCAGCACATGGCTGCTACGGCTCAGCTGCAAGTCGTCCAGGCTGCGTGCTTTTATGCTCATCTTCTGCATCACTTCCGCCAGCTGCTTGCGTAGCATTTGCAGCCACTCTGAGTTCCACTGATTTTTCAGTGCTCTGCGCTCCTCCCTGCTCATTTCCCACATGTCTGCTGTCTCCTCACCTCCCGCCTTCACCCACCCCTCTTTGAAGGCTCCCCGGTCTTTGCCCGCACACCACTGCTTCCATAGAAAGTTAGGTTCAATGGGCTGGTTTTTTGAGCCCACCTTCTGGAAGCCAAGGCCTCCACGACCTCGACCACTTCCTAAGTTTCCACGACCACGACCCCCATCACCGCGACCGCCGCTGCTGCTGTTTGAGATTGTATCTCTTCCCTGACTGATACTGCTGCTGCTGCTGCTGCTGCAACTGTTTGGTGGTACAGTCAACTGCTCCAACTGCTCGTAGTACTCATCAGCCAGAAAGTCTGATATCTCGGCCCACCAGGCAGGCGACACTCCCAACCCAGAGAAAGCCTTCAGTTTCCTAAGCAGCCGGCCCGCCCTTTTGGTCAGCTCTTCCTGCTCATTCTTGAGAACTGCATAGCAATATGTCTCGGACTTGGAGAAGCGAGCCTCGGGGAGCTCCCATAAGCAACGCGACTTCAGCCTTGCGCTGATCTTTGACGAGCTTCCCAGGCGGATGATCTTGCTTTCTGGCACGCCCACATCCATCAGCGATTCCAGGAAGCTGTCCGTGGCGTGGTTGGTGAAAGAGAGGCACATAATCTTAGGCACCGCGCTCTGACCAGAGATTTCCCCCCAGCGGCTATGGGCCTCCAAGATGGCCTTCACCATCTGCACTCCGATGTAGGTCTTCCCTGTACCTGGCGGCCCTTGAATGAGCACCACCTTGGAGGTCAGCACCATCTGCAGGACGGCGCTCTGTGTGCTGTCACTCTGGACAGCCGCCTGGATCTCCTCACTGAAGTCTGCAAGTGCCCTACCGCCATGAGGCAGCTCCTTTGGGCCCGGTGGTTCCATGTGGGCAAGAGTTTCACGTAGAGGGATGCCGGACATGCGCTGCAGGGACAGCAACACCGGCTCGTATGTGAAATAGCTGGCTGAGGCGCTGAACAGGAAGGGGCAAAGGGTGGGCGCAAACGTGTCATACCGCAAGCCAACAAGTCTTTGGGTGATGGCGGCCATGGAGGTTTCACCAGGAAAGGAGACGCCCACCTGCAGCTTCCCCGATTCCAGATTATCTACCATGTCCCAATCCTTTCCCTTCCGCATTACCACCACCCCGAATGCAAGCGTTTGCAGCTGGAGCCTTTTCTTCTCCGTCCCCTGTGCATGGATTCCACCTGACGGTGTTTCAGAGCTGCTGCTGCTGCTGCTGCTGCTGGCGTGCTCCATTAGCAGCACGAGGGCTTCCTTTGCGAGTACGCGCCGCCCAGGGCCGTGGTGAAAAAAGTCGCTTGCCTCCCTTGCCTTCATCTTTGACACCCTTGCAGCTAGCCGGCTTGGCACTGGCACCGACAGCAGCACATACGGCTGCGGCTCAAAGCAGATCTCCAACAGCTGTGGGTTGCGGTACAGGCGCCGGAAGGAGGACGCTCCAGCTGCCAGCTCCTCTGCCAGCTCCTCCCGCAGTGAGCCAAGCAGGTCCTCGCGCATCAACCGGACCAAGCGGTCCAACTGCGCAGCCTCACGGTCCGCAATGAAGTCAGATCCCCCCACCGGTGGGAGATAGGGCGGCTCCTGGCAGTTGAGCTCCGCAGGAGTGGGCAGGATGCTTATGGAGCGATAGTCTGCAGGGTCATTGTCATGGTCCCTCACACCCGGCGGCCTCATTGCACTCTTGGCTGCCTGCAGGGACTCCGGGAATGCATCCGCCTGTGCTGCCTGAGAAGGGGCCAATGTTGCGCCGGAAGGCAGTGCAACAATACTGAATAGGGTGGCCAGCTGTGGAGCCAGGGAAGACATACCGACTGCAGTGCTGCAGTGCAACAACTCCACCACCTTAGCTGTCCATGGATCCTTGCATTGCCGAACCGCCTCCACCTCAGGTGCCAATTTGATTAGCATCCAAGCAACGACGGCCGGGTCTCTCAGTGTGTTGCTTACCAATGCCTTCTCAATGGATTGCATGAAGCCGGGGGCCTCCCAGAAGGTGTGAAAGATACGCAGCACACGGGAGGCATATGCCCCATGGCTAAGCTGCTCTGCCCCCAAGGCAGCAAGCAGCTCCAAAGGTGGGCCAAGGCTGTTGGCAGTAATACCCAAGGCGGTTGACAACACTGGCAGCAAAGCCTCGTCACATGTGAGGGCCAGCTGCTCAGGGCTTCCACGCTTCAGAAGCTGTGTGAAGAGCTGCCTTGCATCCACGGGGTTCCTCACCTCCGCCTCTCCACGCTTCAGCTTGTCCCAGAAGGAGGACCTTCGGATGCTGTTGTCACGATTCATACTGGAAGCAGCTGTGGCATCCCCGTCGGAAAACGATTGTTTGGGATTCAATTCATCAATGCTTTGTTTTGAGCTGTTCCTGACACGGTTTGGCAAGTCCCTTTAGCCTATTTGGCCTACCCCTAGACTGTAACATTCATACACCAGGGCTTTTTTCAAATCAAAAAGTGGGTTTTTTCTAGCTTTACGGTTTTAGGCCTCCTCCAGGGACAGCGTTCTCGTGCTTTTTATAGCTTTTTATAGCTTTCATATCCTTGTATAGCTTTTTGGGGCCATTTAGGGCAAAACAAAAAATTTGTGTACATTTTTATAGCGACAATTTCGCCAAATCGGGGTCAAAACAAGCGATCGCTATATATAGCGAAAATAAAAAGCCCTGCCATACACATACTGACTGAAATCAGCTGTGACATCCAAGACATATATCTGATCAGACAGTCATGGATGACTATTGTATGAGTTGTGCCACCGTATATCATTCAACTGACAACAGGACTGCAAGGAAACACTGGTGCCACCTGGCAGCATTGGATATGTTTTGGGTAAGGTTTGCATGTTAGGATTTACAGGAGTGCAACAGTGCAGGAGTAAAATAGTATAAAATACAAGATTACAAGAGTACATGAGTACACGTTGGGTATCTCATGGTTTCTTTAGAGTAGCCTGAATCCCTAAACTTTTTATTCCGATTCAGATAGTATTATAATGGATGCCCGGCTGAGCATCAGTGCGTTTTGTTAGGTTTGAGCCACAGTGTGTATGCATTTTACTTAGCTCAGCCAGTTAGGTATGTCAGCTGTACTACTAGGACACGAGTGCCTTGAAGAGGTTCGCACATTTAAAAATTGGTACAGCCAGCCCAGCCAGTTAGATGGACCAAGCCATGGAAGGAATACTCTGCTACCGTCTCCAAGCCAGGAAAGGTAATGAAAAGTAATGAGAACGCCTGGTGGGGCGTGGTATTAAGGGAACCCGTCGTACGTGGGCGGAGAACGGTCTTGCAACGGCTGGACAAGCTACCATCGCGGTTGACAGCGACCTGCAACGCTAAGGGTGGCCGTGTGGGGAATAGAACCCCCGGCCCTTCGTCGTTACAGCGATTTGGTGTACCACTAGACCAATCGTATCACTGGAACGGGCGTCATGAAAGGTATGCTCTGCTATATTCTCCATCCGAATTCTCCTTCAACAAATTAATCCCAGGTTTTGTAAGGCATTGCACACAAGTAAAAAGGTTGTCACAATGCTGAAACCTCCAGAAACACCTCGTCATTTTAATATTGTGAAAGATATTTCACAGCATCATGGTAGGACTCCCGACACAAACAAATGACAACGATTATTCATTTTGAATGGCGTTGCCAATCCTACAAAATAAAAGGCGCCTTTAGGAGGAGGATTTTTCAAAGGAGGAGAATGGAAGTCTTTTTTGTTGTAAAGTAAAGTAGTCAGTTGAAGCTATCTAGCACTCAAATAGATATGCTCAAATAAAAGCAAGTATAAGCTCAAAACTCCCAAAATGATGTTGACTGTGATATGCACACGTACGTACCTGTGCGTACTGATATGGCCACGTGTGCCCTTCCCACAAGGGGGGGTACACCTCTACAGGGCAGGTGTGGCCGTGGTGGGATGCCTACCCTCATGCTATCCTTTGCGGTGACTGCAACCTGGAATTCTGACGATTCTGGAAGAGGGCAATTGAGTTGCGTGGTTTTTAGGGGCTTGGGCAGTCACTCGCACATCACGAGCAAGCAAATCACACTGCTAATTTTGAGGGTAAACTGATCCCCCTGTTTTTGCTTGAGAGGGCACACACAAAAAAAAAAAAAAATATATATATATATATATATATATCGGTGTTTTGGGCTTCAAAGGGTGCATACAAGGTTGAAGACACCCCAAATTAGCAGTGGTAGAAACACTGTCACCCACTCTTACGTCACCTGCACCTCAGTCGAGACTCCACGACTGGGGGGGTGCGGTTGCAACAGCTTAGCCAAATTAGCGCAATCAAATAGATTGAATCAATGTAATAGGAGGTTTGAACAGGATTTAATTAAGGGAAAAGTCTCCAAATCTGGCCGGCCCAAACTACTCACTCGTGCTATCCGGAGACCCCGTTTTTGAAGTCGCTTCAACGGTCGTGAAGAAACCCTCTACCCTTCCGGTTGGATGGAGATCGTGCTACAGGTGAGAGGGGGTGGGATGGGGAGCCTTGACCATGCAATGCCAACCCATCAAGCACGGCGTTTTGATACCGGTAGATATCAAAATTAGATTGCAATTTGTTCGTCTGTTGTGTTGAACCTGTTGAGCCTCAAACATGTCTCAAAGACGTGATAGGTACCCGAATGAAAAAACCAACCAAATGTCCGTCCCTCCGTTAGTCCGTTAGTTATTCAGTCACAAAAGAACATTTCCAGGTTTCATAAAATAAAATAAACTTGAACATAATATATTTAGATGAATTATAATACTTATTTATACCGGACATTTTCTCACGAGAGCACACATGAGCATCGCAATTGAATAAAAGGAGCTAAGGTTTGTGTTTTTCGGGCCAAAAGCTACAATTCACGGGGTACCGTTTTTTAACATTTCAAATGTGTACCATCTAAACATGTGCACATACGTAGGTATGGGAGAAGAATTGTCGAGAAAAAATCTAGGCGAGACATGTAAGCATCACAACGGACGAAATATTCCCCTAGGGCACTTCTGCTATAATTAGCACACGGACCTCAGGTCCGTGCGTGAAGTGGGCATAGGCAAGCCACGCCACCTGCCGTTGGGAAAAAATCGCATGCGTGTACTTCGACAGAAGATATCCCCTGACCCCGCCTGCACTGCGAATAATCCTTCTTTCCGCGAGTGCAATACCTTCAATGCGTCCACTCAACTGTTTGGCGTTTCCGACGACTTCTGGGCCAGCCCAGAGGTCGTCCCCAAACATGCAATACCTTGTAAAAATTGAAACTTCGGTAAATGCCAATGACGTACGTCCACGCATAAGTTCACGTGTAGGTCTGAACGTCAACCTACGATATATGTCATCGACGGCTCTAACTGTTGGACGTGAAGTCTGTAGGCATGCACGTGAAACAACGGGTCGCGACATCGACGGTATAGTTACCGCCCCCGTATTAGGGAGCAAACCCAGTACGGCGGGCGTACTGCCGGCGGAGGAGGCGGGGGCGGAGGAGGAGGAAAGTTAGCCCTAAGGGTTCGGCGTTCGGAGCGCTCTCGGGACAAGCCAGCCGGCGTTGCGCGTGACTCAGCGGCTTGGGACCGAGACCGAGGTCCGAGACCGAGACCGAGACCGAGGTGCGAGACCGAGGTCGAGACCCAGGTCCGAGACCGAGATCGAGACCGAGGTCCGAGGTCCGAGACCGAGACCCAGACCCAGACCCAGGTCCGTGACCGAGACCGAGGTCCAAGACCCAGACCGAGTTCGAGACCTAGTTCCGAGATCGAATCCCAGGTCCGAGATCGAATCCCAGGTCCGAGATTGAGACCCAGACCTAGGTCCGAGATCGAATCCCAGGTCCGAGATCGAATCCCAGGTCCGAGATCGAGACCGAGACGAGATCGAATCCCAGGTCCGAGACTCAGACCGAGACCCAGGTCCGAGACCACAGACCCGCGCAAACCCCACAGGGGACCCAGGGAGGGACGGGGGCGGCAGGCTGGTTACCGCCCCCGTATTTGGGAGCAAACCCAGTACGGCAGGCGTACTGCCGGCGGGGGCGGAGGAAGAGGAGGAGCCATTTAGCCCTAAGGGTTCGGCATTCGGAGCGCTCTCGGGACACGCCAGCCGGCGTTGCGCGTGACTCAGCGGCTCGGGACCGAGGTCCGAGACGTAGGTCGACTGAGACCGAGGTCCGAGACCGAGACGCAGGTCGAGATCGAGACGTAGACCGAAACCGAGGTCCGAGACCGAGACGCAGGTCGAGACCGAGACGTAGACCGAGACCGAGGTCCGAGACCGAGACGCAGGTCGAGACCGAGACGTAGACCGAGACGCAGGTCGAGACCGAGACGTAGACCGAGACCGAGGTCCGAGACCGAGACGCAGGTCGAGACCGAGACGTAGACCGAGGTCCGAGACCGAGGTCCGTGACCGAGATCGAGGTCCGAGACCGAGGTCCGAGATCGAGACCGAGGTCCGAGACCGAGGTCCGTGACCGAGATCGAGGTCCGAGACCGAGGTCCGAGATCGAGACCGAGGTCCGAGACCCAGACCGAGATCCAGACCCAGGTCCGAGACCGAGACCACAGACCCGCGCAGACCTCACAGGGGACCCCAAGGGGGGCAGGGGGCGGCATTCTGGTTACCGCCCCCGTATTAGGGAGCAAACCCAGTACGGCAGGCGTACTGCCGGCGGGGCGGCGGAGGAGGAGGAGCCATTTAGCCCTAAGGGTTCGGCATTCGGAGCGCTCTCGGGACACGCCAGCCGGCGTTGCGCGTGACTCAGCGGCTCGGGACCGAGACCGAGGTCTGAGACTGAGACCGAGGTCCGAGACCGAGACGCAGGTCGAGATCGAGACGTAGACCGAAACCGAGGTCCGAGACCGAGACGCAGGTCGAGACCGAGACGTAGACCGAGACCGAGGTCCGAGGACCGAGACGGAGGCCCGAGACGTACGAACGCAGGTCGAGACCGAGACGTAGACCGAGACCGAGATCCGAGACCGAGACGCAGGTCGAGACCGAGACGTAGACCGAGGTCCGAGACCGAGGTCCGTGACCGAGATCGAGGTCCGAGACCGAGACGTAGACCGAGGTCCGAGACCGAGGTCCGTGACCGAGATCGAAGTCCGAGGCCGAGGTCCGAGACCGAGATCGAGACCGAGGTCCGAGGTCCGAGACCGAGACCCAGACCCAGACCCAGGTCCGTGACCGAGACCAAGACCCAGACCGAGTTCGAGACCTAGTTCCGAGATCGAATCCCAGGTCCGAGATCGAGACCTAGACCTAGGTCCGAGATCGAATCCCAGGTCCGAGATTGAGACCCAGACCTAGGTCCGAGATCGAATCCCAGGTCCGAGATCGAGACCGAGACGAGATCGAATCCCAGGTCCGAGACTCAGACCGAGACCCAGGTCCGAGACCACAGACCCGCGCAAACCCCACAGGGGACCCAGGGAGGGACGGGGGCGGCAGGCTGGTTACCGCCCCCGTATTAGGGAGCAAACCCAGTACGGCAGGCGTACTGCCGGCGGAGGAGGCGGAGGAGGAGGAGGAGGAAAGTTAGCCCTAAGGGTTCGGCGTTTCGGAGGGTCTTCGGGATACGCCAGCTGGCGTTGCGCGTGACTCAGCGGCTCGGGAACGAGACCGAGGTCCGAGACCGAGACCGAGGTGCCAGACCGAGGTCGAGACCCAGGTCCGAGGTCGAGGTCCAAGACCGAGACCGAGGTGCGAGACCGAGACGCAGGTCGAGACCGGTCGTAGACCGAGACCGAGGTCCGAGACCCAGGTCGAGACCCAGGTCCGAGACCGAGACCGAGACCCAGGTCCGAGGTCCGAGATCGAGACCGAGACCCAGGTCCGAGACCGAGACGCAGGTCGAGACCGAGACGTAGACCGAGACCGAGGTCCGAGACCCAGACCAAGATCGAGACCGAGGTCCGTGACCGAGACCGAGGTGTGAGACCGAGATCGAGACCGAGGTCCGTGACCGTGACCGAGAACGAGGTCCGAGACCAAGGTCGAGACCCAGGTCCGAGACCTAAACCGAGACCGAGACCCAGGTCTGAGACCGAGATGAAGACCAAGACCCAGACCGAGACCCAGGTCCGAGATCGAGAGCCAGACCGAGGTCCGATACCCAGACAGAGACCGAGACCCAGGTCCGAGATCTAGAGCCAGGTCCGAGATTGAGATCGAGACCCAGACCGAGAAACAGGTCCGAGATCGAGATCCAGACCGAAACCCAGGTCTAAAATCGAGACCCAGACCGAGACCGAGACCCAGGTCCGAGACCGAGACCAACCACAGACCCACAGAGCCGCGCAGACCTCACAGGGGACCCCAAGGGGGGCAGGGGGCGGCATTCTGGTTACCGCCCTCAACTAAGCAGAGACACCACGGTTACACCGGTCACACTGGCGGCGGCGGAGGAGGAGGAGCAATTTAACCTAAGGGTTCTGCGCCCGTGAGAGCCCTCGGGCGATGCCAGCCGGCGTTGCGCATGACCTGCGGATGCCGCATGGAAGCTTCGAGACGCAGAAGACCGAGACCGAGACCGAGACCCAGACCCAGACCCAGACCCAGACCCAGACCCAGACCCAGACCCAGACC
>JACBWV010000610.1:117317727-117410227 GCA_013435795.1 Chlamydomonas sp. ICE-L | reverse complement strand
TTAAACATATGTTGCAGGAGTCACCGGCATCGCTTCCATAACACCAGTCCCCATAATGTAATCATATGTTCCAGGAGTCTCCGTCATTGATTAGATAACACGAGTTCCCGTGTTTAAAATATAGGTTACATGAATGTCCGTCATTGAATGCATAACATGAGTTCCCGTGTTTTAGACATGGGTTGCAGGAGTTACCAGCATCGCTTCCATTACACATATCCCCGTAATTAAGAAATAGGTTGCAGAAGTCTCAAGATTTAATTAAATAACACGAGTCACTCATAGATTTACACAATCGAGATTGCGGGGTGGGGTGGGGGGGTGGGGTGGGGTGTGTGTGGGGGGGGTCCAATAATTATTTACCTGCAAAGGCTATCAGATTATACAGAACTTTCTACGAGCCAACTGCCTATATTCAAAGACATTTAAGGAAGATTGAAACTGTCTTAAATCGGGTTGTAATTAGTCCTCAGCAACGAGATTTTAGTGTTGATAAAAGGTGACCCACCTCATAGGGTGGAATTCCTACCTCAATGTAAGGAATCAAAGCGACAATCCTCACGCAACATGTAGTTAAGCATACCATCCAGCCTAAATATATATGTCAAGGCTGGCACATCTCCGTTGGTGGAAATGCATAAAGTTCACAGAAAGGCAGGCCAGCAAGGCAGCGATCCCCCACAAAGTTCATCCATACCAACTAAAAAATAACACCTGCACTACTAATGGATAGGTAGGGAAGCCTTTGAGGGACGTCCGCTGAATGCTTGTAGTCGCAGTAGTGCACTCAGTGTTGAGAACCTTCTCCATGGATTTCATGTCGGTGTTACTACATGCACCGTCCGCCTTCAGTACAGCACAGATTAGTAACCAAACCATTTTGTTGTGTTTTCTCCCACTATGTGTGTTTTTTGTGGGTGTTGGTGGGTAGGTTGTTGGTGGCATATACAGGTGTGGTGGCAGAGGCAGGTGCCGAACAAGCAGCCCTGCCAACACGCACGTGTGTGCGTGCGTGCGTGTGTGTTTGTTTGTGCGTGCGTGTGTGTATGTGTGTGTGTGCATGTTTGTGTGTGTGTGTGCATGTGTGTTTGCTTGTGTGTGTTTATGTGTGTGTGTGTGTGTGTGTGTGCGTGCGTGTGTGTGTGCGTGTTTGCGTGTGTGCGTGTGTATGTGGGTGTGTGCGTGTGTTTGTGGTGCAGGTGTGTGTACGTGTGTGTGTGTGTGTGTGTGTGTGTGATTCTGTGTGTGTGTCTGTGTGTGTGTGTGCTCATGTGTGTATGTGTGTGTACGAAAGCATGTTTATATGTGCGTGTATATGTGTCGGTGTGCATGTGTGTGTGCATGTGTGTGTGCGAGTGCGAGTGTATGTGTGTGTATGTGTCTGTGCGTGTGTTTCTGTCTGTGTGTGTCTGAGTGCGTGTGTGCACGTGTGTGTGTATGCATGTGTGTGCGCACGTTTGTTTGTGTGTGTCATTGTGTGTGTGTCTGTGTGTGTGCGTGTGTGTCTGTGTGTGTGTCTGTGTGTGTGTGTCTGTGCGTGTGTCTGTGTGTGTGCTTGTGTATGTATGTATGTGTGTGCGTGTGCGTGTGCGCATGCATGTATGCATGTTTGCGTGCGTATGTGTGAGTGTGTGTATGTGTGTGTGTGTGTGTGTGCGTGTGTGTGTGTGTGTTCATGTGTGTGTGTGCGTGTGTGTACGTGTGTGTGTCTGAGTGCATGTGTGCGTGTGTGTGTGTACGTGTGTGTGTGTCTGGGCGTGTGTGTGTGTGTGTGTGTGTGTGTGATTCTGTGTGTGTGTCTGTGCGCGTGTGTGCTCGTGTGTATATGTGTGTATGAAAGCATGTTTATGTGTGCGTGTGTATGTGTCAGTGTGCATGTGTGCATGTGTGTGTGCGTGTGTGTGTGACTTTGTGCGTGTGCGTGTGTGTATGTGTGTTTGTGTGCGTGTGTGTGTGTGAGTGTGTGTGTATGTGCGTTTATGTGTCTGTGCGTGTGTTTGTGTCTGCGTTTGTGTCTGTGTGTGTCTGAGTGCGTGTGTGCACGTGTGTGAGTATGCGTGTGTGTGCGCGTTTGTTTGTGTGTGTCATTGTGTGTGTGTGTCTGTGTGTGTGCGTGTGTGTGTGCTTGTGTGTATGTTTGTGTATGCGTGTGTGTATGAGTGTGTGTGTCTGTGTGTGTCTGAGTGCATGTGTGCGTGTGTGTATGTGTGTCTGAGTGTGTGTGTGTCTGTGTGCACGTGTTTGTGTGTGTGTTAGTGTGTGTGCGTGTGTATGTGTGTGTGTCTGTGTCTGTGTGGTGTGTGTGTATGTGTGTGTGTATGTGTGTGTGTATGTGTGTGTGTGTGTGTGTATGTGTGTTCATGTGCATGTGTGTCGATGGTGAGCAGCATGGGGAGCAGCAAGGGGGGGAGGTGTTGATGTGCATGTGTGTCAATTGGGAGCAGCATGGGGAGGAAATGTCAATGTGCATGTGTGTTGATGGGGAGCAGCATGGGGAGCAGCATGGGGAGGAGATGTCAATGTGCATGGGTGTCGATGGGGAGCAGCATGGGGAGCAGCATGGGTAGGAGATGTCAATGTGCATGCGTGTCGATGGGGAGCAGCATGGGGAGGAGATGTCCATGTGCATGCGTGTCGGTGGGGAGCAACATTTGATGCTTTGGGGGCAGTGTGATCACCAGGGCTCATATTCAGTATCACATGCGAAGAACGATTCCGCGCCACCCTGTTCATCTTGGAATTGAAAAGATGACTCGGAGAACGATCCTCTGTTCCTGCGACGCGTACGTGCAGCAGACGTAGCGGACGCTGCCCCCTGGCGAACGAGCGATGGCGGGTCTGGAAGGAAGGACATCTTTTCGCGAAGAAACAGAAAAGGTAGTTCGGAGGAAAAGAAATATGAAAGCGAATTCGAAAAGCAGAAACGAAAACGGTCGAACCTGTACAAGTGAGGGGGCGCACTACGATAGCGTTACATTTGATGCGCACTGCCCTCTGTCTGTCTGCCGAGGGCCCTCGTGGGCAATCCGCATAGAAGAGAAGTAGAGCCCCTCGCGAGCCCCTTGCTGGTGGAGGGTCACTTGCCGGTGGAGGGCCACTTGCCCCTTGCTGGTGGAGGGTCACTTGCTGGTAGAGCCCCTTGCTGGTGGAGGGTCACTTCCCACTAATTTTGTGGGTGGTTGCTGGTGGGGTGGAACTACCCCCTAAATTAGTGGGTGCTTGTTGGTGGGGGGTAACTACCCCCTAAATTAGTGGGTGGTTGCTGGTGAGGGGTCACTACCCCCCTAAATTAGTGGGTGCTTGCTGGTGGGGGATCACTACCCCCTAAATTAGTGGGTGGTGTAGGTGGAGGGTAACTACCCCCTAAATTAGTGGGTGCTTGCTGGTGGGGGATCACTACCCCCTAAATTAGTGGGTGGTGCTGGTGAGGGGTAACTACCCCCTAAAATAGTGGGTGCTTGCTGGTGGGGTGTAACTACCCCCTAAATTAGTGGGTGGTTGCTGGTGAGGGGTCACTACCCCCTAAATTAGTGGGTGCTTGCTGGTGGGGGATCACTACCCCCTAAATTAGAGGGTGGTGTAGGTGGAGGGTAACTACCCCCTAAGTTAGTGGGTGGTGTAGGTGGAGGGTAACTACCCCCTAAATTAGTGGGTGCTTGCTGGTGGGGTGTAACTACCCCCTAAATTAGTGGGTGGTTGCTGTTGAGGGGTCGCTACCCCCTAAATTAGTGGGTGCTTGCTGGTGGGGGATCACTACCCCCTAAATTAGTGGGTGGTGTAGGTGGAGGGTAACTACCCACTAAATTAGTTGTTGGTTCCTGGTGGAGGGTTACTGCCCCCTAAATAAGTGGGTGCTTGCTGGTAACTACCCCCTAAATTAGTGGGTGGTTGCTGGTGAGGGGTCTTTACCCCCAAATTTAGTGGGTGCTTGCTGGTGGGGGGTAACTACCCCCTAAATTAGTGGATGGTTGCTGGTGGGGGGGCACTACCCCCTAAATTAGTGGGTGGTTTAGGTGGAGGGTAACTACCCCCTAAATTAGTTGTTGGTTCCTGGTGGAGGCTTACTACCCCCTAAATTAGTTGTTGCTTGCTGGTGGGGGGTAACTACCCCCTAAATTAGTGGGTGGTTGCTGGTGAGGGGTCTCTACCCCCAAATTTAGTGGGTGCTTGCTGGTGGGGGGTAAATACCCCCTAAATTAGTTGTTGGTTGTTGGTGGGGGGTAACTACCCCCTAAATTAGTGGGTGGTTGCTGGTGGGGGGTCACTAGCCCTTAAATTAGTTGTTGGTTGTTGGTGGGGGGTAACTACCCCCTGAATTAGTGGGTGGTGTTGGTGGAGGGTCACTACCCACTAAATTAGTTGTTGGTTGCTGGTGGGGGGTAACTACCCCCTAAATTAGTTGTTGCTTGCTGGTGGGGGTCAACTACCCCTAAATTAGTGGGTGCTTGTGGTGAAGGGTCACTACCCCCTAAATTAGTTGTTAGTAGGTCGCTGGTCGAGGTGCTCTGCCCACCAAATTGTTCTGCGATTTCATAACTACTAAATTTGTAGGTAGAATGTCATAACTACTAAATTTGGGGGTAGCTTATCGAACAACCTAGTTGCCGTGCGAGAGGTGACCGCCCGATAGGTGAGCGCCCTCGGGCGACGCCAGCCGGCGTTGCGCATGAACTGCGGATGCCGCTTGGAAGCTTCGAGACGCAGAAGACCGAGGCCCAGATCGAGACCGAGACCCAGATCGAGACCGAGACCCAGACCGAGACCCAGACCCAGACCCAGACCCAGACCGATACACAGACCGAGGCACAGACCGATACCCAGAACGAGGCACAGACCCAGACCGAGACACAGACCCACGTAACCACGACCGTGCGAGAGGTGACCGCCCGATAGGTGAGTGTGACGTCTGAAAGACGTCTTAGCTTGATATAAAGTATCAGGAGAGAAAGGAATTGAACCTCTCTGTTTTCTGGCGAGAGTTAAGCTTCGGGCTTAAGTCTCATACATTCTCCCGTGGTTTAACGATAAACCCGTTGATTCGAATTAGCCATCCAGAGTAGTCGAATAGTCTGAAGGGCGCGCGTAGGGCGCGGACGTAAGGCGCGCGAAGGTCGCGGACCTGGTGGACGGTTACAACCGTCCGACAGGTCACGTCAGTTCCCCTTCCTCGGGGAAGTCGTCGCCACCTCGAGGTAGCGCAGGTGACGGATCGTTATCTGTCACATTTCCCCCCTCTCTAGCTCGCGACTTCTCCCGAAGTCGTGTGCTTGTTCGTTGGACGTACTCGTCAGGGGTTTCTGTCGAGGCCTCGCGACGAGTGCGGGGGCGGACCGGCGCGTGCGGATCAGGGACGGGTGGGAGATCGATAGGTCGTGAGCGGTCGGGATTTTGGCGCCAGTACATGTCGATGTCGGTGGCACAGGGACCTGCGAGGTCGGATTCGAGTTCCCACGTATGGACGTGATCAGAGTGCAGCCACTGAACGTAGTAGCGGAGGAGTCCAGATTCGATTTTGTGGTCGACCACTTTGCCGATTTCATAGGCTGGCTCGTCAGTAGTCCGGAAATGATCGGGGTTCGGGCGGATCATCGGGGATCCATCGGGGACGTAAGCCTTGAGTAAGGACACGTGAAACGTGGGATGAATACGCCATCCAACGGGAAGGTCGAGGGTAGCAGCGAGGGTTTCACCGTGCTTATCGTAGACACGAGTGACGGGGAACGGTCCCACGAAACGAGGGAGGAGCTTGCGAGCCCGACCTGGCCAATATTTCAGATTTTTCGTAGAGAGCATGACTTCCTGGCCGATAAGGAAGGTGACTGGTCGGCGATGCTGGTTAGCGTACGTGCGTTGTCGATCTTGGGCCGCCTGAAGGGCCTTTTTCGCACAGTCCAAAGCGTTGGTCATGTGTTCGACCCAAGACACCGCCTGTGGGCTGTCATGTGGGAGTATCGTATCGGGAGGCTGAAGAGCGACTCGTGGGTATCGTCCATAGAGGAGGCGGAACGGAAAATCGCGAATGCTACTGTTGTACGAGTTGTTGATAGCAAATTGCGCGTTCGGGAGGAGTTGAGACCATTTTTTCTGTGTCGTTGACGTAAAGTGACGGAGAGTGTCCTCGAGAACACTGTTCATTCGTTCGGTTTGACCGTCAGTCTGTGGATGAAACGCCGTCGACATCCCGGGTTCGATGGTACAGAGAAACTGGATCGTCTTCCAGAAAGCGCTTGTGAATTTGACGTCTCGATCGGTGATAAGGGAGGTCGGGGTCCCTTGTTCGCTGAGGATGATGCGGTGGAAGATTTTTGCAATCTGTTCTGCTCCATCGGTCGTCTTGCATGGAGCGAGCTTGACCATTTTCGTAAGTCGATCAACGATAACGAAGATCATGTCGTACCCCTCTGACTTGGGGAGGCCCACGATAAAATCCATGCTCAACGAATCGAATGGAGCGTTAGGTATCGGGAGCGGTTGGAGCGTGCCGTGGCTACGCTGGTGTGAAGCCTTCACCGATTGACACGAATGACAGGATCGAACGTAGTCGTTCACATCGAGGCGCATCGCAGGCCACCAGTAATAACGGCCGATAGAGTTGAACGTGCGTTCGAACCCCGGGTGCCGGCTACGCTGGGTATCATGGAAGGCGAACAAGATGCGACTCTTGAGGGCGTTACCATTTGGGACCACGATCTGCGTCTCGGATGCTGAACGTTTGGAGCGGCCTGAACCAACCCAGTAGCCATCGGGGCGAAGGGTAAGGTGTTGCGTGTTGCGTGGACACCGGAACCAAGAGTCGCGTTTGTATGCGAGTAAGATATCGGGGAAAATTTTGCGAGAGTGGATAGGATCGTCGGGATGGATCCGTTCCACCGTTAGAGCAGTCGAGAAGGTCGGATGTCGGCTCAAGGGGTCAGCCACATTGGTACGACCAGCGATGTGGTTCCACTTCATGTTCGAGAAGCGCGAGAAAAATTCCATGTATGTAGCGGGCTTGCTTACGTGAAAGCATCGGTTGGTTGGCGAGGTAGACAAGTGGTTCGTGGTCAGTGTCGAGCTCGAATACGCCTGTACATCCTTCGAGATAGCATCGCCATTCCCTAAGCGCGAGGTATACGGCGAGTAATTCCTGTTCGCCCGTGGTATAGTTTTGTTCGGCTTTCGAGAATTTGTGGGAATGGTACGCTATCGGCCGACCCTCCTGAAGGAGTACGCCCCCTGTCCCTTCGATAGAAGCGTCCGTGACAGCTCGAAAATCCTTCGTAGGATCAGGGTGGGCAAGCAGAGGAGCGTTGGTAAGGCTTTCTTTCATTGCGTCGAAGGCACTTTGACAGTCGGTGGTCCAGATAGTCGCGAAATCTGATCCCCGTAGTCCGGCATTCCGTTTACCGAGGGGTTTTAGCTGCGTTGAAATTGGCGATCCAACCCCAGGGTGGTGTTTGTTTGCGATAGCGGTCAGAGGGGCAGCGAGCGAGGAGTATCCTTGGATGAATTGGCGGAAAAAGTTGGCGAGTCCAAGGAACTGTTGGACGTGCTTCGAGCAGGTCGGTGTAGGCCAAGCAGCGACTGCCTTGACTTTGGTTCCGTTGACTCGAATGCCATCACCCGATAGCACATGTCCAAGGTATTTAACCTCCGGTTGGAAAAAACTGCATTTCTCCCGTTTGATGAAGAGGTGATTATCTTCCAAGCGCTGGAGAACAATCCGAAGGTGTTTTTCGTGCTCTTCGTCGTTACTACTGAAAATCAGGATATCGTCTAAGTAGATAACGACAAATTTGCCGATGAGGTCGCGGAACACCGTGTTCATAACCTTCGTAAAGGCGGAGGGAGCGTTGGCGAGTCCGAACGGTAGGACCTAGAATTCGTAGAGCCCCATGGGGGTGATGAACGCAGTTTTTGGTACGTCTGAATCGTGTAAGCGCATGTTGTGGTATGCGTTGCAGAGGTCCAGGTTGGAGAAAACCTTGGCACCTCGGACCTGGTCGAAGAGATCGTCGATGCGAGGTAGCGGGTATCGGTTCGGAATCGTGACCTTGTTGAGTTTTCGATAATCAATGGCCATGCGCCAAGAGCCATCGGGTTTGGCTACGAAAAGGATCGGCGATCCCCAAGGACTCGAGCTCGGATGAATGAATCCCTTCGCGAGGAGGTCCTTGACTTGCTTTTCGACTTCGAGGAGTTCGGCCGGGGACAGTCGGTGTCCTCTCGAGAATTTTGGGCTGGTCAGTGGGTCGATCAGGGGGCAGACCAGAGGTGTGTCTGGACGTAATTCCGAGACCGAGTCGGCTGTGGAGAAAGCCTTGGCGAAGTCTTTCTCACAGTTCAGGACAATTTGATCACGGCGGGTCGTGCGATCGGGGTCGATTTGGGCTGTTCGTGCGTTAAGAACGAATGCATCATCGCTATCGTCGAGCTGGGTAACAACCACTTCGAAGCAAGTGAGGTTCTGTTTCTGCCTTCGGACCCACCGTTTGAGCGTTTGGTTGGTCATCAAGCCTGGGCTGTGACAGACCACCGAGTCGAAGAGTGCGGTTTTGGCGAGAGTGTAGGCCACGAGCTCAGGTATGGAGTACAGTGTCGACTCGAGGCGAGTAGAATATAATTCCACCGTGTTCTGGTCTGTTTTTCGAGGTGTCCGAAGGGTCGCCTTCATACGAGTTGTTTCGAAACTGAGGCAAACTCGCGACTTGAGCATCCAAGAGCGTCCAAGGAGTGTTGTCGTAGTGGGGCCGAGGGTAGGGAGGACATACGCGCCCTTGACCTTCGATCTGTGTTTGCCGAGGTCGAGAGTAAAATCTGCACGAGTCGTGGTGAGTACTGTTGAACCGTCAGCTACACGAACGTAGACCGGTGAACCTGCGTAGGTCGCGAAGCCTTCGGTAGCGAGGAACTTGGCGGAAACAAAAACCGCATCTGCCCCACTGTCGATGAGGACTTTCCCTTTTACTCCTGAGAGAGTGGCATCGAAAAGGGCAGTGTCTTGGTCCGCGTGGACCGTCGAAGTTGCGCATGCCGAGATGCACGGAATCGGTGGTGGTGGTGGTAATGCAGTCGGGAAGACCATCGATGGTACTTCACTGGGACCGTGAGGCAAGGGGCAAAGGAGATCGGTCTGGGCCAAAAAGAGCGTTACACAGGGGTTTTCAGAAATATCGGTAACATCAGGCTCTAATTGCTGGGTTGGCCGACCGACGTCTCAATTCCTCTCGTCGGGGCATCGTGGGCACTTGGGTGGAGTCCCAGGGTTGAAGGTTCGAACCGTTCCGCACTTATAGCATAAGTTCTTCACTCGAGCAGCGGTGATGGAGGCCATGTCCCATGGGGCTCCATTGCTCTGCTTCCACCCTCGCTTGGTGGCGATTGCAAGGCTGCGGGCCGACTTCTCTTCTTCGGTACAGACTGGGCGAAAATCGGAGGATGGGGCACGTTGCCTCTTGGAGTCGCCCTCGGGGCCTCCCGTTGGCCTCGGCCTGCCGTGAGCCTGGGTGCTCGGCACCTTAGCGTGGGACTGCGTAGCAAGAGCAGAGGTTTCAGGTGTCAGAGATGGTAATGCGATGGTGGATAGTCGGTCTTCGACCTTTGAGGCGAGGTCAATGAGTTGGTCAAGCGTGTCGAAACGACCCCCAATATTGGTAGGGTGCGAGCGGCAGCGGCATTCGATGGTCGGTTTCAGACCAAGGCGGAAAAGGACGAGCTGGGACTTGAGGTCGAGACCACCAGCGATTCGGACTTCGGTCAGGAAAACCTGGGCGTAGTGTCGAACAGAGTCGGTCTGCGTGATGGCGTGGGAGTGCAAGCGCTGGGTGGCTACGAGATCATCGTTCCCATACTTCGGGTCGAAATAGGAGAGGAAAGCGGTCTCGGCTTCCTCCCAGGTAAGTTCGTGAGGGCGGGCAGGGTCATTGCAAAGATGAAAGAACCAATCAGAAGCAGTACCCCCAAAGAAACAGGCCAAGAACTTGGTGTCCTTCATCTCGTTGACCTCACAGAACAAGTTCAACGTGTGCCACCAAACCTTCCCTCTAGGGAGTTTCTTATCGTCAGTGCCCGTCCATAGACACGGTCGAATCGTCATCTTCGTCGAACGAGGGGTACTACTCGGTGCTCTTACCGCAATGACGGAGGCCATCTGGGCCATCAGGGTCTCCATGGCCTGGAGAGGGGACGGCACAGCGGCTTGGGCCCGAGCCTCGGCGAGGGAGGCCTGTAAAGCGGCCGTGGCGAGGGCTGCCTTCTCGTCCTCGTCCTTGCGGATGAGGTCCACTGCAGCTTGGTGGAGGAGGAGCGTCGACACAGGCAGCTGCTTCCTAGACGAGTTGATGGCGTACTTGTATTGGTCAACCAAAATGTGAGCGTCGGCAAGACTCGAATAATTTCGGACGTGGAAGACGAATCGAGGTCGTCAGCGTGACCATCGTGGTCCATAGCGTTAGAGGCAGACATAGCGGGAAAAAAATTCGGGTAAGAAAGGAACAGGCTCCAAAACCAAATGTGACGTCTGAAAGACGTCTTAGCTTGATATAAAGTATCAGGAGAGAAAGGCATTGAACCTCTCTGTTTTCTGGCCTAGAGAGTTAAGCTTCGGGCTTAAGTCTCATACATTCTCCCGTGGTTTAACGATAAACCCGTTGATTCGAATTAGCCTTCCAGAGTAGTCGAATAGTCTGAAGGGCGCGCGTAGGGCGCGGACGTAAGGCGCGCGAAGGTCGCGGACCTGGTGGACGGTTACAACCGTCCGACAGGTCACGTCAGTTCCCCTTCCTCGGGGAAGTCGTCGCCACCTCGAGGTAGCGCAGGTGACGGATCGTTATCTGTCACAGTGAGCGCCCTCGGGCGACGCCAGCCGGCGTTGCGCATGAACTGCGGATGCCGCTTGGAAGCTTCGAGACGCAGAAGACCGAGACCCAGATCGAGACCGAGACCCAGACCGAGACCGAGACCCTGACCGAGACCGTGACCCAGACCGAGACCCAGACCCAGATCGAGACCCAGACCGAGACCCAGATCGAGACCGAGACCCAGACCCAGACCGAGACCCAGACCCGCCCAGACCCAGACCGATACACAGACCCAGACCGAGGCACAGACCGATACCCAGTCCGATACCCAGACCGAGGCACAGACCGATACACAGACCCAGACCGAGACCCAGTCCCAGACCGATACCCAGACCGAGGCACAGACCCAGACCGATACACAGACCGAGATGCCGCATGGAAGCTTCGAGACGCAGAAGACCAAGACCGAGACCGAGACCCAGACCGAGACCCAGACCCAGATCGAGACCGAGACCCAGATCGAGACCGAGACCCAGACCGAGACCCAGACCGATACACAAACCCAGACCGAGACCCAGACCAATACACAGACCGAGGCACAGACCGATACCCAGAACGAGGCACAGACCCAGACCGAGACACAGACCCACGCAACCACGACCGTGCGAGAGGTGACCGCCCGATAGGTGAGCGCCCTCGGGCGACGCCAGCCGGCGTTGCGCATGAACTGCGGATGCCGCTTGGAAGCTTCGAGACGCAGAAGACCGAGACCCAGATCGAGACCGAGACCCAGACCGAGACCGAGACCCTGACCGAGACCCAGACCCAGACCGAGACCCAGACCGAGACCGAGACCCAGACCGAGACCCAGACCGAGACCCACGAACCCACGACCGAGCGACAGGTGACCGCCCGATAGGGCGGTCACCTCTAGTTGCCGTTGAGGAGTGAGCTGGACCGTACCGTTCACGTCTGGGCTGGGCCCAACCATGCAAAACCTTGTAAAAAATTCGTAAAATCAACCAGACCCCTGATTGGTCTCATTTTTCTTGCATCAAATTCTTAAAAATAACGCCAATCTACATATGTGATTTGCTTAACGTTACAGGAACGTTCAATGCTATACGAAAAATCAACACACCATCAAAAACTACCTTTTTAGTCACTTTCTAGTTAACAATGCTATAACATCCATCGATTGTATGAAATTCAATTACATCAAATTAAATTAAATTAAATTAAATCCGATTCGAATTGATAAAATTCAAAGCAATAAAATGCGCTCAAATCACGTTGATTAAATTAAATTGAATGGAATAATATCGAATACAAACATGACAACATTAAATACAACTAAATTAAAATCAATTGAATTCAGAATTCATTTCATTCCATTCGGGACGCGCCCCAAAGCGCCCTTAATTCAATTGTACCACCCTGGAAATCTAGCTAGATTTGCTTTATTTGATCTCGATTGTTCGTTCGAGGTTGGGCAAGTCCCTTCAGCCTATGTGGCTACCCCTGGACGATAAGACACACATTATGACATGAATACATGATACTTACATGACTCTGATTCCGGGCGGAGACGATCAAGCCTGGCCTTAGGAAGGACTCCCGAATCCCTTCGAGTATGCATTTATTGTTACAGTCCAGGGGGCAGGGGTAGGCCAAATAGGCTTAAGGGACTTGCCCAACCGTAGTAGGAAGGGCTTAAAATAAAGAAGCACTGATGAATGCGAGTATGGATATTACTACCGGTATGCTAGTATGGATATTTCAGTCCAGCGGTAGCCAAAGCGACTCAAGGAACTTGCCTAACCTCGAACGCGCAAGATTCACTCCTCTTAAGTACACGGGGTGGACGGATGAGGTAGCTTCAATCAACTCACATCTTTTATAGGGTAGGCTTGATTGCTGAAAAGTGGACTCGGTGACATGTCATTTACAGCTTGCTGCAGGTTAGGTCTTCTCCTCAACGGCACGCGTGATAATCTGAGGGGGAGGATGAAAGGTAGTTATGGCTGTTGTGGTTTACTTCAGGCTTCTGAAACCGTGTCCCCCACGGTTTCTGCTTGGACTATGGCCCGCTTTCTGTGTTCGGCCGGTTGACTTAGTTACACGGCACAAATCAATTAACCCTGTCGTCTGCAATCACTGCTAATTAATGAACCGCGTATTTTAGCTCTCGTAATCTACAAGGCCTATTTTCAGGAATCCCCATTGACTCACTCCCCCATCCAGTCTCGATTAAGCAAAATGACTGGCGTGACAAACCTGCTGCACAGCTACAAAAAAGTCTACTGGCATTGCCGTATTGGGCTCCTGTCGTTCATCGCCCTCTTCCCACTCCGTTATGCGATCTATGCGATAAAACCCATCGTTATCGGAATCGGCCCTGCGATGAAACCCAGAGTTTCGAGACTCGGCCCTGTGGGCTGGATTTGGCCTGAAGCTGATCTGGCCTGGCTGACCTGGCTTTGCATGGCCAGTGGCCATGGTCACTGCCTCGAACTGTAACCGCGCGCCCCCCCCCCCCACCCACCCACCCCACCCCACCCCACCCCCCCACCCAAGCACCAACCCACCCACAATTGAACGGGCCCGCCGGCCTGAAACTTCGAACCAGAGATCTCTGCTTCAAACCCTGCCCCGCCCTGCCCCGCCCTGCCCTGAATACTGCGAACTCAACGGCTCGGGGTCGTCTATTGCTGAACTTGCATTTCCTCGCCTTTCATCTCTCTGGTGGTATGCTTGTTCGTTCGCATATTCCTGCGCGCACTCCCTACGATCGGTTTGAGCCAATAGGTATAATTCTCGCACTTCCTGAGGTCAACACTGCTGCTGGGCAGCTGCAGAGCCCTACACGGCTTAATTGTTTGCCTGTTATTCCTTTCACTGACTCCATCGCTGTCCCTAACCCATAGCCGACTGAGTGTCTCGATCGTAGCTGAGCTATCGCGACTACCGCCTGGTTGAGATTTTCTGCGGTCAATTTGCCATGAAAGTCCCCCTCACCTGTCAGCACTCAGCACCTGGCAGCCCGAGGTGCTTGGATGAGCACACACTGATGGTGGGTGGTGAACAAGGGGTAGAAAAGGTGAAGAGCTGACAGGCAAAAAAATTGGGGGTATTGGAGGCAGGGGGCATATAGGTAGGGCTATTCTTTTAGCTTTCCGGAGCATTATGTCGTTAGCACTGACACAGGGAAGATACTAGGGCGTGTGCTTTACAAACGTGATAGCATGTCAGGCGACATGGCAAGTATAAGAAGGGAAAGGCGACAGTACCTCAGGGTACTGCCGCCGCTAGGTGCCGGCCCTATCGGGCAGAGGCACTACAATGGAAGCTTCCAGGCGGAAGGCCAGGAGCACTAAGACACACTAACTGGACCGGGAGAACCGGTCTATAACATCCCCCCCAATTCCTGGTATTCTTCATTCAGAAGAATTCCTGGAATTCAGGAGGTTCAAAGTAAAAGGGGAAGGCTAGAGTGTAAAATATTCATACTATGTAATAATGTGATTTATCAAGAAGCGTGGGGTCGAGCTTGGAAGGTAATCACAGTAGGGGGAGGGGTCAGATATACATGATGAGGTACAGGGCTTGAAGGGAATCCTGGTCAAAGATAGGAGGGGCACTCATGCAGGATATATTTAATCATGGACTGGATTCCAGCTGATAGCTGCCAGGAAGGGTGGTCTGGTCATGCTAGGAACTGTATGGGGTGATTCAAGAGTATCCTGTGGGGCAAGGTCTCTGTTCAGAGCTAAACATTATTAGAAGAGAGCAATCAGTCATGATGCAATCAAGTAATAACTATGAAGAGTCTGAATCTTGGACTTTGGCAGGAATGGACTGCATGGGAGCTGCAGGAAGCTGCAAGATGAAAGGGGCTAGAGGGGAAAACTTGAAGGCAAATTGCTCCCCATGATCAAGAATATGAATGATATCAGATCAGAGGTTCTTGGTCAGAGCTTTTAGAGTTATTCCATTTTCAGCTCGCCAATGCAGCCAATCTTCTCTCTGAAGTCACAGAACTTGGCCCTGGGCAGAGCTTTGGTGAGCATGTCAGACATGTTTGCAGCAGTGGGGATCCAGCTCAGTTTGATACCTTCTTTCTTGGGCAGCATGGTCAGAATCACAGTAGCCAATGAGGGGCTTGTTGGAGAAGGTGTAGGTGATGCCATGGTCTGGTGTATTAGACAAGTATTTGAGGATACCAGTGGCAGCTTCCATGTGATCATGCAATGGGTGTGCACTGTGCCTTGCCAATCTGTTGACTGCTTGTGCGATGTCAGGCCTTGTGTTGACTGCAAGGTAGTTGAGGGAGCCCACAATCAGGGCAAGGGGAAGGCTAGTGTCTGGGGTATCTTTGTCAGCATAGGGCAGGGGGGCATCTGGTAGGAGAGGCACAGGGAACCTGGTGCTGTTGGGCTCAGGAAGTATGTTGTGGGCACGCAGGAGATCCTGGATGAATCTGGACTGGCAGATGTGTAAGGTGCCAGTGGATGCATTCCTTGTAATTTCATAGCCAACGAAGACAGAAGGGTCACCAAGGTGGTGTTCTTGTACCTGTCTAGGATGCCTTTGTCAAAGGACAGCATGAGGAAGTCATCAACCCAGAGAAGGACCCAGATGATGGGTTTGTTGGCTGGGCCAGGTAGCACAAACAGACCTTGATCTACATCTACCTCTCTGAATCCTATAGCAGTCATATCTTCTTTGACTTTGAGGTACCACTGGCGGGATGCTCGCTTTAAACCATACAGGCATTTCCACATGCGGCAGACTCTGTGGTCTTGTTCGAAACCAGGTGGTTGTGTGCATTCCAGTTCTTCTTCAACTATGCCATCGAGGAATGCAGTGGAGACATCTAACAGTGCTAGGTATGCTTTGGGGTTAGCTGCCATGGAGAGGATGTAACGGATGGTAGCATGTTTGGCCACAGGGGCAAAAACTTCATCACAGTCCATGCCTGGGCGCTGGGCATATCCTTTGGCTACTAGCCTTGCTTTGTATCTGACAATTTCTCCATCAACTGATTGTTTGATGTCGAAAACCCATTTGGTTCCTATTGCTTTATATCCTGAAGGGAGTTCTGAGAGGGACCTGGTGTTCATTTCTGCAAGTGCTGCTAATTCTTCTTGCATAGCAGCTTTCCATTCTTTAGCTTGGGGACCAGAGAGGGCTTCTTTCTCATTTGTTTGAATGATAACTTGGTCTGCAGCTAGGAAGGCTAGGAAGTTGGGTGAGTGTCTGTCTCTGCCAGATCTTCTAGGTTCAACTAGGGTGGAGTCTATCTCTGGTGGTGGTGAAATGTCAGGGCTTGGAGGGGTAGCTAGCTCTTGGTTTGGTAGAATGGTGGGGTTAGTGGGGTCTGCATTTTCCTGAGGGTTGTGTTCAGCTCCGTGTTCTACAGTGTTAAGGGTGGGTGCACTGGCTGCTGGCATGAGGCTGGGTGCTGTAAAGGTAGGCTGGTACACTGTGTTAGGATTGAAAGAAAGACCATCTGGGGAGCCCCACACAGGTGGGTTTGCTTGGTTCCTGGCTAGTCTGGCTAGGTAGAATTCCCTGTCTTGGAGTTCAGATGGGGTGAGCACAGAGGGTACAGGTGGGATAGCGTCGTCATCAACTTCTACTGGGATATCTTCTTCATAGTTTCCTATTACCACGGCGTCTGCACCTAGGAATCCTTTCTGGCTTGCTAAATTTTCAAATTCATTGAAGGTGATGTCTCTGGCGTCAAAAATCCTGTGGGAAAAGTCCACTACTTTGTAGGCTTTTCTTGAATCTGAGTATCCAATGAGTCTGGTAATTTTTGCTGAGGGTGAGAACTTGAAAGATCTTGACTTAGGTGGAACGTGAACATATGCTGTGCATCCAATGGTCCTGAGGTGATCAATCTTAGGTTTGGTTCCATGGAACATTTCGTAGGGCGGTTTGTTAGATTCAGAGGTAGGGGAGAGGTTCCTGAGGATGCTTGCATTCTTGACCATTTCTGCCCAGTACCTGTTGGGGAATTTGGATGAAAGGAGGAGTGCTGTGGATCTGTCATGCAGAGTTCTGTTCAGACGTTCTGCTGCACCATTGGTAGATGGGTTACCTGGGACTGTAAAGTTGAGGGTGATTCCTTTTCTTTTGCACCAGTTTTTGAATCTGTTGCAGATGTATTCTGATCCATTGTCACAGAAAATGGTCCATATTTGGTTCTAGGTGAGGACTTCATACCGTTCAAATTCTGTGATGGTGGCACTGGCTACTGCATCCTTTGTCTTGTGAAATGTGACAATGGAGTATTTGGAGTAATCATCTAGAATGCCTTGGAAGTAGAGGCTTCCATTGAGGCTAGGGATTTTCATCTTTCCACTCATGTCAATGTGAATGATGCCCATGGGTCTGGTAGCTCTGGTATGGGATGTGGGATAGGGATTCTTGTCCATTTTAGAGAGAACACAGATTTCACAGGTTTGCTTTCTCATTTTGTTGAATGCAGAGGGGGTGATGTCGTTTCCAATGACCATATCTTCTGAGGCCATCCTTGCTAAAGAACTGTATGCGAGGTGTCCTAATCTGATGTGTCGGAGTTCAGCTGTCATGGGAGTTTTTCTAGAAACGGCTGCTAGGGCTACCGCTGTAGTGTACTCTGATCCTCTGATCAGGGTAGGATCATGTTTGACCACAGGAACTAGGTAGAGGCTACGTTTCTTTGGTCCTGAGATGATGACTTTGTTGTTGATGGTCATGGTGCATTCGTGAGAGTTGAATTGAAATTCCATGTTGGAGTTGTTCCTGATTGCTGATGCCATGGAGAACAAGTTGGGTGTGTTCTGATCTGAATTAAGGTGTACATTGAGGAGTTTGTGGAGTTTACCATTTTCTCCTCTGATGAGGGCTGTGCCAGACTTTGTAATGTAGGTGTGGCCAGAGGCAGTCAGGACTTTTATAGGGGATATGTCTTTGATGCCATAGAGGAGACTGGGGTCCCCAGTCATGTGTGAGGTAGCACCTGTGTCCATGATCCGGTTTTTTGTATATGCTACGGGTGTGTTTTGTTGCATTTAGAGCATAGTAAGTACTGGGTGTGTTGTCTGGCTGTGAGGTTTTATGTCTAGAACTTGTGCAGGGGTCTTCAAGAGGCTGCAGTGACTCATGATCTGTGGGTTTTGTGCAATGAGGTGTGATGTTGAGCCATGGGAATGGCCAAGGATCTGTGTAAGGGTCCTTGACGTTCTCAAAATACCAGTCTGCATAAACATCCTTGAGCCAGTACATGAGATCTGTAGACATATGGGAACGACAGTACTGCAATCTGAATGCTGGGGACATGCTGTTCAAGATGAAGATCTTAGCTCTGTAGTGTACTAGAGATAAGGGCAGGTCTATATTCGATTCCTCTATCACCTTAAGATCCTTAGAGGTGTCCTGCAGCCATTGGTGAAATGCTGTAGCGTTGCTTGCCGATGGTGCATCCATTGGAAGGGGAGCTGGAGGATTCTAGGATGGGAAGGGGCGGGGGGGGGGGGGGGGGGGGGGGGGGGGTTGCGGGGCCGACGGGGGTAAGGTGATGGTGGGAGGGGAGGAGAGGGGAACTGCTGGGTAGACGCAGGGGGGGGGGGGGGGGGGGGGGGGGGGGGGGGGGGCGGGGGCAACGTGCTGGTGTGTCCAGCTGGGAATGCCTGAGCGATCAGAAGTGGTTCTGGGCCTGAGATCCTTTTTCTTCGGTGGTTGCGCCAGCAACAGTTGAAGACACTGCAGATGCGCGGGAGCTCGGGATCTACGGACAGTATAACAGACTTTGATTTGCTCAAATCTGTTGCAGTGGAAGACGTTGCAGCGTGATGAGCGATAACCTTTAGCTTTCCGGAGCATTATGTCGTTAGCACTGACACAGGGAAGATACTAGGGCGTGTGCTTTACAAACGTGATAGCATGTCAGGCGACATGGCAGGTATAAGAAGGGAAAGGCGACAGTACCTCAGGGTATTGCCACCGCTAGGTGCCGGCCCTATCGGGCAGAGGCACTACAACGAAAGCTTCCAGGCGGAAGGCCTGGAGCACTAAGACACTCTAGCTGGACCGGGAGAACCGGTCTATAACAATTCTGGTGGAGTACTGACTTCTCGGTAGGTGCACATTGGTTCTACAGCACTCTCTGAGAGCTTCCCCCACCACCCCACCACCTAAAAACATCAGCCCGCCATGGATGCCTTAGTTAGAGATTACAAGCCACCCCCAACCCCACCCCACCACCCCACGTGCGAGCCAGCAAATTAGATACCTCAAGTCTGACATGTGCAACCAGCCAACCAATTGTGGCACACACTTGTGGCTGAGCATCACGGCATTTCTTTTGCCTTTTAGTAGCTTCTGACCAGCTCCCTGAGCCAGCCACTGTGCTACACCTAAATGATTCAGCAGTTATGGTCAGCTGAATGTGTCAGGTTCTTTTATCTCGTCAGTGCAAGGATTAAAGCTCGCAGACCGGGAGGCTATTCCAATTTTGATATTTGAATTTTTGAACTTGAATTCCAAGGGATTTTGAAACCTACGATTTTTGCTCATCCTGGATTCTGGGCAATCGGCTCCAGAACCAATATTGCGATGAAAGGGGGGGGGGGGGGGGTATTTTCTTGTACATAACCCTGCTCGCAAGAGCACATATGAGCATCGCAATTGAAGAAAAGGAGCTAAGTTTTTTTTTGTCAAAAGCTACAGTTAACGGGGAAACAATGTTCAACATATCAAATTTGTACCATCCAAGCATGTGCGCATACCTTCGTTAAAGGGCAGAGTTGTCGTAAAAAAATCGAGGCGAGACATGTAAGCATCACAAAGGACGAAACATTCCCCTAGGGCACTTGCGCTATAATTAGCACATGGAGCTCACCTCAGGGCCGTGCGTGGAGTGCACCGCGTGGGGTGGGCAGGGCCAAACCACGCCAACTGCCGTTGGCCAAAAATCGCGAGGGTGTCCTTCGGGCGAAGATATCCCGTCCACTGCGCATAACCCATCTTTCCGTGAGTGCAATACCTTTAATGCGTCAACACAATTGGTTGGCGTTTCTACCGACCTTGGTGCTTGCGCTCAGACCGAGGTAGGGGTGGATATGACATGCGGAGCCAACATTCGCCAGCGTGGTCGCCTGGACGCCACGAACTAACTGCCGGGACGTGCACGTCTGGCCCCTAACATGCAATACCTTGTAAACATTCCTTAAAATCAACCAGACCCCTGATTGGTCACATTTTTCTTGCATCAAATTCTTACAAATAAAGCCAATCTGCATGTATGTATTACATTACATTACAGGAACGTCCAATACTGCTTACAAATCAGCAACCCTTCACAAACTCAAATTTCCGTCACTTCATTGTCAACAATGCTATAACATCCTTCGATTCAATGAAATTCAATTACATCAAATTAATTAAATTAAATCCGATTCGAATTGATAAATTCGAAGCAATTACATGCAATCGGATCACGTTGATTTAATTGAATTGAATGGAACAAAATCAAATTAAAATAACACAACATTCAATGCAATTAAATCAATTGACTTCAGAATTCTGATAATTTCATTCGGGGCGCGCCTCAAGGCGCCCTTAATGTAACAATATCCTTCCTTCCTTCAGTTTTCGAGACGGATCTAATAACACGCATACTCCAGAGCGGTGAGTGAGTGTTTTCACGCACATCCCAGACCCTGAAATGCATGTTGCACGCACATCCCACCCACACTTTGCCACCCACGTTTTTGTATATGCGCCTCTGTCACGCACATTTTGATAGGGACGTCTAGGGAAGCGCGTGTTTTCACGCACATTTGGGGTTTGCGTGTGTCACGTGAATCCTCAGCTTTGGTCGGGACTTTTCAGTCCCGCGTCCGGGGGGATGCCCCCACTTTTCAGTCCGGAGGGGTTGCTGTAGTAATAGTAACAATTCAGCAGCATCCAGTCCGATTTGTCAACCGAACAAGAGAAATTGCAGACCATGACAGGTGTTGAGCTGTATATAGACATTGTTTTCCTTGAGGATTCCACAAGCAGATCGTTAACAATTGCCACCAACAGAGATTGACGATTTTCTTTGACGATAAAATGGACAAGCTACTGTGCGCCCTTTTCTGCATTCTCGTGCTTGCGCTAGCTCCGGCTTCTGGAGCTGTCGAAGTCGAGTCCATGCCTTCACGTTCACGTAAGTTAGACTGCTAACATGTAGTTGAATCCCCCCAAAGCGCTCATCGGAAGTGGCCTTGCGGGCTTTTACTTGTGCCTTCAGATTACCGTATGCTTCACTTTCTTTCTTACTTTTTTTCTTGCTTCTCTGCCGCATTGCTTTATTCTTCTACCTTATGAATCTGATGATGATTTGAAGATCGGATGTGGTGGAGAGGGCTTTTCTTATGTCAACCAGTAGAAGAAGAAAATCGCCTGTCTGACGGTACCGTACATAGCCACTACGATTTAGTTTGGTCCCCCCCGAGCAGGGTACATTTTGTCATTTTGGGTTGCGTTTTTGACTTAACTGAAAACGGAGTTTTAATTGTGCGCGAATCGCGCAGTCGGGCTCCAAAACCTTGCGCAATAGTGCGCGTCATGTAGTACCCTGCCCCTGAGCACCAATCAGGAGAAGCCTTGCAGGCCTCTATTAATCATTATTAATGTACCAGCATTCTTGCCACATGTCGCATGAAGGAGTCCCTACCACCTGGAGGGTGACACTGACATGTCTGCCATGGTGACTTTCCACAGCTGAGGCGTGCGGGAGGATCCCCTTAACACCACGCCCCTCCAGTCGTTACCGGTATCTTTTTTGTTCAGCCTTGCAGGCCACTATCAATTATTGTTTAGTTTAGTTTAGTTTTTAGTTCAGTTTAGTTTCCCTCCTGATTAAACCACAGCCCCCCCCCCCCCCCCCCCCCCCCCCCCCCCCCCCCCCCCCCCCCCTGACGAAACCAAAAGCCCCCCCCTGATGAAATCACAAGCCCCCCTGATGAAACCACAAGCTCCCCTATCTGATTTGTTACTCAACCTCTGTTACAAGGAGTCAGCAACTTGATCCTCACGGTCGATTGCCAACTCAGGCTAAAAGCACAACTGCAATCAACAAACAGGCATGATTGCATGAAGTAGTAGCCCTGCATGCATGCATTCAATACCAGTATAAATGTACGGTAATATTTCTACCATATAGACATCACACATATATTCCATGAATCCATGATTGACTAGCCTAAAGGCACAATCTGATATTTCACTTGCCTCTCACTATGTGCCAATGCTGACTTGTGCAGTTTTTGGAGCTCAAGAGGTGATGGGTGTGAGGCGCATGGCATCCGGGCGCGGAACTATTGATCTTCTCTGCACCTATGCGTGAGTGCATACTGCTGTAATTCTTTAAGTTGTGAATTTTCAAAATGATGGATTTTCACCCCAGGAGGTGGGTCTCCCGGCATTGACCAGCGACACCGAGGATTCAGTTCGAATGGCGTCGCCGCCACTCCTACAAAAGAGTAGACTGTGTGGCAGTTTGTTTTGTTTTGATAGGATTTTCACCCCAGAAAGTGGATTCAGAAGTGGATTCAGCCCACCGAGGATTCAGAAAGGAATCAGAAAGAAAGGCGGAGAAATTACTACATAAATAAGAAGTAGCACCCGCTGTTACACCAAATGGTTTTGAGGATGCAGGGTCGGGGGTTCGATTCCCCCTACGGTCGCCCTGAGTCAACCGCGATGGTAGATTGTCCAGTTGAGGTATAAGACCGCTCTCTACCCGCGTACAACAGGTTCCCTTAATACCACGCCCCACCAGGCGTTATCATTACCTTAGCACCCGTTGTACAGTGTATGTACTATTCCTTCCAATACAATCATGCTTGCCCATGTATGCATGCTTGTACACATACAAGGGTGACACTTACTGTGTCTGCCATGGTTACTTTCCCCATCCCAGCTGCGGCGTACAGGAGAACATTCCACACCCCTCCTGGCGATATCTTTTTTGTTTATGCTTGTCCATGCAGGTTTGTTTTTACATTTGTCGTGTACTGTTATATCACCTATCCAGTGCTACACACGAGGTTGAAGCGCTTTAATGGTGGTCTGTTGTATGGCAGCGTACTGTTCCTTACAATGCAGTCATGCCTGCCCATGTCAGGAATTTTGTTTTCAAATATGAAAGTGGTTTTTTCCTAGCTTGGTGGTTTTAGGCCTCCTCGAGGGACAGTTCTAGTGGTTTTATATCTTTGTATATCTTTAATAGCTTTTAGGGCCATTCAGGGCAACATGAATCACGTTTTCCCCCTTTATATAGCGATGATTTCGCTAAAACAGGGTCAAAACTAGCGATCACTACATATAGAGGCGGGGAAATCCATGGCCTTGTCAATGCAGGTATGTGCATCTGTCTGATATCTGACTCATGCTTGTTGCTTGTTTCTTTTTCATTTGTTTGTACATCTGTACAATATCTGTCTCATGCTTGTTTTTTTTGTTTTTTGTTTGTTTGTACATCTGTATAATATCTGTCTCGTCCTTGCCCATGTCTGAACGCTTGATCATGCAGATATGTTTTTCATATATGTCTAATATCATCTATCCACTACTATGCACGATGTTGAAGTGCATAAATGTCACACACACTAACACACCTTTGTATGCCTCTTTCCAAAGCCACCATTGCAACATGCCTGTCAGAAATATACAGACAAACTTAAATCAAGATACTATTTTTAGTACTTGTTAATAGCCCCTCTGGATAGTCTATAATGACCAGTATCGGGATAGTTCATAATGAGTTAATAACCAGTATCTTTGTCATTTGAGGTTGGGTAAGTCCCTATATCATGATTTGATTGATTTAATGACACACTTTTTCAGGGAGCTGTTCAATGAGTATGCATGCAAACCCAAGCCTAAGGAGGAGAAGAAGGAGGAGAAGAAGGAGGAGAAGAAGGATGAGGAGAAGAAGGAAGAGAAGCCAGAGAAGGATGGAGAGGAAGATAAGGTGGGTCTGCACGGCTTTTCATCGCCCAGGATGCATGCTTGTATGATTTTAGCTGAGCAGAGAAGTTGATGGGTCAGTATGCCTACAACGATTGTATTGGTATGGGGACCAGGTCATAGCGTGCTTGTTACAGCCAATTAGCTGAGCACATTAATGTATGGGCCAGAAATATGCCTACAAAATTGTATTGGCATGGAGGCCAGGTCATAGAGAGCTTGTTACAGCCAACTAGCTAAACAGAAGTAATCCTACAACAGTTGTATTGGCATGGGGACCAGGTCATAGAGCTCTTGGTATAGCCCATTAGCTGAGCAAAGAAATTTATGGGCCAGAAGTATACCCACAATGATTGTATTGGCGTTGGGGCCAGGTCATCGAGTACCTAAAAATCAATTAGCTGAACAGAGACATTTATGGGCCAGAAGTATGCCTACAACGATTGTATTGATACGGGTAGCAGGTCATAGAGTGCTTGTTATATCCAATTAGCTGAACATTTAAATGTATTGGCCCAAAGTATATATGCCTACAACAATTGTATTGGCGTAAGGCTAAGTCATGGAGTGCTTGCTAAAGGCAATTAGCTGAGAATATAAATGGGTGGGCCATAAGTATGCATACAACAATTGTATTGGTATGGGGAGCAGATCATAGAGTGTTTGTTATAGCCAATTAGCTGAACAGAGAAATTGATGGACCAGAAGTATGCCTACGGCAATTGTATTGGCATGGGTACCAGATCACATAGTGCTTGCTATAGCCCCTCGTAGTAGTCTATACTCATCTTGATTATTGAAGGTTGGCCAAGTCTATTAAGCCTAGTTGGCTACCCCTGGACTGGTACATAAACACATGGTATACCCTAAACCCTGAACATAAATACATGGTAAACCCTAGACCCTAAATCCTAAACCCTACACATAAATAAATGGTATATTACATAAATACATGGTATGCAGGCAGGATCAGCACCGGGTGATTTATGATACAGCACTGTTTATTTTTTGGGCTACAGGTAGCAGCTTCTAGGCAGCTCCCTGTCCCTGTCTTTTGGCCAAACCTAAAGCTAGCCAGTGCGTCTGACAGCTGACATGACAGGCATTTCAATCCAGCTGCAAGCTTTGGGTCTGACCCAGTGGCTGGCTATTGGAGCTGGCGGGAAGCTGCCGTGAGTAGCCCAAAAAAGAAACAGTGTGATACAGGCAATGGATTACACATCTGTTGACGGTCCATGTTAAAATTTCACTTTTATATCAATATGGGCAATGCATATAGTACATTGTCATAGATGGCCCATAGTTGAAATCTGCGCGCTGCGCCCAGAGGGGGTTCAAAAAATTGCGTCAATCACGCAATCGGGCTCAAAAACCTTGCGCTGTAGCGGGCTATAGCACCGCGTCATGTAGTACTCTGCTTCCAACCATCCTCAAGGTTGCCCTAAATGGCCCTTAAAAGCTATTCAAGGCTATGAAAGCTATAAATAGCACTAAAACGCTGTCCCTGAAGGAGGCCTAAACCACAAAGCTAGAAAAAACCCACTTTTAGATTTGAAAAAAGCCCTGTCCATCTTCTAGGTATGTCTAGAAGCATGTATCCTTAATATCTTTCTCCTGGGTCTCTGCTTTGGACAACAAATTTACAAATGCATTTCCGGACTTGAAATTCAAATTCAAATTCAAATTCAGTCATCACATCATTCATTCGCTTGCGCTGCATGTAGGGCTTGCTTGAGAAGAAAATGGATCTTGTGAAGGAGGCATCAGAAAAGTTCGGACGCTGAGACAGCGTGGGGCATAGCATGTGCCTGGTGGCTCCACATGATGTATACGATGTACATGAGGCAGGGAGAGCCTGCATTGTGTGGTTCCTAAACCTCTATTTATATACATTATGTTGAAAAGAGGATAGTCAGAAGACCCCCCCTGAAGTTGTTGATACATTCTATTGATACATTCTGTTGAATTCTGTTGATACATTCTGTTGATACGTTCTGTCTGGTGTGGGCTTGTCTCAAGTCAAAACTGACCTGCCTATGACAATTGCAATGCAATGTATTAGGGATGGCAGGTGGAGTGAAGCAGAGTTGGCCGCAGGGATTCCCCCCTAAATATTGGCAGGACCGCAGGGATTCCCCCTAAATGTTGTCAGGACCATAATTGATTGCCCATTTATTTTATTTGCATGATGTCACAGTGTTATTTACCTGGTCTGCCATCATGCACCAAGCAAGCTACCCTCAGTTGAGGTTGAAGTACAGCTTTTTCAGTTGAAGTACAGCTACACTCAGTTGAAGAACTGATGTACAGTGTACATCAGCATTTCTGATGTAAAGATTCATTGTTGCTGTTGCCATTTTGCCTGCCTATCTTGTTATCTGGCCCTAGCTGGCTCCAGCAAGCCGTAGATTGCCATTCAGATTGCCGTTCAGATTTCCCTTCAGCTTGTCGTTCAGATTCCTCTTCAGATTGCCGTTCAGATCCCCCTTCAGCTTGCCGTTCAGATTCCTGTTCAGCTTGCTGCTCATATTCCTCTTCAGCTTCCCGTCCGGCTTGCAGTTCAGATTCCCGTCCAGCTTGCCATTCAGCTTGCCATTCAGATCCCCCTTCAGATTGCTTCCAAACTAGGGGCCTTGGTGCCCAACGTTCACAATGCCTGGGGTGAATATAATACAATTATCCTAGGTGCGTTGCAAGCGACGCGGACAAGTTCTAGGAGCGTGTCGCAAGCGACACGGGAAAACGCTGTAGCAGTAACCAGCAGGGAGTTTCGGAAGTAGAGGAGAAAGTATCTACTCGTAGCCGAATAGAGCTACGAACATTGAACAACTTTTGCAAAGGATCTTGACCGCTGCGATGCTGATAACTGTAGTCATGCGCACTTCAACTGTGAGCAAAATGTTTGGGTGCGGAGGGGGTCGGAATCGTTCAAACGCCTGGACATCTGTCGGACAGACAGACGGACATCGGACAGACGGCGGGGAGAACTTAGGGCTTCAGACCCTGGGGGTTCCAGAGGGGGCTAAAGCGAACATCGGCGGAACGTGTGGGCTAGCAGAGCAACAGGTGGCACACTGGTGCAGGTGGCACCAGCATCGAGTGCAATGGAGCGAAACCAGGGTTAACGAGAGGGCGAGAGGGCGAGAGGGGTGCGGGGGGGGGGGGGGGGGGGGGGGGGGGGGGGCTAAATCGCAACATAATAGGGACATGATAGTGATCTTCAGCAGTCCCGTAGGGACTGAAAGTGTGATGTATGGGGTATTAATAAATTGAGAAAATGTTGGGTGAGCTGAGCCCCTTGGGTTACACCCAGAGCAGGTACTGGGGCAAGATCTTTAAATGAGAGAGGGGGGGGGGGGGAAGGGCCAGGGTTACGTCGGGGGTCACGTGCAGTCAGACAACATGACAAACGGACAACGGGTTGACTCTGGGGGCTCCTGTGAGGTCCCAAGCTCAAGGTGGATAAAGATCGTGCTACAGATGTGAGGGGGTGGGGTGGGGAACCTCACCACAGCTTCGCCTTGACAGTGCACGGCCAACCCATCAAATAAGCTGTTTGATAGATATCAAATCGGTGTGACCGGTGTAACCGTCAAGTCTCTCCTACATTGAAGGCGGTAAAAAGTATATTGCAATTTGTCTGTCTCGTGTCTCGAACTTGTTGTGCCTCGAGCATGTTTCAAAGGCGCGGCAGGTTCGAATGTTACGCCCCGAACCTGTCTCGAACATGTTGAGCCTCGAACTCGCACGCTAATCTCTCGAGAGGGTACAACACGTCGAGAGGGTACAAAACGTACGCGTTTGCCCTCAATGTTATAAAATTAATACAACTATTAACTATCCAGGTGCTCCGGCGCTGTACGTTCTCGGCACTCAATTTTGCTGATTATGTAACGTGCTATAATTTGCGCCTCTGTCACGCACATTTTGACAGGGACGTCTGGGGAAGCGCGAGTTTTCACGCACATTTTGGGGGGCCTTTGCATGTGCGTGTCTTCGGTTTTGGTCGGGACTTGTCAGTAAGGTATGTCCCCACTTTTCAGTCCAGGGAGTTTGAGGTAGTAACAATCCAGCAACATCCAGTCCGATTTGTCAACTAAACAAAAAACAATGCCGGCCATGACAGGTGTTGAGCTGTATATAAACATTGGTTCCCTTCAAGATTCCATAAGCAGGTCGTTAACAATTGCCACCAACAGAGATTGACGATTTTCTTTGACGATATAATGGACAAGCTACTGTGCGCCCTTTTCTGCATTCTCGTGCTTGCGCTGGCTCCGGCTTCTGGAGCTGTCGAAGTCGGGTTCATGCCTTCACGATCAGGTAACTTAGACTGCAACAATTTAGTTGAATCCCCCCAACGCGCTCATCGGGGGTGGCCTTGCGGGCTTTTACTCGTACCTTGTGAGTACGCTTCTTACTTTGTGTCAATGATGACTTGTGCAGTTTTAGGAGCTCGAGAGGTTAAAGGTGGCAGGCGCATGGCGTTCGGGATCGGGAGTATCGATCTTCTCTGCAAAAAGGCGTGAGTGCACCCTTTTTTAAAGTTGTGAAAGGATTTTCACCCCAGGAGGTGGATTCAGAATGTATGTATGTTGTAGAATGAATGTATGTAGTCCAGGGGTAGGCCAAATAAGCTGAAGGGACTTTCCCAACCGTGGTACGATGGGCTTTAAAATAAAGGGAATCTATGGACTGAACCCCAAACAATAGTTTTACCGGGGGCCCTGAGTTCGTGCTACAGTGATCATTTATGTATACATTCTAATTCAATCCTTATCTCATCTGGGATGACAATTTAATCGTGCAATTCTTATTCCACACCAGGAAGTGGATTGATAAGTGGATTCAGACCTCCGAGGGTTCAAAAAGGATTCAGAAGGAAAGGCGGAGAAATCACTACATATTATATATATAAATTACTACAAGTAGGCACCCTTTGTATGAATTACTACGAGTAAAATTACTACATATTATATATGTAAATTACTACAAGTAGGCACCCATTGTATAAATTACTACGATTAAAATTACTACATATTATATATATAAATTACTAGAAGTAGGCACCCATTGTATAACTTACTACGAGTAAAATTACTACATATTATATACAAATTACTACTAGTAGGCACCCGTTTTTCAGTGCACTATTCCTTCCAATGCAACCATGCGTGCCCATGTATGTATGCTTGTCTACATACAAGGGTGGCACTTAATATTTCTGCTATGGTGACTTTCCCATCCCAGCTGCACCGTACAGGAGTGTCCACTTAACACCAACACCCTCAACACCCTCAACACCACCCTTAACACCACGCCCCTCCAGGCGTTATCTTTTTTGTTTATGCGTGTCCTTGCAGGTTTGTTTTTACATTTGCCTAATAACACCTATCCACTACTACGCATGATGTTGAAGTGCTTTCATGATGGTCTGTTGTATGGCAGTATGCTTTTCCTTCCAATGCACTCATGCCTGCCCATGTGTGCTTGTTGCCAATGCAGGTATGTTAGTACATCTGTCTGATATCTGTCTCATGCTTGTTTATTTGTACATCTGTATAATATCTGTCTCATGCTTGATTATTTTACAACTACATCTTATCTGTCTCGTGCTTGTTTTTTCGTTTTTTGTTTGTTTGTACATCTGTATAATATCTGTCTCATGCTTGTTTTGTTTTGTTTTTTGCTTGTTTGTACATCTATATAATATGTCTCATGCTTGCCCACGTATGTATGCTTGACGGCGAACGGGAGGGTCTTAATACCACGCCCCTCCAGGCGTTCTCTTTTTTATGCTTGACCATGCAGATACGTTTTAACGCATCTTTTTGCATTTGGCCAGATATTTGCCTACATATGTTTTTACATTTGGCCAGATATTTGCCTACATCTGTTTTTACATTTGGCCAGATATTTGCCTACATCAATTTTTGCATTTGGCCAGATATTTGCCTACATCTGTTTTTACATTTGGCCAGATATTTGCCTACATCTGTTTTTGCATTTGGCCAGATATTTGCCTACATCTGTTTTAACATTTGGCCAGATATTTGCCTACATCTGTTTTTACATTTGGCCAGATATTTGCCTACATCTGTTTTTACATTTTACCATACAGATATGTGTTTACATTTTTTTATGCTAGACCATGCAGATGTATGTTTTTTCATCTATTTCTAATATCACCTATCCACTACTAAGCACGATGTTGAAGTAAATGGCACACACTGACAAACCTTTGTATGCCTCTTTCCCAAGCCACTATTGCAAAATACCGGTCAGAAACGTACAGACAAACTTAAATTAAAATACGATATATAGTGCTTGTTAATAACCCCTCTGGATAGTCTATAATCACCAGTATCGGGATAGTCTACATATCTATAATGACCAGTATTTTGGTCATTATAGGTTGGGAAAGTCCCTGTATCATGATTTTCTACACCCTCACCCTCACCCCACCTCCCATACCTAATCACATCCCATCCCTCACCCTCACCCCACACCCTCACCACGCCCTCTACACCCACCCACACCCACCACCCATACCTACCCACACACCCACCTCACCCTCACCCACACCCTAACCCAGCCCTCAACACCCACACCTCACCTCTCATACCTAAACACACCCTGCCCCCGCCCTCCACACCCGCCCACACCCCACCTCCCATACCTACCCACACACCATCCCTCACCCTCACCCCACACCTTCACCCACCCACACCCCACCTCCCATATCTACCCACACGCCATCTACCATACCTACCCACACCCCACACCCTCACAACACCCTCAACACCCACACCCCACCTCCCATACCTAACCACACCCTCACCCTGACCTCCACACCCACCCACACCCACACCCCACCTCCAATACCTAACCACACCCTCCACACCCACACCCACAACCTAGACTGTAACATACACACACAGCACCTTGGCAAGCCTGCTTATCAAAATTATCAGTGGGGATGTCAATCTCGTATTGGTCCTCAAGATTATCAAGCGATTTATCATACAATATCTTGTATCATACAATATCGTACAATTACGTGTACAAGATGCGGTTATATCATACGTCATTGAACAATATGATGCCGTTGATATTTCATACAATACCTGTAAAATATCGTACTTGACATCCCTTATTATTAGGGACCGGCATATCAGATGATTTATCCAAAGGCAAGTATGATATCATATGATATCAAACAAATTGCATCATATGATATTGTATATAAATGGTAACTTTGGCCTAGTCAGACTGCCGTCATGACATGACATGACATGACATGACATGACATGACATGACATGACATGACATGACATGACATGACATGACATGACATGACCTGGCGTGACAAGACATGACCTGGCGTGACGTGACGAGACCTGGCGTGACGTGACGTGACGTGACGTGACGTGACGTGACGTGACGTGACGTGACGTGACGTGACATGACATGACATGACATGTCATAACATGTCACACACAAATGACGGCATCGCATCGCATCGCGTCGCATCACATCACATCACATCACATCACATCACATGTTAAAGTCTACTTGACGACGCGAGGGTGTATGAGACTCTGTATTTTAAATAAAAATCACATGATATCATATTGCCGTTCTCTACTAATTATGAGCAATGACTGCTCTCTATCGGTATGTCCTAGACAACTGAATTGCACACACCTGCCTGCTGGAGTGGGTGCCTAATTGGCTACCCCCTGGACGAAAATGTGAGTGTGCAGAAAATATAAGGTGCGCAGTGCAATGTGAGTATGCAGAAAATATAAGGTGAGCAGTGCAATGTGAGCCTTACAAAGATGAGTGGTAATAAATCTGACTCATGTAGACATACATACATAAACATGCAGAAATACATACATACATAAGCATGCAGACATACATACATAAATATGCAGACATACATACATAAACATGCAGAAATACATACATACATAAACATGCAGACATACATACATAAACATGCAGACATACATACATACATAAACATGCAGAAATACATACATACATACATACATACATACAATACATACATACATACATACATACATACATACATACATACATACATACATAAACATGCATACATACATACATACATACATACATACATACATACATACATACATACATACATACATACATACATACATACATACATGCATACAATACATACATACATACATACATACATACATACATACATACATACATACATACATACATACATACATAAACATGCAGAAATACATACATAAACATGCAGAAATACATACATAAACATGCAGCGTACATACATACATACATACATACAGGCATACATACATACATACATACATACATACATACATACATACATACATACATACATACATACATACATACATACATACATAAACATGCAGAAATACATACATAAACATGCAGCGTACATACATAAACATGCAGACATACATACATGCAAGCATAAAAATACAGACATACATACATGCATGCATAAACATGCAGACATACATACATACATGCATAAACATGCAGACATACATACATACATGCATAAGCATGCAGAAATTCATACATACATGCATAAGCATGCAGACATACGTAAATATACATGAAGACATACATACATAAGCATGCAGACATACATACATACATAAACATGCAGACATACAAACATACATAAGCATGCAGACATACATACATACATACATAAGCATGCAGACATACTAAACATACATAAACATGCAGACATACATACATAAGCATGCAGACATACATACATAAACATGCAGACATACATACATAAGCATGCAGACATACATACATAAACATGCAGATATACATACATAAACATGCAGACATACTTACATAAGCATGCAGACATACTTACATAAGCATGCAGACATACATACATAAGCATGCAGACATACATACATAAACATGCAGACATACATACATAAACATGCAGACATACATACATACATACATACATACATAAGCAGAAATACATACATACATAAACATGCACACATACATACATAAGCATGCAGACATACATACATACATAAGCATGCAGACATGCATACATAAACATGCAGACATACATACAGAAACATGCAGAAACATGCAGACATACATACATAAGCATGAAGACATACATACATAAACATGCAGACATTCATACATAAACATGCAGACATACATACATACATAAGCATTCAGACATGCATACATAAACATGCAGACATACATACATAAACATGCAGACATATATACATAAGTATGCAGACATACATACATAAACGTGCAGACAAACATACATAAACATGCAGAAATATATACATACATAAACATGCAGAAATATATACATACATAAACATGCAGAAATACATACATAAGCATGCAGAAATACATACATACACAAACATGCAGAAATACGTACATAAACATACAGAAATACATACATACATAAACATATTAAAATAAAAATGATAAGCCTTTATCAGGCCTTATTATCAATGATAAGCCTTTATCAATTATAAGCCCTTATCAATTATAAGCCTTTACCAGGCCTTATTATCAATGATAAGCCTTTATCAATTATAAGCCTTTATCAATTATAAGCCTTTATCAGGCCTTATTATCAACTACAAGCCTTTATCAATTATAAGCCTTTATTAATTATAAGCCTTTATCAATTATAAGCCTTTATCAGGCCTTATTATCAATTATAAGCCTTCATCAATTAAAAGCCTTTATCAGGCCTTATTATCAATTATAAGCCTTTATCAATTATAAGCCTTATTAATTATAAGCCTTTATCAGGCCTTATTATCAATGATAAGCCTTTACCAGGCCTTTACCACCCTCTTCTGCTTTGTCCTAGACAACACAAGTACACACCTGCCTGCACGGTTGAAGATGACATACACAGAAACAAGTACACAGCATGCGAGGGGGTGTTTGTGAGTCAACACTCCCAAAACGTTCATCGACGCGCAAGGTACAACCCGTAATACCCACCCAGGATGAACAATAGACAACTGAACTGCTAACACCTGCCTGCACAGGTGGCTGCAAAGCATTGATACCTGTGCAAACAATACCACTGTCCAAGTCACATACCAAGTCACACACAGGGAGCTGTTCAATGAATGTGCATGCAAACCCAAGCCTGAGGAGAAAAAGGAGGAGGAGAAGGAGGAGAGTGACTAGGAAGATACACACTTTAAATAAACATTCAATTTAAATGACACAATTTTTCAGGGAGCTGTCAGATGAGTATGCATGCAAACCTAAGCCGAAGGAGGAGAAGAAACCTGAGGAGAAGAAGCCTGAGGAGAAGAAGGAAGATAAGCCAGAGAAGGATGAAGAGGAAGAAAAGGTGGGTCAGCACGGCCTTTAATCGCACAGGCTGCATGCAAGCATGTTTTTAGCTGGACATGTAAATGTTTAGGTCAGTATGCCTACAACGATTGTAAAATTTTAAGCCCCCTCTGGGCGCAGCGTGTAGATTTCCGTTTTCAGTTGAATAAAAAGCGTAACCCAAACGGAGGCAGGTGCGTCAAAAGCGCAGTCCAAAATGACAAAATGTAGTACCCTGCTTCCAACCATTCTCCAGATATGTCTATAAGCACATCCTCAACATATTTCTCCTGGGTCTCAGCTTTTGACAAAAAATGGATTTCCAAATTATAAATTAAATTTCAATGTCAATTTCAATTTCAATTTCAATTATCACATCATTCATTCGCTTGCGATGCATGTAGGGCTTCCTTGAGAAGAAAATGGATCTGGTGAAGAAGGCATCAGAAATGTTCGGACGCTGAGACAGGCAGATGTGTGGGGCATTTAATGTGGCTCCTCATGATGTACACGATGCATATGAGGCAGGGAGAGCCTGCATTGTGTGGTTCCTATACCTCTATATGTTTGATGTATTATGTTGAAAAGAGGGTAGGATACTTGGAAGACCCCCCCTGAAGTTGTTGATACATTCTGTCGATGCATTTTGTTGAAGACAGGATAGTTATGGTTATGGTTATTTAGTTAGAATTATGCAAGACCCCCCCCTCCCCTGGAGTGGGCTTGTCTCGAGGGGAAACTGGCCTGCCTATGAAAATTGCAATGCAATGTAACAGGGATGGCATGCGGAGTAAGGCAGGGTTTGCCGCAGGGATTCCCCTCTAAATATTGGCGGGCTCACAATTAATTACTCCTATTTATTTTATTTGCATGATATCACAGTACTATTTTCCTGGTCTGCCGTCATACACCAAGCAAGCTACTTTCAGTTGTACTCAGTCGAAGTACAGCTGCACTCAGTTGAAGTACAGCTACACTCAGTTGAAGTACATATGTATGGTGTAAATATGCATTGCTGATGTAAATATTCCTTGTTGCTGTTGCTATTTTGCCTTCATATCTTTCTGGGGCCGGCCCTGTTCTCTGCCCCTTGCTGGCTCTAGCTTACCGTGGATTGCCATTCAGATAACCATTTAGATTGCCAAACATACACATGGAGGCATAAAACAACACAGAAGTAGACATTGAGGCAAGAAGCGACAACGTACACAAAAACATGGAAGCATAAAACATCAACACACATACATAAACATTGAGGCAAGAAGCAACGACGTGTACAGATACACATGGTGGCATAAGACAACAACACATGTACCAGTACATAGACATTGAGGCAAGTAGCAACAATGTGCACACACATACACGGATGGTGGCATGAAACAGCATGACATATACATAGACCTTGAGGCAAGAAGCAACAACGTGCACATTCATACATGCATGGTGGCATGAAACAACAAACACATATACCGGTACACAGACATTGAGGCAAGTAGCAACAATGTGCACATACATACACAAATGGTGGCATGAAACAACAGCGAGTATACATAGACATTGAGGCAAGAAGCACCAAGGTGCACACACATAGACACATGGTGGCATGAAACAACAACACATGTACTAAGACCTTGAGGCAAGAGGCAACAATGTGCACACACATACACTAATGGTGGCATGAAACAACAACACATATACCGGCACATAGACATTGAGGCAAGAAGCAACAATATGCACACACATACACAAAAGGTGGCATGAAACAATAACTCATGTACATATACATTGAGGCAAGAAGCAACAATGTGTACACGCATTCATGCATGGTGGCATGAAACAGCAAGGCGCAGAGGCACAGTTTGTTTTCTTCTGACGACGCGTCGCCACTGCGCCGCCATTCTATTGTTGCATGGCAACACATGGGTTTGGCCCTGCCCCGAACAACCCCCCCGGGCTCTGCACTTCGCCGTGCACTCTGCCATGCACTTTGCCATGCAATGGCTATGCAATAATCCTGAAATCAGGCTTGAGTAGCCCAAGTACCTACTCAACCTGGCTTACATAACTATATAATAAAAATACTGCGCAGAGGGAACACACATATGAAACGACATGCTGCCCATCCCATCCCATCCCATCCCATCCCATCCCATCCCATCCCATCCCATCCCATCCCATCCCATCCCATCCCATCCCATCCCATCCCATCCCATCCCATCCCATCCCATCCCATCCCATCCCAGCCCATCCCATCCCATCCCATCCCAGCCCAGCCCAGCCCAGCCCAGCCCAGCCCAGCCCAGCCCAGCCCAGCCCAGCCCAGCCCAGCCCAGCCCAGCCCAAACCCAGCACAGCACAGCACAGCACAGCACAGCACAGCACAGCCTTGCCCAGCCTTGACCAGCACAGCACAGCACAGTACAGCACAGCACAGCACAGCCTTGCCCAGCCTTGCCCAGCCCAGCCCAGCCCAGCCCAGCCCAGCCCAGCCCAGCCCAGCCCAGCCCAGCCCAGCCCAGCCCAGCCCAGCCCAGCCCAGCCCAGCCCAGCCCAGCCCAGCCCAGCCCAGCCCAAACCCAGCACAGCACAGCACAGCACAGCACAGCACAGCACAGCACAGCACAGCACAGCCTTGCCCAGCCTTGACCAGCACAGCACAGCACAGTACAGCACAGCACAGCACAGCCTTGCCCAGCCTTGCCCAGCCCAGCCCAGCCCAGCCCAGCCCAGCCCAGCCCAGCCCAGCCCAGCCCAGCCCAGCCCAGCCCAGCCCAGCCCAGCCCAGCCCAGCCCAGCCCAGCACAGCACTGGAATCCGATTTGGTTTTCCGGCATCCAACTCAGATTTGTAGCTGAGTACCTGTGAAGCATACATGGTGACTTGTGCCCATTAATTTATGAACAGTTGGAACTTCATCTCCCCTGACCTTCCCAAACACCTTCGAGGAAGAGGAAGATGGAAGCACTTCCCTTTGTTCGTAACCCCCCTGCGATGAATGGCGATGGGGGAAAAACGGAAGTTAAAAAAATAAAGTGCTTGCAAAAAGGAGCTTTTTTGAAAAAAACAAAAAGTGAGTTTTAAAAAATGCCCCCCAAAGTACACTGGAAGGGTAACAACAAAAGTCCGGTCTTGCCAGCAAATTTCAGGAAGGCTATTGTCCTACCCTGCAAGCAGGCCAGTTGACCCAAGGCCCAAGACCCAAGACAAGTTGACCTAAGACCCAAGGCTTGTTGACCAGGGTTGTTCAGGATGCTGCGACCTACGTCGTAGACACAACGTCGAAGGGTTCGTTGCGTCGGAGGACGCAACGTGGGGAGGGTTGGTTGACCAGAAGGACGGGTCCGTTGCGTCGCAGGATGCAGGCGATACAATTGGTTGCGTCTCAGGCAGCAGAGCTGGGGGTCCTCCTGAAATACCCTGTTGTTGACCCAAGACCCAAGGCCCAAGACCCAAGGCCAGTTGACCCAAGACCCAAGACCCAAGGCCAGTTGACTCAAGGCCCAATACCAAGGGCCAGTTGACCCAAGACCCAAGGCCCAAGCACGGTTGACCGAAGACCCATAGCCAGTTGACCCAAGACAAGCCTACACCAGGGTTGTTCAGGACGCTACGTCCTCCCCCACTGCCGACACAACATCGAAGGTTCCATTGCTTCGCAGGACACATCGTGGGGAGGGTTATCTGTGTCACGGACGCAGCCTCAGTGGGTTGGTTGCGACGCAGGTTACAGGCCATGGGTTGATTGCGGATCGGTTATGCCTCAGGATGCAGGCTATGAAATTGGCTGCGTCTCAGGGCGCAGGCTGTCCAAATTGCCGCGTCTTAGGACGCAGAGCTGGGGGTCCGGCCGAAAACCCCCGGCACACACCACCACTTCCGGGGGTGGGGGGGGGGTCTTCCATGATTCCATCCTCTCTTCAACCGAATGTCAAATCTTTAATTTGGGGGGCGACGTAGAGGGCATTACTTTCAAATTGAACACGTTACAATCTCTTGCAGGAACGGTTTTAAGAGGCTATAAGAATTTAATAAGTTGGGAAGTCCTCAGCGGTGGGGGCGGGCTTGGGGGCTCCATAGGTAGGCTTGGCCAAGAAATCAGTAAACTCCTGGAATGCACAAGAACAGGGGATATCAGCAGCAGGCATTGGAAGTGGGGCATGAAAGGAACCAAAACAGAAGCAAATTGTGCTGCATGTATGTTACATGTATGTTCCAGTGGTGTTACATGTCAACATGGCGTTACATGTTAATGTATGTAACATGGTGTTACATGTCTGTTACAAGTATGTTACAGTCCAGGGGTAGGCCAAATAGGCTGAAGGGACTTGCCCAACCGTATATTAAGGACTTAAATTGTGCTGTAGTGATAATTGTTGTTGTTGTGTTGATGATCAGGGTTGTTTATCTGCGATGCAGTAAGCAGCATCGCAGATGCAATGTCAAAACGTCCGTCGCGCCACAGGCGCGGATCCTGTGGGTCTGGATGCGTTAGGGGGCTGAGTTAGGGGGTCTGTTGCGTTGCTAACACATATTTTGAAACCAGTCGCGTCTCAAGACTGTGAAGCAGATTTTTAAACAGGGTGCGTCCCGAGAAGCAAGTTTGGGGCACCCCATGAACCACCCTGATGATGATGATGATGATGATAACATTTTCCCTGGTACCCTACTGGATTCCAATATGCCCGCGGCCTGAAGGAGTCAAGGGGGACTTATGTACTTATGAATGGGAGCCAAGGTACTTCACCACGTCAGTACGTCACACAACATGATACTCTTTCTATACATGTGATCAAACGTTGACACTTCCAGACATACAAGTGCAGCCAAACAAAATATTTGCCCTTTGGTCAGAAGCATCCGCAATATATTATTTCCGTACTGACAGCCTAGATCATCGATTTGTAAATTTGACATTTAGGTGATGACGGTAAAAACAGTATTAATAAAATAAATACAAATTAATATTTATTATTATATATAATCAGGTATAATAATGCATCTCGCTCACTTGTCAATAATAATACTATGTACTCGTTTATAATAATATTGATAATTTAAATATAACTCGTTTATAATAATATAAATAGTTAGGATTACCTGGACAGGAGCCATGCTGTACTTGGTAGGGCGCCACAGGTCGGGGGACAGGAATCCGTAGGTGTTCCTCAGGGCAGCAAAGGTAGCCTGCAATGGATGGTTGGGGTTGGTTTTCTTCAGGTCAACTAAGGTAGCCTGAGGTTGGTCGGCTGGTTGGGGTTGGTTATTTTGGTCGGTGTTCCTTGGAGCAGGCAAGGTAGCCTGCGATGGATGGTTCGGGTTGGTGCTCTTCAGGTCAACTAAGGTAGCCTGAGGTTGGTCGGCTGGTTAGGGTTAGTTAGATTGGTTGGTGTTCCTCGGGGCAGCAAAGGTAGCCTGCGATGGATGGTTGGGGTTGGTGATTTTCAGGTCAACTAAGGTAGCCTGAGGTTGGTCGGCTGGTTGGGGTTGGTTAGATTGGTTGGTGTTCCTCAGGGCAGCCTGCGATGGCTGGTTGGGGTTGGTGTTCTTCAGGTCAATTAAGGTTTACTTGGCTGGTTGGGGTTGGTTAGATTGATTGGTGTTCCTCAGAGCAGCCAAGGTAGCCTGTCATGCAAGGAGGTGCAAGGAGACAAAAGTATGATGACAGATGGAATTAGCTGCATTTACGATGACAGATGGAATTACAGCTGCATTTACGATGACAGATGGAATAATAGCTGCAAGTATGATGACCGATGGAATTAGCTGAAAGTATGATGACCGATGGAATTAGCTGAAAGTATGATGACCGATGGAATTAGCTGCAAGTACGATGACCGATGGAATTAGCTGAAAGTATGATGACCGATGGAATCAGATGCTTGATGAGCAGTCATTACATTACATTGTCATCAACAGGCATTTGTTGGCCCAATACAAGCCCACTTCAAAACATCCAGGAAGGGTCTTTCAATAAATACTCCCAAAAAGGAAGGCAATATTGCAGCAGGCAAGCATTATTATTATCAGCACTACGTGTCCCAGATTTATGCGTGCCAGATTAATATGTGTCCCGGGTTTATATGTGACCTGTGCTGTCATGCAGTAGTCCAAGCTCAAGCGCACCAGCGGTCTGTGGAAGCAAAACCCACAGAAAATATTGCAACGAGCGCTCAGGAGTGCAGGAGACCACCTTCAAAAGTATCACAGTCCTGCAGTGTACCCGAGACACCATGACGCTGTCATCAATGCCATCTGGACCACCTTCTTGGGCACACAGGCAACTCACACAACCCTACACCCCTCATCTCACACCACACATACCCCCCCCCCCCCCCACACACACACACCACAACCCACACAGTAAGCGAGCGCTACAAGACACCCACCTTCACGAAGTTACTCAGAGTCCTGCGGCGGCCATGAGACACCATGTAGCAGTCATTGACGCCATGTGAAACACCTCCTTGGGCAAATGGGCAGCCCACACCCCCCTACACCCTTCATCTCACACCCCACACACACCCCCCACACAACAATCCACACAGCGAGCGAGCGCTACGAGACACCCACCTTCACAAAGTTACACAGAGTCCTGCGGTGTCCACGAGACGCGGTGTAGCAATCATTGATGCCATCTGAAGCACCTCCTTGGGCACACAGGCAGCCCACACAACCCTACACCCCATCTCACACCCAATACACCCCCCCCCCCCCCCCACACACACACACACCACAGCCCACACAGCGAGCGACACTACGGGACACCCACCTTCACAAAGTTGCCTAGAGTCTTGCGGTGTCCACGAGACGCGGTGTAGCAGTCATCGATGCCATATAAAGCACCTTCGTGGGCACACAGGCAACCCACACACCCCTACACCCCTCATCTCACACCCCACACACACCACAATTCACACAGTGAGCGAGCGCTACGAGAGACCCACCTTCACAAAGTTACCCGGAGTCCCGCGGCGGCCACGAGACGCGGTGTAGCAGTCATCGATGCCATGTGAAGCACCTTCTTGGGCACACGGGCAGCCTACACACCCCTACACAGCCTACACACCCCTACACCCTTCATCTCACACCCCACAACCCACACAGCGAGCACGCGCTATGGGACACCCACCTTCACGAAGTTACCCAGAGTCCTGCGGTGTCCACGAGACTCGGTGTGGCAATCATCGATGCCAGCCATCTGGAGCACCTTCTTGGGCACACGGGCAGCCAACACAACCCTACACCCCTCAACTCACACCCCAAAACCCACACACACACCACAATCCACACAGTGAATGAGCGCTACGAGACACCTACCTTAACAAAGTTACCCAGAGTCCTGCGGTGTCCACGAGACGCGGTGTGGCAATCATCGATGCCAGCCGTCTGGAGCACCTTCTTGGGCACACGGGCAGCCAACACAACCCTACACCCCTCAACCACCCCACACACCACAATCCACACAGTGAGCGAGCGCTACGGGACACCTACCTTAACAAAGTTACCCAGAGTCCTGCGGTGTCCACGAGACGCGGTGTAGCAGTCATCGATGCCTGCCATCTGGAGCACCTTCTTGGGCACACGGGCAGCCACGATACCGGCTCCCCTGGGGGCAGGGACCAGGCGCACCACGACGGATCCACACTTGCCAGTGATCTTGGTGGGGACGGTGTGGACCTTTCCGATCTTGTTACCCCAGTATCCACGGCGGACAGGGATGCAGGCCATCTTGGCGAGGATGATGGAACCGCGGATGGCGGTGGCAACCTCCTTAGAGCACTTGACGCCCAGTCCACAGTGTCCGTTGTGGTCTCCCACGATAACGAAAGCCTGTGTAAGAGGAGGACAGCGTGGTCAGAAATATCCATGCTACCGGCCACAGGCAGGGCAACGTGCTGCAATCATTGATCATCTTCATTTTGTATGATTGCCACCCCTGGATTCATTTCTCTTAGGATATTCAAAGATACATCCACGATATCGTATGATATTGTATGATACATCGTCGATATCATATGATATATTGTACACATCTTGTGATAGATCAACGATATCATACGATGTATCGCACGACATCTTATGCCTTACTACCCAATAAACTTGGGGACCAGTTCGGATATCCCTATGCATCTAGGATTACAGGGTATGAACCGTGCAGAGTTTTTACCGTCACCAGTACCGATCGATACCTGGAACCCTGTTTTGGCCTAACCTTCCGCAACCCTGAGACTCCCCCGCCCAGCCCTCGAACCGCCCAGTCCGGTCCGGCAGGGGGTCCCTTTGGGCCAACTACCAAAATGTCTACCATGAACCTAACTGTGAAAGACACCAAATCCCAAATGATCGCTACCAAAAGACCCCCTTTCTGAAATGGAAAAAATCCTCTGGTACAGTATGAAACGATTGCTGGCACCAGCACGGGTCTGCTTCTGGACTAACATGATCTGCATCACCTCGTCCTTCTGGGAGGCACCCATGAAGTGGCTGCCCCTGGAGGAGGCCTAGGACCATCATGCTAAAAAAACACTTTCAGATTAGAAAAAACTGATGTAAGGTTATCAACTACGATATCGTACACGCGAATAGTACGATACATCCGCGAAATCATCTGATATACCGAACGATAGCATATGATATATCGCTCGGTAATCTTAGAGACCAGTAGCCCGCTTCAGTGATGCGATTGGTCTAGTGGTACACCAAATTGCTGAAACTAAGCGGGGTCGGGGTTTGATTCACCCTACGGTCACCCTGAGCATTACAGGTCGTTGTCGACCGCGATGGTAGCTTGTCCAGTTTTGGTGGTAGACCGTTCTCTGCCCGCGTGCGACGGGTTCCCTTAATGCCACGCCCCACCAGGTGTTATCAAAACTTTTAGGGACCAGTGCAATATTGACACCTCTATTCATATAGGACTCGATGGCGAGACAAGTACCTTGGAGCCAGTGTTTGATGGCGAGACAAGTACCTTGGAGCCAGTGTTCGATGGCGAGACAAGTACCTTGGAGCCAGTGTTCGATGGCGAGACAAGTACCTTGGAGCCAGTGTTCGATGGCGAGACAAGTACCTTGGAGCTAGTGTTCGATGGCGAGACAAGTACCTTGGAGCCAGTGTTCGATGGCGAGACAAGTACCTTGGAGCCAGTGTTCGATGGCGAGACAAGTACCTTGGAGCCAGTGTTCGATGGCGAGACAAGTACCTTGGAGCCAGTGTTCGATGGCGAGACAAGTACCTTGGAGCCAGTGTTCGATGGCGAGACAAATACCTTGGAGCCAGTGTTCGATGGCGAGACAAGTACCTAGGAGCCAGTGTTCGATGGCGAGACAAGTACCTTGGAGCCAGTGTTCGATGGCGAGACAAGTACCTTGAAGCCAGTGTTCGATTGGCAAGGCAAGTACCTTGGAGCCAGTGTTCGACGACGCGTCGTCATTCCGCCGCTATTCCGTCGAATGCTACACCCCCCGGACCCCCCGATATCGAGACACGCTGCCCCCCGACCCCCTCAGGCTCCGCGCTTTGCGCTCCGCCATGCGATGGCTACGCAACTATTCTGAAATCAGGGTGAAGTAGCCCAAGTAGCTACTCAACCTGGACTACAGAAATCTGAAATAAAAAACACTGCTTGGAGCCATTGATGGCACCAGCACGGGTCTGCTTCTGTCTCTTGTTCATGTACACAATCTTGTTCATGTACACAATCTTGTTCATGTACACTATCTGCTAGCAACCCAGAACAATCTGCAAGCAAACCAGCACCATCTACAAGCAAACCAGCAAGGATGTGTACCTTGGAGCCATTGATAGCACCAGCTCGAGTCTGCATCTGTCTCTTGTTTATGTACACAATCTGCTAGCAACCCAGAACAATCTGCAAGCAAACTAGCAAGGACAAGTACCTTAAAACGATTGATGGCACCAGCACGGGTATGCTTACAGAAGTTTCTGTATCTTGTTCATGTACACAATTGTGTTCATGTACACAATCTGCTAGCAACCCACAATAATCTGCAAGCAAACTAGCAACCCAGCACGGTCTGCAAGCAAACTAGCAACCCAGCACGGTCTGCAAGCAAACTAGCAACCCAGCACGGTCTGCAAGCAAACTAGCAACCCAGCACGGTCTGCAAGCAAACTAGTAAAGATACGTACCTTGAAGCGGTTGATGGCTCCGGCACGGGTCTGCTTCTGGACTGACATGATCTGCATCACCTCGTCCTTCAGGGTGGCACCCAGGAAGTAGTCGATGATCTGGTACTCCTTCACCGGCATCGAGAAGAGGTAGATCTGCTCCAGGGATTTGATCTTACCCTGCTGTACCAAGCGGCCAAGCTTGGTGGCGGGGACCCACTTCTCCTCCTCGTCCTTCCTGTGTCAGTTGTTGGGTCAGTTGTTGGGAATGGGTGTCAGTGCTTGGTGCTAAGTGTTTTTGTGCCAGTTGGTGTAGACCTGCTCCAGGGATTTGATCATGCCCTGCTGTATCAAGTGACCAAGCTTGGTGGCGGGGACCCACTTCTCCTCCCCCTCCTTCCTGCAAACAGGCAAGTAGGTGGGTGGGTGGATATGTGGGTGTGTAGCTGGTTGGGTGGGTGGGTGTGTAGGTGGTAGGTAGGTGGGTGTGTAGGTGGTTGGGTGGGTAGGTGGGTGGGTGGGTAGGTGGGTGGGTGGATATCAATGGTGGGTAGGTGGTAAGGTGGGTATCCATGTACGAGGCATTGGTGGTGCGCATTAATGCTGTGTTGCTGGTGTTGCTGATGTACTGGCATGGAGAAGAGGTGGATCTGTTCCAGAGACTTGATCATACCCTGTTGCAGCAAGCGGCCAAGCTTGGTGTCGGGGACCCACTTATCCTTCTCGTCCTTCCCGTGTCAGGTGTTGGTGTCAGTGTTAGGTGCTAGCTGTGTTTGAGCCAGTTGGTATAGATCTGCTCAAGGGGTTAGATCTTTCCCTGCTGCACCAAGCGGCCAAGCTTGTTCACGTGCTCCCACTTCTCCTCCCCGTCCTTCCAGCAAACCCATATCTATGCATCAGGCGTTGGTGGAGTAGATTATAGGCATTCAGTGGATGATTTGGATGTAGGTCTTGTAGTAAGTACCTCAACTTTTTCAGGCAAGAATTCTGACATTTCACAGAATTCTCAGAAATGATGAGAATTCTGTTTTTATAAGGCAAAATTGTCAGAAGGCACAGGCAAAATTATCAAATTCGAGGTACGAAATACATACTATGTGTTTAAAATAATCTAATCCCAATCATCCACTGAATGGCTGCAATGCTGAGTTGCTGGTGTTAATGCTGTCATACAGCCATCTGCGGAATGGCTATAACCATCCACTGATTGGCTATAATGCAGCGTTACTGTATTCTGGGGTAGTACCTCGTAGGGCACTTCCTAGGGCACAAGATAAGTCAGGTGTGCTCCGCTGTTGCCATTGCAATTTGCATTATAATGCATTATAGCCATTATAGTGCATGATATTGCATTATACCCATTCAGCGGATGAGTTGCGAGGGCGCAAGTTAAGCAAGGTGTGCTCAACACTTGCATGTGCAATCTGCAAATCCAATTCTTCGGAAGCATCCCACAAATGTTCAGCCTGTTTGGGCCACCAGCAATTCTCTTCTTCTTGTTCTGGGTCGCAGTTTTTCTTTTCGGATACAAGCAGCAGCTTCTAGGCAGCTCCACAAGCCAGCCACTGGGCTGCCTAGAAGCTGTTGCTCAAAGCCAGAATAAAAATTCTGCTCAGGGTGTTCTGATCCTGAACCCCACTTCCAATTTTTATTTTCGGCTACGGGCAGCAGCTTCTAGTCAGCTCCAAAAGCCAGCCACTGGGCTACGTCCAACAGAGGAAGCAGTACTCAAAAGTTGTATTTGACAGCTTCAAGGTGCACTTGCTTGCTTTAGTTCTGGTTGAACAGCCAGCCAGGGGAGCTGCCTAGAAGCTGTTGCTCAAAGCCGAAAATAAAAAAACCGCTCTGAGTGTTTCGATCCTGCACCCACCCCACTTGCACTGATTATATTTTCATCTACGAGCAGCAGCTTTTAGGCAGCTCCCTGAGCTAGCCACAGGGCTAAGCCCAAAGGTTTCAGCAGTGCAGGAATGCTGACAATATTTTTTTCAGGGATCTGCGGTCTGCCGCAGCATGTCATGACAAAAGCCAACCCAGACATGCAAACACATATTAACATTACACTGTCATAGACAGGCCACAGTTAACCCCAGACATATGAGCCCCCCCACACACACACCCTACACCCCCCCCTGCCATGTACACTAAGCCTGCCTCCAGGCGTTTTCTGTCATTCTGTCTGTCTTCCTTTCTCACCTGCCCCTGCCCCTGCCCCTTCCGCCGCGTCCACGGTCACCACCACGTCCACGGCCGCGGTCTCCATCACCACGGCCGAAACCGCGCTGGAATCCTCCACGTGCAGGCTGCTCGCTCATATCTGAATGTTGTGCAGGACACAAGATCTGGAAAGTTAGAAAACAAAGCATCGACATGAAGCGAAGGAGTGGGAATATCTCAAGGGGCAGCAGGGCAAGCCTAGGGGACAAGTGCTGGCGGCCGAAGTAGCAATTGCTATCATAAATATGATAATCGCGACAATCCGATACATTGTCGCGACCCACCGTATACTACTCGAGCTGCTAGCTGCTAGACTCCGGAAAGGAGCGCTACGGGGCAGGCTCTGAATATGTTCGCATTCCCAACTTGGTCCATGTTGTACTTCAGGTGAGGTGAGTACCGCATTGGAGCCATGACAGTTGACCTTGGTTCGATTCGGTTTTCTGACTAGGTTCACAATCCATACCCTGAAGGAATGAAAATGAGCTCTAGAAACTCGCGAAGTACAGGACTGCGATCCGATTAAAGCAATTATAAGACTGCAATTCATGTACGTTCCATAAAGGACCCCAGAACCTCTGAGATGCCACGGACCCTCCCACATCTGCTTCTTGCGACCCAACCGGTTTCAAATCTGCCTCTGACCCAACGGACCCCCCAAAATTAGGGTTTAGGGCTTAGTTTTTTTATATTGGATTTCAGCCAACTAGAATTCGGTTTCATGGCTCCAGCTATCTCTGGGCTGCTCACCGGTGGTGTTCAACAACACTACGTTGGTTTCGAAGTCTACGTTTCATGAGTTTCATTGAGCCCACAGCTCCGTTTCAGGAGCCAAGAATTAAGTCTTGTGAGCCAGAATCTACGCATGCAACAAAGTGGACCCTCAAAATCTGTGTTTTAGAAGTCAAACGTAGCACTTTGAACAAACCTGCAACGAAATGGACCCTCAAAATCTGTGTTTAAACGTGAAACGTAACACTCTGAACAATCCTGCAACGAAATGGATCCTCCAAATCTGTGTTTAGACATGAAACGTAACACTCCGAACAATCCTGCTGAACTATTATGGTACTGCCGTAGGCGTCTGAATTGTTGGCTGCTCACTTGGCACTGTTCGGGGGATGTATTACATTACATTACATTACATTACATTTCATGTTAAAGTCTACTTGACACCACGAGGGTGTGTATGAGACCCTGTGCTAAAAGAAAAAAAGCACCCACAAAGCAAGACAAGTCATTACATCGGGATTTTTTTTTTAGTTGTGAAAGGACTTTCACCCCAGGAGGTGGTTCTCCCGACACAAACCAGCGACACAGAGGATTCAGTTTGAATGGTGGTGCCACTCCTACAATATGCAAAGTAGGCGGGATGCGTTGAGGACAAACAAACCAAACTCCCAAAATGTGTGTATGTTCCAGTCCAGGGGTAGGCCAAATACGCTAAAGGGAGTTTCCCAACCGCGATAGGAAGGGCTTAAAAAGAAAACGCATTGATGACCTGAGCCCCAAACAATCGTTTTACAGACCTGAGTTCATGCTACAGACGTTGAAGTACAATGAAGCTTCATGCCCCCTCAGGGTTGTTCAGGATGCTGAGCCTTACGTCATAGAAGTAACGTCTAGTTGCGTCGCAGGACACAACGTGGGGAGGGTCTGTTGACCAGAAGGAAGGGTCTGTTGCGTCGCAGGACGCAGGCTATAAAATGGGTTTCGTCTCAGGCAGCAGAGCTGGGGGTCCTCCTGAAGGACCCTGAACCTCACGCCTTGTTATGAGGCGTAGTTGTTGTTTTATCATTCGTAATAAGGCGTACTATTTATCTACTTTTTATGTATGCATTTAATATTCATAATAAGGCTTACAATATAGATATTTTATTAATCTTCATCGGCGTCCAACACTTGAGAATCCCTGCCTGCGTGCTTGGGTGGGCCACGCTCAGTCTGAGTGAAGCGGGCACGGCGCTTGGCCCTAAAGATCGATTCAGAAGCTTTCAGCTCCCCGATTGAGATGTAATGGCTGGTGCCTGGAAATAACAAGCAATAATGGATAGAAGTAAGCAGTGTGCGTGTGCGTGTGTGTGTGTGTGGGGTGTGTGTGGGGGGGGGGGGTATAGGAAGTTGCTCGTATACCGCATCCTCGATTAGGGGCCTAAAGATCGATTCAGAAGCTTTCAGCTCCTTGATTGTGATGTTATGGCTGGTGCCTGCAAATAACAAGCTACAATTGATAGAGGTAAGCGGTTTGGTGGGGGTGGGGGGTGGGGGCTGGGGGAGGGGAGTGTGTGTGTGTGAGTTTGTGTGTGGAGGGGGGGGAGGGGAGTGTGTGTGGGGGGTGGGGGTGGGGGTGGGAGTGTGTGTGTATGTGTGTGTGTGTGTGTAATGGCTGGTGTGTGTGTGGGGGGTAGGTGGGTGGTGGTGGGGGGGGCTAGGAAATTGCTCGTATACCGCATCCTCAATTAGGCGCCTAAAGATTGATTCAGATGCTTACAGCACCCCGATTGTTATGAAATGGCTGGTGCTTGCAAATAACCAGCAACAATGGATAGAGGTTAGCGGGGTGATGGTTGTGTGTGTGTGTGGTGTGTTTGTGTGTGTAGTGTGTGTGCGTGGTGTGTGTGTGTGGTGTGTGTGATGTGCGTGTGTGTGATGTGTGTGTGTGTGATGTGTGTGTGTGGGTGTGCGTGTGTGTGTGGGGGGGGGGGAGGGGGGGGGGGGGGGGGGGGGTAGGAAGTTGCTCGTATACCGCATCCTAAATTAGAGGCCTAAAGATCGATTCAGATGCTTTCAGCTCCCCGATTGTGATGAAATTGCTGGTGCCAGTAAATACCATAACAAGCTTTTGTTTTGAAGTTGTGAAAGGAATTTCACCGTAGGAGGTGGGTCTCCCGACACAAACCAGCGACACCGAGAATTCACTTCTACACCAATCCTACCTAACACAAGCCTAGCCACTGGGTCAAACTTTAAGCTGCATTGGAATGCTTGTGATCTCAGGTTTGGCTGAAGGACAGGGAAAGGGAGCTGCCTAGAAGCTCCTACGTGTAGCCGCAAAAAGAAAACGTTAATCCTACCTGAGACAGGGCACCTCACAGGTCCTTTTTTTATTTTGTTTGTTGGAAGGATTTTCACCCAAGGAAGTGGGACCCCGTGCACAAAACAGTGACGGTGAACAGTGACCCAGGCCTGGCCAGTTTGGTGCCAAGCCAACTGCCCTTGCTTTTCACCCCAGGAAGTGGGACCCAATACACATAACAGTGCCCACCGAAATTATTCACCCATACATTCAGAAAGAAATGAAGGCGGAGAAATTCACAGTAGGTAGGCACCCATTCGCCTACCTAATGTGAATGGGTGCCTACCATTCACATTAGGTAGGCACCCTAGTGTGAATGGGTGCCTACCTAGGCACCCTAATGGGTGCCTACCATTCACATTAGGTAGGCACCCTAGTGTGAATGGGTGCCTATCTAGGCACCCTAATGGGTGCCTACCATTCACATTAGGTAGGCACCCTAGTGTGAATGGGTGCCTACCTACTGTGAATTTCTCCGCCTTCATTTCTGTAGGTGGTTCAGATTATGTAGGTGGTTCAGATTATGTAGGTGGTTCAGACCACCCCCACCTGAGACGACGGGGCACTTCACAGGTCCCTTGTTTTATTGACCGGAGTCTCACCCCAGGAAGTGGGCCCCTTATAAAAACAGTGCCCACCGAATTCATTCATCCATTTAGATTCATTCATAAATAATTCATAAATAATTCATTCAGAAGACGGAGAAAATCCTACTGAGTAGGCACCCATTCAAAAGGCTCTGAACTAACCCTAACTGAGACAGGGCACCTCACAGGTTCCTTTCTCGTCTCTTGTTATTGAAAGGATTTTCACCCCGGGAAGTGGACCCCGTACACAAAACAGTGCCCACCGAATTTATTCATTCAGTCATTCATTCATTCAGATTCATTCATAAACAATTCATAAATAATTCATTCAGAAAGGCGGAGAAAATCCTACTGAGTAGGCTACCATTCAAAAGGCTATGAACCAACCCTACCTGAGACAGGGCACTTCACAGGTCCCATATATATTCTTCTTTTTATTGAAAGTATTTTCACCCCAGGAAGTGGGACCCCGTACACAAGTCAGTGCCCGGCGAATTCATTCATTCAAATCCATTTATAAATAATTTGTTCATTCAGAAAGGCGGAGAAATTCCTACTAATAATGCAAGGACAGGGGAAGGAAGCTGCTACGTGTAGCCCCAAAAAGAAAAAGTGAGACCTACCTGAGACAGGGCACTTCACATGTCCCTTTTTCTTTTTCTTATTGAAAAGAGTCTCACCCCAGGAAGTGGGACCCCATACACAAAACAGTGCCCACCGCCCACCAGAAAGAAAGGCGGAGAGAAATTCCTACTTATTAGGCACTCATCTAGAAGGCTCTGAACCAGTCCAACCTGAGACGGAGCCCCCAAAAGAAAAAGTGAATCCTACCTGAGACAGGGCACTTCACAGGTCCCTTTCTCGACTCTTGTCGGATGTGCTGCTCAATGGCGAATTTGCTGTAAATGAAACCTTTGGCATCCTCCACTGGGTCTTCAAGGTCCATAACCTGATAGCAGTTTTGAATTGGTTCATTTGACTGCGTCCATTATTTGCAAACATGTTATTTTGCAATTATTTTGTTACTATCTTGGAATTACTTGGAATACTATTTGCGAGTATAAATAAAGCCCTTGGCATCCTCGTTTTGAATAGGTTTTGAGTAGGTTTTGAATAGGTTTTGAATTGGTTCATTCGATTGCATCCATTATTTGATAACATGATATTTTGTAATTAATTTGTAATTATTTCGTAATTATCTTGTAATCATTCGGAATACTACTTGCAAATTTACTGTAAATAAAGCCCTTGGCATCCTCTACTGGGTCTTCAAGGTCAATTAGGTGATATTAGATTTGAATTGGTTAATTCGATTGCATCCATTATTTGCAAAATATGTTATTTTGGAATTATTTTGGAATTATTTGTAAATACTTTTTGCGAATATAGATGAATATGCCTTGGGCATCCTCCACCGGGTCTTCAATGTCCATAACCAGATACCAATTTTGAAATGGTGCATTCGATTGTTTACTGTATTAATTATTTGCAAATACTATTAGGTCATTATTAGGTAATTATTAGAGTACTATTTGCATACACTATTTGCGAATATAGATGAAGCCCTTGGCATCCTCCACTGGGTCATCAAGGTCCATAACCTCATTCCAGTTTTGAATTGGTTCATCCGATTTTCTAATATATTAATTATTGTATTAAGTATTTGCAAATACCGTTATTTGGTGATTATTAGGTAATTCAGCTGCAATCCAGGGTAATCATTTGAGAATTATTTGCATATACTATTTGCGAATTAAGATGAAGCCCTTGGCATCCTCCACTGGGTCTTCAAGGTCCGTAACCTGATAGCACTTATGAAGTGGTTAATCCGATTGTATTAATTATTTGCATATCATCATATTTGGTCATTATCTGGTAATTATTTGTGAATATAGAGAGTTTGCCCTTAGCATCCTCCACTGGGTCTTCAAGGTCCATAACCTGATAGCAGTTTTGAATTGGTTCATTCGGTTGCATTCATTATTTGCAAACATGTTATTTTTTAATTATTTTGTTACTATCTTGGCATTACTTGGAATACTATTTGCGAGTATAAATAAAGCCCTTGGCATCCTCGTTTTGAATAGGTGTTGAATAGGTTTTGAATAGGTTTTGAATAGGTTTTGAATTGGTTCATTCGATTGCATTCATTATTTGCAAAACTACATTAACATTAACATTATTTGCAAAACAACATTAACGTTAACATTATTTGCAAAACAAGTTATTTGGGAATTATTAAGGAATTCTTTTTTAATCCTTTTTCCAAATATAGATGAATATGCCCTTGGAATCATCCACTGGGTCTTCGAGGTCAATTACGTGACATTAGTTTTGAAACAGCTCATTTGGTTGTATGAAGGTGCTGTGGTTTGCTGGTTTTATGGTGCTGTATTTTTCTGGTTTGATGGTGCTGGTTTGCTGGTTAACTGGTTTTATGGTGCTGTGTTCTTATTCAACAATAAGTGCTTAAGCTGGGGCTATGCTGGTGATTGAAAAACAAGCTTGAACAAGGGGCAAGGCGCTACCTACTAGCCTAGCTGTCAATGGACACCTACCAGCTTAGCTGTCATTGGACACCTACCAGCTTAGCTGTGAAGCCAAAGGGACACTTACCAGTCTAGCTGTCAATGAAAACTTTTCGTTCATGAAGGGCCCCCCATCGTCTACCATCCCATCAACAAGCCACCCTTATTTTTTTAGGGGGGGTGGGGGAGTACGCTTTGTTTTATTTTAAGGGGGCGATGCTGGTGATTAGAAATCAAGATTGGACAAGGGGCATGGCGATACCTACCAGCTTAGCTGTCAAGGGACACCTACCAGCTTAGCTGTCACTGGACACCTACCAGCTTAGCTGTCAATGGACACCTACCAGCTTAGCTGTCAATGGACACCTACCAGCTTAGCTGTCAATAGACTCCTACCAGCTTAGCTGTCAATAGACTCCTACCAGCTTAGCTGTCAATGGACACCTACCAGCTTAGCTGTCAATAGACTCCTACCAGCTTAGCTGTCAATAGACACCTACCAGCTTAGCTGTCAAGGGACACCTACCAGCTTAGCTGTCAATGGACACCTACCAGCTTAGCTGTCAATGGACACCTACCAGCCTAGCTGTCAAGCCAAAGGGACACTTACCGGTCTAGCTGTCAATGGACAAGTTCATGAAGGCCCCCCCATCGTCAACCATCCCATAAACAAGCCACCCTTATTTCTTTAGGGGGGGTGGGGGAGTACGCCCTTTTTTAATTGAAGGGGGCGATGCTGGTGATTAGAAATCAAGATTGAACGAGGGGCATGGCGATACCTACCAGCCTGGCTGTCAAGGGACACTTTTCGTTCATGAAGGCACCCCCATCGTCTACCACCACATCCTCATCACCATTTGCGGGAACCGCAAGGCCTGTTTTCTCATCGAAGTTGGCGAGCTCTAGGGAGGTCTCGGGGTCAAAGCTGCGGGAATGTACGTTGGTGGGGTATTGAGGTTGTATGTGTGTGTGTAAAGGTTGTATGTGTATGTGTACATTCCCACTCCACACCCTGCGAGGGGTAGGGTGGGAGTGGAAGGGAGGGTCGCGAGGTAGGGTGGGGAGTGAGAGAGAAGGGTGGGGTGGGGGGGAGAGGTTGGAAGGGTTGGGCAGGGGCCAGGGTGGGGAGTGAGAGTTAAGGATGGGGCGGGGGTAGGAGAGGGAGGGGGGTGGGGAGAGGTGGGGTAGGGGTGGGGGAGGGGGAGAGATGGGTGGGGCGGGGGGGGGGTAGGGGTGGGAGGGGAAGGGAGGGGTGGGGCGGGGGGTAGGGTGGGGGGGCAGGGTGGGGAGTGGGAGTAAGGATGGGGCGGGGGTAGGAGAGGGAGGGGTGGGGAGAGGTGGGGTAGGGTGGGGAGGGGCAGAGAGGGTGGGGCGGGTGGGGTAGGGGTTGGAGGGGAGGGAGGGGTGGGCGGGGGGTAGGGTGGGGGGCAGGGTGGGGAGTGGGAGGGAGGGGCAGGGGGTAGGGTGGGGGGTAGGGTGAGGAGTGGGAGGGAGGGGTCGTAGTATTGTGGTGTTGAATTTGTACTGCCCTCAATGTAGCAGTTACCCCTATCGCCTGTACTTCAACAGGATCTGGACTACATGTTAGTACACTCATCTGTTTAAATTCAAACATGTAGCAGTTACCCTGTTGCTGTTTCGGTTGTTTGCGGGGGAGGTCCACGACAAATTGAGAACGCCTGGTGGGGCGTGGTATTATTTTGTGTGTGTGTGCATGTGTGTGTGTGTGTGTGTGTGTGTGTGGGGGGGGGGGGGGGGAGCCCCGCTTATTAGCGGTACAGAACGGGCTGCTACTTTACCTGGACAAAGCTACCATGGCGGCGACCACAAAAATTAAAGCGCACTCGTAGGGGTTCGAACCCTGCACCTTCATAGGCCGAACGAGCTCAACCATTGAACCATTCGTCGAAAGGGGATAGATAAATAAATAAAGGATGTGGTGGTGGTGGTGGTGGTGTGGTGGTGTGGTGGTGGAGTCCTCATGGAGTCTATGTTCATTAGCAGGCAATTAAATAAATAAAGGATGTGGTGGTGGTGTGGTGGTGGTGTGGGTGTTCAGCTGTTTGCCAGGGGAGGTCTCCTCATGGAGTCCGTGTTCATTAGCAGGCAATTAAATAAAGAAATACATGAATAAACATGGTGGTGGTGGAGGTGCGTGTGGTGTTCATGATGGTGTTGGTGTGTGTGTTGGTGTGTGTGTTGGTGTTGTTGTTGGTGTTGTTGGTGTTGTTGGTGTGTTGGTGTTGGTGTTGGTAGTGTTGTTGTTGTTGGTGGTGGTGTTAGTGGTGGGGTAATGGTGGTGGTGGTGGTAGTGGGGGTGGTGGTAGTGGTCCTTGTTCATTAGCAGGCAATTAAATAAATAAATACATGACAAATTAAGGTGGTGGTGGTGGTGGTCCCCCCAAAACATCATTATATCTCTCTTCATGTGCTGATTCTGTTAAACCTGCAGCATCTTTATGTCTACCTCAAATTACTGATTACAAATATACGAAAAACATTAAAAAAACATCATTCTGTCTCACTTCCTCAGCTGATTCGGGTTGAGCTGGAGCCTCTTTGAAATCTCACTTAAATTCCAAATTAAAAATATATAAAACATCATTTTATCTCACTTCCTCAGCTGATTCTGTGAAACTGGGAGCGTCTTTATGTCTGCCTCAAATTACGAATTAAAATAGATATAAAAACATTAAACAAGAATCATTCTATCTCACTTCCTCAGCTGATTCGGGTTGAGCTGGAGCCTCTTTGAGATCTCCCTTCCAAATTCCAAATTAAAAATACATAAAACATAAACAAAAAAATTATAAACATTAAATATATATATAATATATAAAACATCATTCTATCTCACTTCCTCTGCTGATTCTGTGAAACTGGGAGCGTCTTTATGTCTGCCTCAAATTACGAATTAAAATAGATATAAAAGCATTAAACAAGAATCATTCTATATCACTTCCTCTGCTGATTCGAGTTAAGCTGGAGCCTCTTTATGTCTCCCTCAAATTCATAATTATATGTATAATATTATATATATATACAGATATTAAAAAAAAAATCATCCCATCTCACTTCCTCTGCTGATTCGGGTCATGTAACCTGCAGCCTGTTCACGACTCCCTTCAATTCCTGATTAAACATAAATAAAAAACATAAAAACAGATAAAAACAGATAAAAACATAAAAACAAATCAATCTATCTCACTTCCTCCGCCGATTCTGTGAAACTGGGGCGTCTTTATGTCTGCCTCAAATTCCGAATTAAAATATATAAAACCATTAAACAAACATCATTCCATCTCACTTCCTCTGCTGATTCGGGTTGCTGATTCGGGAAGCTGGAGCCTCTTTATGTCTCTCACAAATTCAGAATTAAATACATATACAACCAGATAAAGTAATGATAACGCCTGGTGGGGCGTGGTGTTAAGGGAGCCCGTTGAAGCGGGTGGGGAGTGGTCTCCTACCTTAACTGGACAAGCTACCATCGCGGTTGACGACAACCTGCAACGCCAAGAGCGACCGAAGGGGGAGTCGAACCCCCCGACTCTTCATTCTTTAGAAAACCAGATAAAAGATATCAATATGTCTCCCTTTCTCTGCCGATTCTGTGAAATTTGGAGCCTCAATGTGTCTACCTCAAATTCCTTATTAAAATATATAACAAAATTAAAACATTATATCTCACTTCCTCTGCTGATTCGAGTTTTAAAAGCTGGAGCCTCTTAACGTCTCTTTCAAAGTATAACACAAATAATAAACCTAATCAATAAAATGCATAAAACAAATATTGGAATATATCCCATCTCACTTCCTCTGCTGATTCGGGTTAACCTGCAGCCTGTTTATGTCTCCCTCAAATTCAGAATTTAAAATATGTAAACCCAGATAAACATTACAAAATCAGCATTCCATCTCGCTTCCTCTGCTGATGCTGTTTATAACCTGCAGCCTCTTCATGCCTCCCTCAAAGTTAAAGTACAAATAATAAAGAAAATAAACAAATATGTTCCGTCTCACTTCCTCTGCTGATTCTGGTTAACCTGCAGCCTCTTTATGTCTCTCTCAAATTCCTAATTAAAAATAAATAAATAAATAAATAATATATATATATATATATATATATATATATGAAAACATTATTCCATCTCACTTCCTCTGCTGATTCTGGTTAACCTGCAGCCTCTTTATGTCGACCTCGAAGTTGGTTGTCTGTGCACCATGTGCGGCGTATCCACTCTTCAGACCGATCAGGGCTAGCTCATGAGATTCTGTATCTGCCTGTAATGTTAAGATCCCCTTGTACAGCTCTCGAAGGGGTCCCAACTGATAGACAGGTAGGAATGGACAAAAAAGTAAACTTACCAGGAAAATGTTTGGTTGGGGTTTGGTTTGGGTTTGGGTTTAGTTTGGTTTGGGTTTGGTTTGGGTTTGGGTTTAGTTTGGTTTGGTCTGGGTTTGGGTTTAGTTTGGTTTGGGTTTGGTCTGGGTTTGGGTTTAGTTTGGTTTGCGTTTGGGCTTGGGTTTAGTTTGGTTTGGGTTTGGTTTGGCTTGTACAGCTCTTGAAGGGGTCCCAACTGAGAGGGCAAGCAGGAATGGACACAAAATAAATTTACCAGGAAAATGCTAACGTGAACAGATTTATTAATGGGCAAAGGACGAGGGAGGCATGGAGGAGCAGTGCTGAGTTTGTTTGTTTTGTTTTGTTTTGTTTTGGGTTTGGTTGGGTTGGGTTGTACAGCTCTCGGAATTGGTTGTCTGTGCACCATGTGCGGCGTATCCACTCTTCAGGCCAATCAGGGCTAGCTCATGAGATTCCGTATCTGCCTCCACTGTTAAGATCCCCTTGTACAGCTCTCGAAGGGGTCCCAACTGATAGGGCAAGCAGGAATGGGTGTGTGGGGAGGAGCAGTGCGGGGTTGGGTCGGGACGAGGAAGGTGAGAAGGAACAGTGAGGGTTTGGTTTGGTTTGGTTTGGTTTGGTTTGGTTAGGTTTGGTTAGGTTAGGTTAGGTTTGGTTAGGTTTAGTTTGGGTTGGGTTGTACAGCTGTCGAAGTTGGTCGTCTGTGCACCTTGTGCGGCGTATCCACTCTTCAGACCGATCAGGGCTAGCGCATGAGATTCCGCATCCACCTCTACTGTTAAGATCCCCTTTTACAGCTTAGAAAGGGTCTCAACTGATAGGGCAAGCACGAATGGACAAACAAATACATTTACCAGGGAATGGTTGGGTTTGGGTTTGTTTGGGTTTGGTTTGGCTTTGGTTTGGGTTTGGTTTGGGTTTGTTTTGTTTTGGGTTTGGTTTGGGTTTGGGTTTGGGTTTGGTTTGGGTTTGGTTTGGTTTGGGTTTGGTTTGGTTTGGGTTTGGTTTGGGTCTGGGTTTAGTTTAATTTGGTTAGGGATTGGTTTGGTTTGGGGTTGTTTTGTTTTGTTTTGTTTTGTTTTGTTTTGTTTTGGGTTTGGTTTAGTTTAGGTTGGGTTGATTTGGTTCCTTTTGTTTTGGTTTGTTTTGGTTGTTTGGTTTTGGGTTGTTTTGGGTTGTTTTGGGTTGTTTTGGGTTGTTTTGTTTTGTTTTGTTTTGAGTTGGGTTGGGTTGTACAGCTTTCGAAGGGGTCCCAACTGATAGGGCAAGCAGGAATGGGCAAAGGACAAGGGAGGTGAAAAGGAGCAGCATGGGGTTGAGATGGTTTGTGTTGGTTTGTGTTGGTTTGTGTTATTTTGTTTTGTTTTGTTTTGGGTTGGTTTGTTTTGGGTTTGTTTGGGTTTGTTTGGGTTTGTTTGGGTTTGTTTGGATTTGTTTGGGTTGTACTGCTCTCACAGGGGGTCCCAACTGATATACAAGCAGGAATGGACAAAGGACGTGGGGCATGAGGAGGAGCAGCGTGGGGTTGAGATGGTTTGTTTTGGTTTGTGTTGGTTTGTGTTATTTTGTTTTGTTTTGTTTTGTTTTGTTTTGGGTTGATTTGGTTTGTTTTGGGTTTGTTTGGGTTGGTCTGGGTTGTACTGCTCTCACAGGGGTCCCAACTGATATACAAGCAGGAATGGACAAAGGACGAGGGGCATGAGGAGGAGCAGCGCCGGATTGGCTTGGTTTGGGTTGGTTTGGGTTGGTTTGGGTTATCCATTGTTGCGAGCCTAACACATGCAGCTCTATGTTTTTATGTTTTCACGTTTTCATGTTTCCATGTTCTCATGTTTTCATATTTCCATGTTTCCATGTTTCCATGTTTTCATGTTTTCATAATTCCATGTTTTCATGTTTCTATGTTTCCATGTTTCCATGTTTTCACGATTTCATGTTTCTATCTTTCCATGTTTTCATAGGTTAGGTTGTTCTCATACGTGACTGAGCCTAGCAACCTTTAGGCAGCTCCCCGAGGGAGGGGGAAAGCTAGATCTAAGGTAGCCAGCCTGGGGGTGGGGTTTTAGGGGGGTTAGGGTTCAGGGTTTAGGTTGTAGGGTTTAAGGGGCTTAGGGTTCAGGGTTAGGGTTTAGGGTTTAGGGGGGCGTTAGGGTTTAGGGGCGTTAGGGTTTAGGGGTAACCGATTACCCCCGGGCTGGCTACCTTAGGTCTAGCTTCCCCCCTCCCTCCCTGAGCCGACCATGGATCTTAACTGCATGCCATGTACCTAGGGAACGGTAAATCATATGATGTTGACCAAAGACGAGTATGATATCATATGATATCATACAAAACTCATATGATTAAATATCATATGATATGATGCCCAAGCCAAAGTTACCTAGTCAGACCGCCGGCATCATTTGATATGATATGATGACATGATATCATATGATATCATATTGCCGATTCCTACGTATATCCTTGCCCTGTACACTCTGACCACCTGTTCACACGGGGTACTGCAAAGCGAGCGCGGCAGCGCGATTTCGCAAGTGCTTTTTGAGCCCCACTGCGCGTTTCGTGCAGTTTTTTCAACCCCCTGTGGACGCAGCGAGCAGTTTTTGCGCTTTTTGACTAAAAAGCGCTGACCAATATGACGCTTGTGCGCTTTAAACGCTGACCAGTTTGACAAAATGTAGTACCCTGGCTCACAATGAATATCCTCGCCCTGTTCACACTCTGACTACCTGTTCACACTCTGACTACCTGTTCACATTCTGACTACATGTTCACACTCTGACTACCTGTTCACACACTGACTACCTGTTCACACACTGACTACCTGTTCACACCTACATATTTAACCAATGATGTATATAAACAGGTGTTGAACACCCTGAACATCTGCTCAACAATCTAGGGCAGAAGATGAGTATTTCTCAATTTCTCCGTATCTTCCATAGTGCACCCCCACTCCGACACACACATACACACACTACCTCCCCTCCCCCACCCCAATACAACAAATCACTAAAGAAAAACACAAAAAACAAAAAAACCACAAACAAAGTAAGAAACAAAAAACAAAAGAAAACAAAATAATAAAAACACCCAAAAAAAAAAACCAACACGCAACAAAATAAAAACACCAACCAACAGAGACAAACAAGTAAAAAAAACAAAAAATCAAACCGTAAAAGCAATGAAAAAACAAAACAAAAAACACCCCAAAAAAACAATCACCACAAACAACACAACACAAAAAACACTCAACAAACATAGATCAAACCAAACACACAATACACACACTAATCACCCCCCCCCCCAAACCAAAACACTATGCACCACCACACAAACACAAACCCACCCAACCCCAACCACCATGAACAAACACCCCCACAAACATACACACACACTACTCCCCCCCCACCCTCTCACCCCAACCAACACCCATCACCACCACACACACACAACCCAAACCCATCACCACCACACACACACTACACACACTACTCCCCCACAACCCCACCCCCATCACCACACACAACACAACTCCAAAAACCCCACCCCACCCACCACCCCTCACTTTTTCCACTTCTTCTAGATCAGTTTGTGTACAGGTCCCTACCCACACCCATACCCCAATCCAACCCAACCCCCCATTTAAATTAAAACCAACACCAAAGGCACAATAATACCCCCCCCCACACCACCAACCCACTTCACCACCACAAACCCTCACCTTTTCCATTCTTCTAGATCAACGTATAGGTCCCCACTCTCCCTCACAAATGTTAACCACACACCCAACCCCATCATCACCCTGACACTTACCTCTCCCCCACACACCACACACCCATCAACACCACCACCACACCACCCCCCCCCCAACACCCCTCACCTTTTAATTCTTCTAGATCGGCGTACAAGGTCCACACCCACTTGCCAACAAAAATTTACCAACACCTCCACCCCCCATTCATCACCCACCCACCCACACCACCCACCCTTCACCTTTTCCAGTCTTCTAGAGGGCATTTACTGTCCCCACGTCTTGCAGCTGTGCCTTCACACTATGTTCAACATATTCATGACGGGGATTTTTTACCCCCCCCACCCCACCCCAAAACCACCCCACCACAACAACCACCCACAACCCACCACCCCCCCCCCCCCACCACCTCCCCCCACCCCCCCCCCCCCCCCCCCCCCCACCCACACCCACCACCCCCACCCCCACCCCCCACCCCCCCCCCCCCCCCCCCCCCCCCCCCCCCCCCACCCCCCCCCCCACACACAACACACCAGCAGCACCTTTTCCAGTTCGTCTAGATGGGCGTACAGTTCCCACGCTTCTGCAGCTGGGCCTCACATTGTTACAAATATTATGGATTTCCCCACCCTCCACACCCCCCCCCCCCCCCACACCCCACCCCCCCACCCCCAACACACACACCAAGCCGCACCCTTTTTCAGTTCGTTCTAGATTGGCTTGTTATTAAAGTTCCACACCCAAACGTCGGGCTTGCACCTGGGCACTTAAAAGCTGCTTCAACATATACATGCAATTTTCACACCACCCCACCACCACCCAACCACACAACCAACCCACCACCAGCCGCACCTTTTCCACTTCTTATCGATCGGCGTACAAGTTCCCCACGTCTTGCAGCTGGGCCTTCACATTGTTCAACATATACATGCAATTTTCGCACCCACCCACCACCACCACCCACCCACCCACCATCCTCCGCAACCTTTTTCCAGTTCTTCTAGATCGCATACAAGGTCCCCGCCTACCACCACATCCCCAACCCACCACCCACCCACCCACCCCCATTCTAGATCGGCGATACAAGGTCCCCACCACCCACCACCACCACCCCCCAACACCCACCCCAACCACCATACCCGTCACCCCGACACACACAAACACACTAATCTCCCCACCCACCACCCACCACCACCCACCCACCCACTCACCTTTTCCGTTTTCTTCTAGATCGGCGTACAAGTACCCCACGTCTTGCAGCTGGGCCTTCACATTGCTTAACATCTACATGGGATTTTCACAGGTGGTCTGTGTGTATGTGTGTGTGTGTGTGTGTGTGAGGGGGGGGGCAGCCGGGCCTAAACATTGCTCAACATCTACATGGGATTGTCACATGTGGTCTTTGTGTGTGTGTGTGTGTGTGGTGGTGGTGGGGGTGGTGGTGGGGCAGCTGGGCCTTCACATTGCTTTACATCTACATGGGATTTTCACAGGTTGGTTATTTGTGTGTGTGTTGGGGGGAGGGTGGGGGGGGGGGGGGCAGCATGGATATTGCCTCAGGCACAAGGTGTGTGCATGTGTTCTAGTGTTCTAGTGTGGTGTGTGTGTGTGTGTGCAGCCTGACTAGTGTGTGTGTGTGTGCGGGGGGGGGGGGGGGGGGCAGCATGGATATTGCCTCAGGCACAAGGTGTGTTCTAGTGTTCTAGTGTGTGCTGTGTGTGTGTGTTGTGTGCAGCCTGACTAGTGTGTGTGTGTGTGGTGTGTGGGGGGGGGAGGGGGGGCGGGGGGGGCAGCTGCTTTTCAAATTGCCTCACATCATATGGGACTTTCATTGTTTTTTATGTGTTTGTGTGTGGTGTGTGAGGGGGGGGGAGGGGGGGGGGGGGGGGGGGGGGGGGGAAGATGGGACAATTTACATTGTTCAAATACTACAAGGGATTGTCAAAATGTGGGTATTTGTGTGCGTCTGTTGTTGTTTTATGGGGTTTGTGGGTTGTGTGTTTTGTGTTGTAGGGGGGTTTTGGGGTTTGGGGGTGTGATGTTTGTGTCGAGTGTGTGTTGATTGTGTTCGCTCTTCGTTGTGTGTTGTGGTTCTTTTGGGTGTGGGGGTGGGGGAGTTCGAGTGGGGTGGTGGTGTGTCTTTCCCTTCCCTCGCCTTTGTGTGTGTGTGTTTGATGAGTGTCCCCTGTGTGGGGGGGGGGAGGGGGGGTGGGGGGGGGGGGGGGGGGGGAGTTTCGTTTTTGCGGTTTATCGTGGTGTTATGCTGTTGATGTGTGTGTGTGTCGTACACCTATTGACAGGGGACAAGGTGTGAAGTTTATTGTGTTTGTGTTGTTGTGTGTGTGTAGTTGGTGGTGTAAAGCATTCTTGAATCAGGGAAAAAGTGTTGTGATGTGTTAGTTGTTGTTTTTGTGTTGTGTGTGGGGGGGGGGGGGGGGGGGGGGAAAGTGACGTTTTCGTCTGTTGTTTGTAATGTTGTAACGTGGGAATGTTGTGTGTGTAAAAAATATGAAATAGGAACAAAGATTATTCTAGTATCTTTTGTGTGTTGTGTGTAGGGGGGGGGGGGTTGAGCGGGGGGGGGGTGTATGTGTGGGTCTTGTGTTGGTGTTGCGGTGGATTCGTTTGGTGCTGTGTTGTTGATGTGTGTTTGTGGGGGGGGGGGGCGGGGGGGGGGGGGGGGGGGGCACAGCATGGACATTGCTCGGCACAGGGGGGGGGTGTTTGTATGGGTGTTATTTTGTGTGTGGTGGTGGGGGGGGGGGGGGAGGGCACAGGCATCGCTTTGAGGTTAGATGACAGGACATAATATGTTCACATGCATAGATCCGAGGTTAGATGATGGGGAATGCATAGATCCGAGGTTACATGACAGGACATGCATAGATCCGAGGTTACATGACAGGACATAATATTTTCACTGGCATAGATCCGAGGTTAGATGACAGGAAACTTTATGTTCACAAGTTGCATGAGGTTAGATGAAAGGACATCACATTCTCACAGGCATAGATCCAAGGTTAGATGAAAGGACATCATATTCTCACAGGCATAGATCCAAGGTTAGATGAAAGGACATCATATTCTCACAGGCATAGATCCAAGGTTAGATGACGGGAGATGAAGTGGTGGGGGCAGACGATTTTTGCCTTGAGTTGCCTGACCAGTTGCATTACAGTTTTCTCCTTGGCTATGACTGTACACACACACACACACTACCCCCCCACCCCCCACACAAACACCACCACCACTAAACCACGTAAATCCTCTCCAACACCACCACCAATCAACCCAATCACCACACCACACCAACGCACACATACTTCCTGCCTCCCCCCCAACACCCACCAACAACCAACACTAGACACAAAAACACTAACCACCCAACAACACACACAACCTCAAACCACAACAACACCACCATCACCTCAAAACCAATAAAACCCACAATCACCACCACAAACACAGTATACGCACTACCACCAAAACACCACCCAAAAAACCCCCCCCAAAGCCACTCAAACACCAAACCGCACAACCACCACAATCTACTCCCGCACACAACACACCACCCCCACTAATAAACAAAAAACTACTTTCCCATCCCCCCTCCCTTCCTCCACCACACCTCCACCACCACCACAACCACCACCACACACACACAAAGGCCCCCCCCCCCCACCCCCACACAAACAACTACACCCCCACAGGACACAAACCCCCACCCCCACCCACCCACCACCACTACCACACGCTAGACCATTTTTATACCTCGAGGCCTGACCGACATATCGCATGACAGGTTTCTCGTGTCCTCTTACTGTACACTACACACACCTACCCCCACCCCCCCCCCCCCCCCCCACCACCCCCAAACAACAAAACCACAAAAAAAAAACACACACCAAAAAAACACCAACACCCCACCACCCAACAACACCAAACACACAACCCAACACCACCAAACCCCAAAACACACAGACCCAAAAACAACACCCAACAACTACACAAAACCACCCACCCCCACCACCCAACCCCCCACAACCACAAAACACACCCCCTCCACTCCCACACAAACACACAACAAAAAACACAACCAAAAATACACAACTCTCATACCACAAAAAAACACACACCCCACCCCCCCTCCACCACATCACCACACACAAACAAACACAAACAAAACAAAACCACAAACACTAACTCACTAGTTCCCCTCGCACACACCCCACCACTGCTTCCCCACCCCACCCCACCCCACCCCACCCCACCACCAGTACCACACACACAGACGAGTTATGCCTAGAGCCTGACCTGTTTCACTGCAGTTTTCTCCTTGGCTATTATTGTATCTACGTGCAACCTCACAGCCTCGGAATCAATAGCGTGATCCTCGGCGCTCATATTTGACTGCGTCTAAAAGGTTGTGCAAAGTGAGATCGCTCTCACGGAGTTTCGGAGACACCCCGAAAAGTTTCAAGTTCAAAATGATCTCGACAAATAGCAGATCCGAGGCTATAGATGCCGTATAATTTTGTAAGGTGTTGCGTGGAGAGCATGAAGCAGCTTCCAAATACGATAGCTACAGAAACGTCGGGTACGATGATCTGTTTGAAAAATCCCACGCTGTTCCCAAACGGTTTGCGGTACGATCGCCGTACGATCATTCAAGCGAACCACTCATTATTGTTTTGAGCCAACCCCACGTTATTAGTTTGAGCCAACCACTCGTTATTATTTTGAGCCAACCACGCCAGACACTCCAAATCTCCGGAACTGATCTTCCTGCTTCCCTGCTTTATTGATCGATTGGGAACGAGTATTGATCGGTATCCAATGCGCGCAGCATCCGGGGCCCTGGGGTCGTCCACCCGCCCCCGACCTTTTCTACCGCGCACCAAATCCTCGGCGACCTCAAAACCCGTCCGCACTGCTCCCCAGACCTTGAAATCTCTGCCGAGTGCCGATGCCCCCAGCCCCGACCAGAGCTTCGGAATGAACCGGAGACTTGGGATGTTGTCTACATTCGGATCGCTATTGCTCCCAGCTACAGCTATGGCTGTCCCCACTGTACCGCTCGAAGGCTTCAGCGTGGACGAGCTTGAGAATGCGGCCTTCAGATCATATGGCGATAGGGATTTCATCAGCACCATCGACTTCTTGGATGAAATCCAGAAGCGGGAGCCCGACATGGCAAGATGGTGGGAGATGCGAGCTCAGGTACGGCATGGATCCCCGTACCCTGCTGCGTCCTATTTCCTTCTTTCATATCATCGAAACCAAAAACATAACCAACATCCTGCCAACACCAAAACTATAACCCAGACCAAATCAGGTATATTTTACCATTACCGTTATTTATAGCAGATACTCTGTTCTGGATCTGACGTTTTGAGGATATTTATGAAATCTCAGATTTTATTTTGAGAGTATGAAACTGAAGCCTGAAACAACCTTATCAAACCAGATATGTTGAACCCTTACCTTATCAGCACGAGGTGGACTGTATGTCTTGGATGACAAATTTCAGACAAATTTCATAGTTTTTTATGACCTGTTTAGCTCCGAAACCTTTTGAGAGATGGGGGCACAGGTACATGAGTCCCCATGCCCTGCCTGCCATGTCCCATTTCTTTCCTCCAAATCAGCATTAGGTAGACTCTATGTTTTGGGTAACCAATTTCTTAGTTTTTTCACCTCACAAAGCTCCGAAACCATTTGGGAGATTGGGGCACAGGTACATGAGTCCCCATGCCCTGCCTGCCATGTCCCATTTCTTTCCTCCAGATCAGCATAAGGTAGACTCTATGTTTTGGGTAACCAATTTCTTAGTTTTTTCACCTCACAAAGCTCCGAAACCATGTGGGAGATGGGGGCACAGGTACATGAGTCCCCATGCCCTGCCTGCCATGTCCCATTTCTTTCCTCCAGATCAGCAATAGGTAGACTATGTTTGGGGTAACCAATTTCTTAGTTTTTACACCTCACAAAGCTCCGAAACCATTTGGGAGATGGGGGCACAGGTACATGAGTCCCCATGCCCTGCCTGCCATGTCCCATTTCTTTCCTCCAGATCAGCATTAGGTAGACTATGTTTTGGGCGACCAATTTCTTATTTTTTTCACCTCAAAACTCCGAAACTATTTGGGATGTGAAGGCACAGGTGCATGAGTCCCCATGCCCTGTCTGCGATATCCCATTTCATTATTTCAGATCAGCATCAGGTAGACTCTATGTTTTGGGTGACCAATTTTGGGTGTGGTTGACCAGTCGTGGTTGACCTATTTGAGACCAATTTCCAAGTTTTTTCTGACCTATCAAAGCTCCGAAGCGCACATTGACACGCATGTGGGGACATTTTGATCTTGCAGGTATTAGTCGATTTTAAGGATTTCAATACTGCAATTGACAATTTCAACAGAGCTCTCTCACTGACTTCAGGTAAAATGGCAAATATATTCTATATACTAGTATTCTGAATCCGTAGTTGACTCTGTATACAGATATTCTGACTATGTATTTGACTATGTTCTGAATATGTATTTGACTACATTCTGACAATGTATTCGACTATGTTCTGACTAAATTTGACTATGTATCTGGCTCTATATTCTGACTTTATTTGACTCTGTATCTGGCTCTATATTTTGACTGGATTTTACTATGTGCCTGACTATATCCTGACTTTATGTGCCTCTGTATCTGACTCTGGATTTGACTATATTCTGACTATATTTGACTCTGATACTGACTATTGTCTGACTATATTTGACTCTGTCTACCTATACAATTGCTGTGTAATACCTCTGCTCATATGCACATCATTTTACATTTCTCTAACTGTACCTCTGTCACATTTTTTGTAACCTTTGCCTCGATCACATTTTTCTCAACCTGTACCTCGGTCGCATTTTTCTCAGTCCGTACCTCGATCACATTTGTCTCAATCTTTACCTCACTCACATTTTTCTTAACCTGCACCTCGATCACATTTTTCTCAACATGTACCTCGAAGCCACAACTTACACATACCCCCCCATACCCGCACCCGCACATATTTCGACCCAATTTCAGATAAAGAGCCCATCAATTACACTACACTATCGCGTCCATATGTTTTCTCAACATGTACCTTCAACCATAAGCCCTAACTGATGAGAACCTCCCTGAACCTGCTCCCGCACATACCTCGGCCCAATTTCAGCGGATAAAGAGCCCATCACTAACACTGCACTATATCATCCACCTTTTTCTCTCAACCTGTATCTCTGAGCAGGAACCACAACTGATAAGAACCTCTCCACATCTGCACCTGCAAATATCTCGACCCAATTTCAGTGGATAAAGAGCCCATCACTAACACTGCACTGTATCATCCACCTTTTTCTCTCGACCTGTACCTTCGACAGAAACTACAACTGATAAGAACCTCCCCATATCTGCACCTGCAAAGATCTGGACCTAATTTCAGCGGAGGAAGAGCCCATCACTTACGTTGCACTACCTCGTCCACATTTTTTCTCCTGTAACTTTGATCTTTTAACCTGTACCTTTAACCTGTACCTTCGATCAGAAGCCACAACTTACAAAAACCCTGCCCATACCTTGACCCATTTTCAGCTGAGGAAGAGCCCATTAGCTAACATTTCACTACCTTCACTTGTACACATTGTTTGTCAATCTGTACCTTAGATCAGAAGCCACAACTGATCAAAAGCCACAACTTACAACAATCTGCCCATACCTTGACCCATATTCAGCGGAGGAAGAGCCCATTACTTATGCACGTCTGCTCTCTGGACGAGCTCTAGCTTACGAGGGTGTTTCCAAATGGCAAGATGCTCTTGATGATTATTCTACAGCCCTTGACATGGCAACTAAAGGAGGGGAGTCCTTAGATCCCTATGTTATCAACAGCATAGGCAACTGCTACAACAGCCTAGGAAAGTGGTCAGGTGCGAAGCGTGCTACTGTTGTGGCTCTATTTTTGTTGCAGTTGCCAATTCTATTTTTGTTACAGCTGGACAATTCAATGAGATCCATTGCAAAAGCTTGAGAGCAGTACCAAAAATCATTCGAGCTGTTTCAGCAAGCCTAGGAATGTTAAAATGTATCATCTTGCCTCATTGGACAATTCTATGACCTCCGTTGCAGAAGCTCGAGAGCAGTACCAGAAATCATCCGAGCTGTTTCAGCTAGCCAAGGGGTTTAAAGCCAGAAATGGCAACAACTCAGCCAGGCTTGATGGATCCGTTTTTGCTGCTTCCAATGCCGCCCTCATGCTGGTGCAACTAGGGGACAATGATGGAGCCATTAAAGAGGTATGAGGCAGTAAAAACCAGTGGTGCATGAAAGTCTTGTAATGTTCATGAGTCCCACTTGACTCCGTCAAGCCGCGGGCACAGTTGGAGTCAACTAGGGCACCAGGAAAAATGAATCATGGAATCATCATTATCATCATCATCATCATCATCATCATCATCATCATCATCATCATCATCACTACCTCTGTCATCGTTATCATCCTCGTCGTCGTCGTCGTCATTGTCACCACTATCATCGTTATCACAATCACAATCACCACCATCATCACCGCCATCATCACAATACCATCATCATCATCATCATCATCATCATCATCATCACCATCATCATCATCATCATCATCATCATCATCATGGTCGTTGTCATCCCGATCATCACGATCATCACCACCACCAATCATCACCGCCATCATCACCATCATCATCACCAATGCCATATGTTGGTGTTCAATTCAATGGGTTCTCTAGATGGGCAAGGTTTTCAAGGACAAGATCGCTCGGTGTCGATAATGGTACAATAAAGATAGCGATGACTACATTTGTGAGAGGGGTATATGTACCTCTGTGTCAGGGGTACATGTACATTTGTGTGAGAGGTACCCCCAGGTAACACGCAATGTTTGTGTGAGGGCTACCTGTACATCTGTGCGAGGGGTACCTGTACATTAGTGTGATGGGTACCTGTACATTTGTGTGAGGGTCCCTGTACTGTGAGAGGTACATTTGTATGAGGGGTACCCCCAAGTAGCACGCAATGTTTGTGAGGAGGGTACCTGTACATTTATGTGAGGGTCCCTGTACTGTGAGGGGTACATTTGTATGAGGAGTACCCCCAAGTAGCACGCAATATTTTCGGATATCGTGCAGGTGCCGCGTTGTTCAATTTACCGCCATGTGATTCATCTTATTCTCTCAAACTCGCCACACTAACTTACAGAGCGGCAAAATGATATCATATGATATCATATCATTTCGATATCATATGATGTCGGCAGTCTGACTATGCTAAAGTTACCATTTAAAGACAATATCATATGATGCAATTTGTATGACATCATATGATATCATATTCGCCTTTGGTCAACATCGTATGATATGCCGATCTCTACATTTGCATGCAGATGGAGCGCATTGCACGCCGAGCACCAGGTAGTGCTGACATAAAAGCGGCCCTAGCTGCCTTGTACTATGACCGCTCTGATGCAGGCGACAGAGAGAGGTCGGAGGGCATGTGGAACTTCGCTTGTGAAAACATTGTGGTGAGTGTGTGCAGTGTATTGTAGTTCATTGCTTGTGAAAACAGTGTGGTGAGTATCTGTACTGTAGTGTATCTGTAGTGTATTGCTTGCTTATTGCTTTTGAAAACATAGTGGTGAGTATCTGTAATGTGTTGTATCTGTAGACTATCTGTAGTGTATTGCTTGTGTATTGCTTGTGAAAACATAATGGTGAGTATCTTAAATGTATCTGTAGAGTATCTGTGTTGTATTGCTTGTGAAGACATGGTGGTGATTATCTCTAATGTATTGTAGTGTATTGCTTATAAAAAAGTATCATATAAATAAATGCTACAAAAGTGGTATGTTCCTAAATCCTAAATATATTGTCTTACCTATGTCCCATGTCTCATGGAGACCAAGTTACTGATCGTGAACTCGTCCTGCCTGCAGGTTGGCTGCTCAAAATTCAAAGACCCTGACTTTTTGATCCGGATCCGACGCTGGCCGCCAATCATGGTGAGTCTCCACAGGTTTAGGCCTTGATAACATAGCTTTTTGGCGGAGCCCCCCCTTCTGTGGGGCGAGAGTCTCCAGAGTCACCACATTTCCCGATGTCTGTTTGTTTGTTAGTTAGTTTGTTTTCCGTCATGTTCCAACCCTGGGCCTTACGTAAGGCCCCTAGCCTTGTTGTAAACCCCGGGTTCAATCCTCTGCAATCGATTCTGGTGCCACCTGTCGCTCCGATAGCCAACACTCTCTGCCAACTTTCCACGTCACGTGCGACGCGCCTAGGACTTGTCTTTTCAGTTACGAGCAGCAGCTTCTAGGTTGCTCCCCTGGCTTGCTACCCAGTCAACCTTGTAGCAATGTAGTGTTTCTTGAAGCTGGCAGAATAAGCTTTCCAGTGATGTTTAAATCTTGATGCTTTGCTTAGTAGCTGGACCAGGGAGCGGCCTAGAAGCAGCTGCTCGTAGGAGAAAATACAAACTATGTTGTCATGTTCTGGATCAACGTAGGGGCCTTGTTTTGTTGCCTCTAAAAGTGCACTTGCAGTTTTGATACGTGCGCATGCAGTCTTGGTAAGTGCATATACAGTCTTGATAAGTGCACAAATAGTATTTATAAGTGTTACCTACTGACTGCTTCATGGCTTTCTACGACTGATCCCTGGCCCACTTTCCATCCTAGGTTGACAAAATGGGAGCCTTCCTTAATCTGGAATCCCCTCCTGGGCTCTGACCTGATAGGAGCATCGTTGGGGGACAGCTCGTGAGGAAAAATAACAGAATGTTTGACGTGCTTCGGGGGCGAGCTTATACCAGAAGCACATGCTGATATTATCCGGTATTATGAGAGATAATAGCGGAGGTGCTGCTTTTTTATCCGACCAAACGAGTTGCTTAAGTGATTATTCCGAACTGTGTACGATTTAAATTCCTCCTATTCTGTACAAGGACGTTCTCAGCATGGTCCATGTCGCCATGTGGTTATAATGCAACAACAATGTAGCAATTTCCAGTCTAGCTAGGGACAACGGCACATGCAGTTTGATTACTCATATGTACGACGGGACCAGCCTATTCCGTCTGTGGCATCTAAAATGTTACTAGAGGTAGACTACATGTGTTATATTTGCTAGGAGATCTCTTCAATGATTTGTTGGCCCATGCAGTGACGGACTCACTGAGTGACCAAATCTCTCTTTCGGCTACTTCCACTTGTATTATAAAGGGATTTCACCCTTCATGGGTCTTCAGTTCTTCATAAACCTGTGGCCCGAGGGATCTAGGTTGAAAAGCGGGGCCTCTCGTTCTATTAAGGATGGTAGGGTGGCACACAATCGGCACATAGAGGTACCTGTCCGTTGTACGCTGAGGATAGACATTTTATTTTTGAGAAATGAGAATGTAACCTGAATTGGTGGATAAGGACTCGAGCATGAAGCTGTTCATGCATTCTGATTCCTTTGAAGGATGGAAATACTTAATACAACTCATTTAAAAATGCAACAAAAATCACACAATTAAATTATCATGTCAGGTGAGATAATGATTTAATTATATTGTAGGGTTAAATGATAATTGTTGCAAGAACTCAGGGCCCTGACAGTAAAATGATTGTTTGGGGATCAGATCATCACTGTTTTTTTATATTCAAGGCCTTCCTAATTCCTATCTTGGTTGAGCATTGGTTTCTATTTGGCCTACCCCTGGACTGTAACATAGATACATTGAGTGGTAGCAGTGCAGCACACAAGGATGAGCTCTGATGTATTATACTTGAAGGATGATGATAATTGTTGCATGGTTCAAGAGTAAGACGCGTTGTTGAAAAAGGAGTGGAAATCCTGGAATGTCATGATTTGAGCAAGATCATGAACGTGAGATCAAAACCTTCGAAACACGAACCGGTAGCGAGAATAAGCTCAAGCAGAGATAGATAGATAAATGGTTGGCAGGACGATATACGCTGCACAAGTCAGATTTGAATGCGATCGAGGCTCGATTTATTTGGTTGGTGGAGAGGCTCTTAAAAGCAGGCAGGCTTGGGCAGGCTGTCGTCTCGCTCCAGCTATTAGACCTCGATCAGTTGTTGTCTTCTAACATGATTCTCGGAAATCTGGGTCCGCATCTCCTCAGTACACACATTGCAGTACACACCTCGTCGTTTGTCTGCGAGTAAGCATAGGTCTGAATAATCGGTCGGTGTTCCGCGACAACACATTCTAACATATAGCTTTACCCATTTGAAGGTGAGAAGCTGTCTGATTGACTCTTGCAGCACGTTATGACAATCTCTCTAACTCGGTGGCGTTTGCAACTGCACACTGCAACCCTGATTTGCGAGCCATCTAGTTCTTCTCTTTCGCCCCTTCTTTTCTCTTCTTGGTGTTGGCAACCTATACCATCACAATCCTGCTCTCACTTCAACCCTCGACATTTTCTCTCATTGCCACCCCATTGCAGCAAAGCGGGCAAGATGTCGGCGTTGGTAAGCGTCGTTTTCGCAAGTTGCTACTCGGTTACTCTCGGGTCTTTGGTACTCAACTTCACGTCTTCCCTGCCCTAACTCCCGCAGGTAAAGCAGCTATTCGGGCCTATCTACGGGGCCTTTTGCAATCGTTATGCCGCATCAGTTTGCAAGGAGCTCAAGGGTTACGGGCTTCGCTACGACGACCTCTACGACCCCCTTAAGGACGAGGTGCGCTCAAGCAGAAGTTAGGCTGGATTAGCTTGTTGTTTGAGAATAAAAGCAAGTTTAGCGTTTCTGGTTTACTCGCTGGGTAGACATCCAATGCATATAAATGGGTTAGATGAGGGGTAAAGGTTTTTTGTTTCAAGCACCAGCCAGCACAAACGAATATGGCCAGTCAGGGTGATCCACACCTGCTAGCAGTCTGGATGCTTGGGGTGGTGTTTTTGGTCTGCATTGATCTGATCGTGGAGAAGAGGGAACTGTTATGAGAGTGCTGTGTCTTGATGGAGTTGACTGCAAGCTGCCAGTGGATGCACAGGGTTGGTTGGTTGGTTGGTTGGTTGTGCTGCAATCTTTGATGTTCACCTTTAGTGAAGAGTGAAGAGGAGATGTAGTCTGCAGGGGCATGTACTTGGGTTGGAAAGAAAGTTCTGGGGTGGAAGAGCCCAGGGCCCACACATGCATGGTTGCCAACCACACATGCAAGTGCGAGTACAAGCACATGCATGGCTCAAGCTGGGTACAAGTTTGCTTACAGGTCTGGATAGAGATGATTTTCCTGGGGGGGGCTGCTGTGAGTTCTGTCTCGGCAGCCCACAAGCTTAGGAGTGCCCATGTCCAAGCTGCAGTCTCATAAGCTGTAAGGTTGGCCCAGCTACTCCTATCTATCACATACTTGTCTGCCTTTTGCCGTTATGTGATCTCTATACTAAGGAGAAAATTTGTAAGGGCGGGGGACATCTGAGAACCACATCCTAACCAGCACTAGAGCAGCAAGCCATACATACGCATGCAAGGTATGCTCGTATGATGTCCATTTCCAAGCCAACCTGTCAAAAACATGGGTACAAGCAAACACACAGACGATGCCTGCTTTGTCCACCTCAACTCACCCTGCACCACACCACTCCTCTCCACCCCACACCGCCTACCCCAAACACACCACACACACCATACCACACCACCTGCCGCAGCCCTCCCCACACCACACACCGCACTACAGCACACCACCTACCCCTCTCCTCCCCACGCCTCCACACACACCACACACACCACACAGCATAGCACACACCACACACCGTAGCACATCATACCACCTACCCCAACCCTCCCCAACCTTCCCCACACCCCATGTACCCCAGCCCACACCCTACCCCTCCCATCCCATGCCCACACTTCACCCCACACATCCCAACCCTCCCATCCCATCCCATGCCCTCACACCACACCCACCCCACACACCACACCACACCACACCACCTACCGCACCCCACCCCATACACCCCACCACACACCCCACCCCTCCCATCTCCACCCACCCCACCCTGATACCACCTCTTCTCAGGATGTTGCTGAGGCTCTGAGGAGGCTGCCCCCAAAGGTCGTCCAGGAGCGCGATGCCCGCTTGCGCCGCGCCATTGATCTCTCCACCAAGCACGACCAATTGACTGGCGACTTGTATAACATGCAGACCCCACAGCAGAGCTACCTACAGGTAGGGAACAGCAACTAATAAAAGTGTTTGAAAACTAATATTAACTAATATTATTATACCGTACTGACAGGAAAATTTAACGTTTTAATTTGACGTGAGCAACCGTCAAATCGAAGCGTATCTTTTATTCGGCGACGAAAAAACCGTCAACCCGTTATCAGGCGCGATAATAGGGTATAGGCTGTACATAGGGCTTACTACCCCTCCTTGGGACCTGCGCCTTCCGGCTCAACTCGCAGCGCTCGACAAGATTTCCCAGATCTCATGGCCGAACCTCTTGAAAGATCCCCTTAGGGGCGTTTGCGATCTCTTTAAATGCCTAAAACCTGGACAGATCACCGCCCCAACAACCAATTGAACCGGGTTGCTGCCGAAGCTCGAGAGGCTGTCGATCGCAACCCCTCGACCACCCCGGCCATGACAAGCAGCAAGTATTTCGCCCAAAGGGCTGTGAACTTTCTGCAAACTCTGGGGGTCCTTCTGGATAGGTTAGAGTTAAAAGCCAGACCTCAGACGAAGAAGCATGAGAAGTTGGAGACCTTTCACAAGATGCTGGCCATTGAAAGTCACTCATATCTCAAATCCAAGTGGTTGATCACACTTTCCACTACCAAAGGCCAATTGGGAAGCATTGCGCCCACTGTGAAAAGCCTCAGAGCCCACTATCCCAAGGCTGGCTAATCTGATTTTTTGATGCAATTCATTTGATCATGTTACTGAGTGCATGACAAGCTAATTCTCATGATGACTTATGTTGTTTATGTGTGGTTACAAGAATATTACATTGTGGCTTTCTGAACACTTTGGTTGCCGTGTAACTTGAACGTGGCTGCATGCCTGCATGCCTCCAGCCAGGAACTTGGCTGCTAGCTGCTGCTAGCCATCTTAACCAGTAGAAGCAAAATTGGCTGCTCACCTTCTGCTGACAGGCAATGAACCAGTGTAACATGTTCAAGTAGAAACAGTCAGTGGCATTGATGTATTTTATTAAATTACAACCGTCAAATTTAATACGTCAAACTATATTCCTCTGGGATAAAACGACAACTTTAAAACGTTAAATTCTAATAAAACCTCTCAAAACGACCGACAAATTTTAGAAACGGGAAATTTTCCTGTTAGTACGGTAGTGTCAGAATAATATTAGGTTTTTAAATAAATTCGAAATTCTGGCTCGTCCGACTATTATGATGCAATATGATGTATTCACTAATATTATATAACAAAGCCAACCCCTACCTCCAGATGCGTCCGCAGCACTGTTACACTGTCCACAGCCAGCAGTCCAGCACCTCCCACCAGTCCACAATCCTTCCCCCAGTTCCCAATCCTTGCTCTTTTTCTTGCGAACGTACAGGAGACCCTCGAGGAGGTGAGGAGGGAGAGGCGTGAGAGGGCTCTGCTTGGTGCCCAGCCCGTCTGGACTCGTATTTACATGTAAACCAGTCCCTGCTGGTGCTATATGTTAGTAGACCGTCAGCTTGTGCATCCTTAATTAGCTTGCTGGATTAGTGTAACCCAGTTCAACCAGTTTGAGACGGCCTCCTTCATACGTCTCACGATTTCATAATTTTCGCAAGGGTCGGAAACTCGGAATGCTTATTTGCCGAGATAGTCTTCAGGTGGCACTCTAATTGGAATACAAAAGCGAGGCAAGTAAATAGGCGATAAAGGCAAGTGAATATTCACTTAAAAGGCTATTCGGCGGAGTAAGGCAATGAAGTGTCCACTCACACTTAAGGACGGTAGGAGTAGGGAAAGTAAATATCCACTCAAGCGAAAATACCTACTCAAAAGTACCGATTACAGGTGGCTGAAACTGTAAGGAGTTTCTGACGACAACACATACCAAGACATCAACTTGCTTAACGTCAATTTAAATTGGTGACCCCTCACATAGTCACATATCGGTATCAAAGATCGATGGCAGGCTTTAATTTTGATTTCAACCCCAGCAAGTGGGACCCCTCATCCAAACAGAGCCCACTTTTCAGAAAGAAGGGCAGGGATAGTCCAACAAACCGGTAAGTAGGTTCAAGTTGGGAAGGCGGGGCATGCCAGACCACGGTTCAGCTTTAGTGCCTGTTTGTAAGACGGAGTCCAGCAGGACTGTACTGCGCCACGGGGACTACAACAGCCTGGCAAGTCTCTAAGCGTCTCCCAACCAGGGTTCTTCAAGAGGACCCCCAGTTTTGCTGCCTGAGACGCAATCAATTGTACAGCCTGCGTCCTGAGACGCAACAGACCCTACCTTCTGGCCAACAGATCCTCTCCACGTTACGTCCTGAGACGCAACAGATCCTTCAACGTTGCGTCTGCGACGGAGGACGCAGCGTCCTGAACAACGCTGCTCCCAAGTCCCAACACGTTCACCATATAACTCGAAGGCAAGAACGTAGAAGCAATAACTTGAACTTAGTAACATACCGTAGTTTTAGCTAGCAATTTAACTGTTCGCCAGCTTCGGCAGTAAACAAATTACATTACATTACATTACATGTTAAAGTCTACTTGACACCGCGAGGGTGTATGAGACTCTGTGCTTTAAACAAAAAGAAAAAGCACCCACAAAGCAAAAAACCCCATTACATCAGGGGTGTGTCGAGGACAAACAAACCAAACTCCCAACCACCGTTTTGGTGGCGTAGGTATTAAACCCCTTAGAGCCGGACCCAGATCTCAACCACTTACAGTGGCGGAGGTAAGAAGCTAACAACTGAGAAGTCACAAGAAGAAAAAAAGGGATGATAAATTACGGTGCCACTAAGCAGTCCAGGGCTTCCTGTCTTGCTCTTCTACAAGTAGAAAGATAGTCGGCTAGGTTGCTCCAAAAAGACTTAGTGCCATTTCCATTCATAAAGGTTCTGAATGTGGAATCGCAGAATTCCACATTCCATACGGTTAAGTCGGTATCCTCCTGGACATGCCTATAAATATCTGTAAACAGCTTCTGGTAGCGGAGGCGAATATCATTATAAAAAGGGCACTCAAATATATGCATTTCATCCTCAGGTTTTTGGAACCCACACATTTGACAGTGTCTCATTGAGCGAGGGATGTGTGCTCTATCCATCACCCTCATTCTTTCTGTGTTCAGCCAATGGGAACCCATTCTAAACTGTGCTATGGAACGAATCTGATCCTGCTTATGTAAGGCGGATGTAAAGGGAATCAAGCCATTCTCATCATTACTGTTGGCTGCGAACCATTTTTGGTATCGGAGGCGTTTAAAGCCAACCCTTCTCTCATCAGGGATGTCTCTAACTGCATTGGTGTCACTTGGGTACTTAAACCTCCATGACTCAAAAACTTCAGACATAATACCTTCGACATCGACAGCCTCCAAAATGTTGATGTTTTTACTGGATCCTAGCTTGTGGAGAGCACAACGCAAGTCATGAACCCAGCCAGTGTTGGAGTCAAAAGATTCCTCAAGAGCCATTCTAATGAGATCCTCAGGTTCTTTATGAATGGTCTTGTTCCAGAAGCGCAAAGCTTGTTTAAGCCAAGCAAAAAACAACGGGGTTCTACCCAGCTCTTCCATGATAATATTAGATGTAGTAGATTGGCAAACACCCAACATTTGTTTAAATATACCTCTATGCCATTTCTCACAAGCATGGCCATTTGAGATAAGCGTGTTGTTCAGAATAGAAGGAGCCCACACCTCACAGCCAAAATTCAGGATAGGTTGTACAAGAGAAATAAACATAGGTTGTACAAGAGAAATAAACATAGGTTGTACAAGAGAAATAAACATTAACTTGAACTTCATATTGGATGGATCAGGGGGATGCATGATAGCCCCCCCTTACCCCCTACCCCCTACCCCCTATTGGTGGTCGGCCCCAGTGAAAGCAAACGGGCTGGCCCCCTCAACCTCACGCCTCGTAACAAGGCGTACTATTTATTTCGTTCATTGGATGGATGGCTCCAGGCTAATGGCTTATGGCTGTATGTGGCAGTACAATAAAGACATAAGAACACTCAGAGCATTCTTTTTGAACATTTCTTAGTTATTAAACTGCATTAAATCAGCATTAAATCATGCTTATTTCCTATGAAGCGGTTTGAGATCTTTATTCTTGCCTCCTTAGGCCCCCGCCCCCCCTCAGTCTCATGTTACTAGTATTGAACTTCGCCTTCAGGAAGCGGACGACATAATGAACTCATGCGATGAAGCAGGGGTGCGATGAAGTGCCCATCTCGGGTTCGAAGTCCGAAACCTGGCCCAACCTCTGCTGAACGGGCTGGATCAGGTGAGGTCCTGGCGTCGGGGGCTGGCGTGCCAAATGGAAGCCACCGAATGGAAGCCTCGAGACAGGCCGCGTGAAGCCAAGCCAAGAGGAATCCCGTCTCATCCCGTCATCCCCTCTCTCAGCGCCATCAGCCATCAGTGCCCATTCTTTCCTCGCATCCCTTCTCAATTCGAACTCCCGCCGATCTGGCGACCCGCAGAACTTTCAACCTAGGGAACGACTGGCTGATTTCCAAACGAACATAACAGACAGATTTCTAAACGGACGCAGCCAAGACGTCGCCAAAGCCCACTCCACATAACTAGCTGAAAGCACACCTGAACTTGCAAGCATAATCGTCAGCAGCAGAGCATCTGGAAACGAGCACTCAGTGGGCCTGGGTACACATCCAGGGAAGGGGTGGGAGAGGGGTACAAACCATACAGGCAGGCCGTCAGGACCTCCACGCGCTCTGTAGGCAGTAAAGCAGGCAGGACAGGCAGGCAGTACCTCCACCCACCTTGCAGTCCCTCATCCACAGGGCACTTGGTAGCAGCCAGACCAGACAGGCAGTACAATGGCAGATGACGCAGTAGCATGGGCCAACTCCAAGCTCCAGGGCGACTGGAGTGCAATTTCAGTCGCCTCGCAGCTGTCTCAATCCAAGTTGAGAGATTTGCTTCCTGTGTTTTCCAAGGGGAAGCTAGACAATATGGTGAAGGTCAGGCTCCTCATGGCCTCCCTGTTCATTAGCAGGTGAGTAAAAAAAACAAAAACGGTGGTGGTGGTTGTGTGTGGGGGGACAATATGATGAAGGTCAGGCTCCTCATGGCCTCCTTGTTCATTAGCAGGGGAGTAAATAAAGGAATAAATAAATACATACGGAAAGAAATGAAGGTGGCGCTGGTGTGTGTGGGGACAACATGATGAAGCACAGCCTCCTCTTGGCGTCCTTGTTTATTTGAAGGTGGGTAAATAAAAGAATACACAAATAAAGAAAGAAATAACCGTGGTGGTGGTGTGTGTGGAGACATGATGAAGCTCAGCCTCCTCATGTCGTCCATCTTTATTAGCAGGTGAGTAAATAAATAAATAAAGGTGGTGGTGGGGGGGGCAACATGGTGAAGGTCAGGCTCCTCATGGCCTCCTTGTTCATTAGCAGGTGAGTAAGTAAAGGAATAAATAAATACAGAAATAAATAAATAAATAAAGGAATAAATAAATACAGAAAGAAATAAATAAATAAAGGAATAAATAAATACAGAAAGAAAGAAATAAATAAAGGAATAAATAAATACAGAAATAAATAAATAAATGAAGGAATAAATAAATACAGAAATAAATAAATAAATAAATAAATAAAGGAATAAATAAATACAGAAATAAATAAATAAATAAAGGAATAAATAAATACAGAAATAAATAAATAAATAAAGAATAAATAAATACAGAAATAAATAAATAAATACAGGAATAAATAAATAAATACAGAAATAAATAAATAAATAAAGGAATAAATAAATACAGAAATAAATAAGGGTGGTGTTGGTGTGTGTGGGGACAACATGATGAAGCTCAGCCTCCTCATGGCGTCCTTGTTCATAAGCAGGTGAGTAAATCAATCAACCAATAAATAAAACATAATAATACATGTGGTGGTGGTGTGTGAAAGGGGGCTGCATCAGATGCTCCAAGTAAAAAAAAGAGAATGCCTGGAGAGGCGTGGTGTTTAGGGGACCCTCCCGTACGCCTCAGCTGGGGAAAGTCAACATTGTCCACCATTGAAGAGAATATCTAAGCACACAAACTCCTTCATATGATGGAGTTCCTGATATCTGAAAGTCCACCTGACCACTTATGGAAGACAGTACTGCCCGAAAGGGCAGTACCGGCTATAGTACTGGCCGATAGGGCAGTGCTGGCCTCACCGGCCTTGCAGTTATCAGGGAGTAGTGTTAGGCGCATTGGCTATCACCCCCCCCCCACCCACCCACCCACCCCCACCCACCCCCACCCCCACACCCACACCCCCACACACACCCCCACACACACACCCACACTCACACCGCCAAACACACACACCATCTTAAGAGAACTGACACATGAACCTCAGTTTCATATTGCACTGTTAGACTCATTGGCCTTCAACCTGTTGCACAGTGCTGTCTTTCATACCACCTCCATACTTGCTCCATGTACCGCAAGTGCTAAATTATGTACCGCCATGTTCAGGGGGTGCTACGCTAGAGTCCGTGGGGGTTGATTTAGGTTAAACAGGTTAAAAAGATTTATAAAAAGCTGCTAGTAGCACATGAAGGCTACTAGGATCACCATAGTACTCAGAAAAGACACTGGTTACTTTCTTATAGCAATTCAGAGGATGAACTGGACAAAGGATTTCGTACTTCGTCGAGAATTGTCGAGATTTCCAGGCCAAATTGTCGAGAATTCTCGGATTTCCAAGCAAAAAATATCGATTTCAAGTTACGAAGTACGAAGTACGAGTTCTCGCGAAAGCGTTTTGTCCAGTTCATCCCCTGAATTGCTATATTTCCAGAGAAAAATAAATAATAGAAAGAATCTTTATTTAATTTATATATTAATTGTCTTAATTTTTGTTTTTATATACAATTAAATAATTTTCGTATATGTTTTCAAATGCCTCTTCTATATAAAATGTCGCATACTCAAAATTAATGGGTAGCAATCCTGGGTAGCATGGTAACATGTGTGTTGTGGTGGGGGGCTTTCAGGGTGTCGTGTTGTGGTGGGGGGCTTTCAGGGTGTCGTGTTGTATTGGGGAGCAGGCGTATTTTTGGCGGAGCCCCCCCTTCTGGGGGGCGGAAGCCCCCAGTGTTCCCCATTTGTCCGTCCGTCTGACCTTGATGAAGCCCGACACGTCAGCCAACGGTCTCGTAACTAACTCGCTTCCCTTGCCACCTGTCGCTCCGTCGCGATCACTCTCCGGCAACTTTTAGCGTCGCAGGCTACGATGCATAGAAGTTGTTGTGTGTGTCAGGGGAGTTTTGTTGTGATGGGGATCTATAAGAGTGTTGTGTGGTGATATGGAGCTGTCTGTCAGGGGGGTCGTATTGTGGTGGGGAGCTGTCAGGGTGTTGTGTTGTGGTAGGGAGTATGTGTATGTGTGTATGTGTCAGGGGAGTTGTGTTGTGATGGAGAGCTGTAAGAGTGTTGTGTGGCGATATGGAGCTGTGTGTCAGGGGGGTCGTATTGTGGTGGGGAGCTGTCAGGGTGTTGTGTTGTGGAAGGGAGTATGTGTATGTGTGTATGTGTCAGGGGAGTTTTGCTGTGATGGGGAGCTGTATGAGTGTTGTGTGGCGATATGGAGCTGTGTGTCAGGGAAGCCGTGTTGTGTTGGGGTGGGGAGCTGTCTGTTTGTTGTGTTGTGGTGGAGAGTAGGTGTATGTGTGTATATGTCAGGAGAGTTGTGTTGTGATGGGGAGCTATAAGAGTGTTGTGTTGTGGTAGGGAGTAGGTGTGTGTTTGTGTGTGTGCGTGTGTGTGTCAGGGGCTTTTTGCTGTGATGGAGAGCTGTAAGAGTGTTGTGTGGTGATATGGAGCTGTGTGTCAGGAGGTTGTCTTGTGTTGTGGTGGAGAGTATGTGTATGTTCGTGTATGTGTGTCAGGGAACTTACATTGTGGTGGGGAGCTGTTAGTGTATTGTGTTGTGGTAGGGAGTATATGTATGTGTGTATGTGTGTGTGTGTCAAGAGAGTTTCATTGTAATGGGGAGCTGTAAGAGTGTTGTGTGGTGGTATGGAGCAGTTTGTCAGGGAGGTCGTGTGGCCATAGTGTTACCAAGGTCTTGTGTTGTGATGGGGAGCTGTTAGGGTGTTGTGGTGTGGTGAGTAGGTGCATGTGTGTGTGTCAGGTGAGTCGTATTGTGGTGGGGAGCTGTCTGTGTGTTGTGTTGTGGTAGGGAGTAGGTGCATGTTTGTGTGTGTGTGTGTGTCAGGTAAGTCGTATTGTGGTGGGGAGCTGTCAGGGTGTTGTGTTGTTGTAGGGAGTAGGTGCATGTTTGTGTATGTGTGTGTCTGCTATGTCGTATTGTGGTGGGGAGCTGTCTGTGTGTTGTGTTATGGTAGGGAGTAGGTGCATGTTTGTGTGTGTGTGTGTCAGGTAAGTCGTATTGTGGTGGGGAGCTGTCAGGGTGTTGTGTTGTGGTAGGGAGTAGGTGTATGTTTGTGTGTGTGTGTCAGGTAAGTCGTATTATGGTGGGAAGTAGGTGTATGTTTGTGTATGTGTGTGTCAGGGGGGGGGGGGAGGGTGCCGTAGTGCTAGCAGGTTATTGCGTTGTGATGGGGGTCAGGGTGTGAGGGAAGTTGTGTGGTGATGGGGAACTGTGTGTGCATGTATGCATTTTTGAACTTTGTGTGCGGTTTGTGTGTATGTATGTATTTTTGAAGTGTGTGTGCGGTGTGTGTGCATGTATGCATTTTTGAACTGTGTGTGCGGTGTGTGTGCATGTATGCATTTTTGAACTGTGTGTGCGGTGTGTGTGCATGTATGCATTTTTGAACTGTGAGTGCGGTGTGTGTGCATGTATGCATTTTTAAACTGTGTGTGCATGTATGGATTTTTGAACTGTTTGTGCATGTATGGATTTTTGAACTGTGTGTGCATGTATGGATTTTTGAACTGTGTGTGCATGTATGGATTTTTGAACTGTGTGTGCATGTATGGATTTTTGAACTGTGTGTGCATGTTTGTATTTGTGAACTGTGTGTGCATGTTTGTGTTTATGCAGTTCATGGGTAGCCAAATAGGCTAAAGGGACCTGCCCAACCTTCAAAACAGGAAAGGCAGTTTAAACAAGTCTTAGGCAGCGTCGCAAGCAACATAATAAATGGCGGATAGTGTTGGCAACGAAATCGAGTGGACCGAAACCAGTTTGTTACGAGACCCTCGGCTGACGTGCCAGGCTTCGACTTGGTCACACGTCAGTCGCACAAACAAACAAACAAACAAACAAACAAACAAACAAACAAACAAACAAACAAACAGACAGACAGACAGACAAACAGACAAACAAACAAACAAACAAGCAAACAAGCAAACAAACAAACAAACAAACAAACAAACAAACAAACAAACAAACAAACAAACAAACAAACAAGCAAACAAACAAACAAGCAAACAAACAAACAAACAAACAAACAAACAAACAAACAAACAAACAAACAATGGGGGCTTCCGCTACCCCGAAGGGGGGGCTCCGCCCAAAACGAGCACTGGTGAACTGAAGCCTAACAAATCGTGAACCACGAGGGCCCGTAGTTCGTGCTATGCAGGAAATTCACGATTACGTCTCTTGTCACATTTATAAATGTATGGAAGATGATATGTCTGTTGTTTGCTCTCCCGTGATTGTCCCTGTCCTGTGGCCCAGGCTGGCCTGTAACATCGCCCGATCATCCCTGCACTCACCGCACCCCACCCCACCGACCCAACCCCTCAACCCACCCACCCCCACCCCACCAACCCAACCCCTCAACCCACCCAACCCCGACCCAACCCCACCCCCACCCTACCCACCCACCCCACCCTCTACCCACCCCTACCCCCACCCCCACCCCCACCCCACCCTACCCACCCCCGACCTCTTCAGGCAAGGTAGGCTGGAGGTGGAGGAGGAGCTGACCTGAACATCGGCTGAATCATCCCTGCCCCCCCCCCCCCCCCCCCCCCCCCCCCCCCCCCCCCTAGCCATGCACCCCCCCCCCCCCCCCCCCCCCCCCCCCCACACACACACACACCCCTCCCCTGCCCCACCCCACACACCCCCACCCCACCTACCTACACACACCCCGCCACCCCACCCAACCCCCCCGCCACCCCACCCCCACCCACCCACCCACCCACCCCCCCACCCTCACCCACCCCGACCTCGACAGGCACCCCACCTTACCCCCACCCCCGCCCCCCCGCCGCCCACCCCCCACCCCCCCACCCCCACCCACCCCACCCACCCCCGACCTTGTCAGGCGAGGAAAGCTGCAGATGGAGGAGGAGCTGACCTGACACATCGGCCAATCATCCCTGCCCCCACCACCACCCTCAGCCATGCCCCCCCCACCCCCCCCCCCCCCCCCCCTCCCCCCCCCGACCTACTCAGGCAAGGAAGACTGGAGATGGAGGAGGAGCTCCAAAAGCTTGCTTCCCCTCCAGCCACCCCGCCACCCACCCCACCCTACCCCCTGTCCACCCACCCCACCCCCACCCCCACCCCCCGCCACCCACCCCACCCCACCCACCCCCAACCTTGTCAGGCAAGGAAGACTGGAGATGGAGGAGGAGCTCCAAAAGCTTGCTTCCCCTCCAGCCACCCCGCCACCCACCCCACCCTACCCCCTTTCCACCCACCCCACCCCACCTTACCCACCCCCGCCACCCACTTCACCCCACCCACCCCCGACCTTGCCAGGCAAGGAAGACTGGAGATGGGGGAGGAGCTCCAAAAGCTTGCTTTCCCGCCAGCCACCCCATCCTACCCCTTTTCCACCCACCCCACCCCCACCCCCACCCCCATCTCCACCCCCCGCCACACACCCCTGACCTTGCCAGGCAAGGAAGACTGGAGATGGAGGAGGAGCTCCAAAAGCTTGCTTCCCCGCCAGCCACCCCACCCTACCCCCTGTCCACCCACCCCACCCCCACCCCCACCCCACCCACCCCCAACCTTGTCAGGCAAGGAAGACTGGAGATGGAGGAGGAGCTCCAAAAGCTTGCTTCCCCGCCAGCCACCCCGCCACCCACCCCACCCTACCCCCTGTCCACCCACCCCACCCCACCTTACCCACCCCCGCCACCCACTTCACCCCACACACCCCCGACCTTGCCAGGCAAGGAAGACTGGATATGGAGGAGGAGCTCCAAAAGCTTGCTTCCCCGCCAGCCACCCCGCCACCCACCCCACCCTACCCCCTGTCCACCCACCCCACCCCACCTTACCCACCCCCGCCACCCACTTCACCCCACCCACCCCCGACCTTGCCAGGCAAGGAAGAATGGAGATGGAGGAGGAGCTCCAAAAGCTTGCTTCCCCGCCAGCCACCCCATCCTACCCCCTGTCCACCCACCCCACCCCCACCTCCACCCCCCGCCACACACCCCCGACCTTGCCAGGCAAGGAAGACTGGAGATGGAGGAGGAGCTCCAAAAGCTTGCTTCTTTGGCCATGAGTGACGACGACGAATGGGTGAAGACCATGGGCCTCGCTGTGGGTCCGGATTTCAGCGGGCAACTAGACATGGATGCTGTGGTGAAGGGCAACCCGGTTGTGCGGGAGACAGTGTCCCACATATGGGAGCTAATGGACAAGATAGAGCACCTTCCCAGAGATTTCATGCCCCTCCAGGTGGGTTTTGAGTAGGGAACGGCAGTATAATATCATATGATATCATGTAATGGCCATGGGCCTAACTAGACATGGACGCCGTGGTGAACGGCAACCCGGTTGTGCGGGAGACAGTGTCCCACATATGGGAGCTAGTGGACAAGATAGAGCACCTTCCCAGGGATTTCATGCCCCTCCAGGTGGGTTTTGAGTAGGGAACGGCAGTATGATATCATATGATATCATGTAATGGCCATGGGCCTAACTAGACATGGACGCCGTGGTGAACGGCAACCCGGTTGTGCGGGAGACAGTGTCCCACATATGGGAGCTAGTGGACAAGATAGAGCACCTTCCCAGGGATTTCATGCCCCTCCAGGTGGGTTTTGAGTAGGGAACGGCAGTATGATATCATATGATATCATGTAATGGCCATGGGCCTAACTAGACATGGACGCCGTGGTGAACGGCAACCCGGTTGTGCGGGAGACAGTGTCCCACATATGGGAGCTAATGGACAAGATAGAGCACCTTCCCAGGGATTTCATGCCCCTCCAGGTGGGTTTTGAGTAGGGAACGGCAGTATGATATCATATGATATCATGTGATGGCCATGGGCCTAACTAGACATGGACGCCGTGGTGAAGGGCAACCCGGTTGTGCGGGAGACAGTGTCCCACATATGGGAGCTAATGGACAAGATAGAGCACCTTCCCAGGGATTTCATGCCCCTCCAGGTGGGTTTTGAGTAGGGAACGGCAGTATGATATCATATGACATCATGTGAAGACCATGGGCCTAACTAGACATGGACGCCGTGGTGAAGGGCAACCCGGTTGTGCGGGAGACAGTCTCCCACATATGGGATCTAATGGGCAAGATAGAGCACCTTCCCAGGGATTTCATGCCCCTCCAGGTGGGTTTTGAGTAGGGAACGGCAGTATGATATCATATGATATCATGTGATGGCCATGGGCCTAACTAGACATGGACGCCGTGGTGAAGGGCAACCCGGTTGTGCGGGAGACAGTGTCCCACATATGGGAGCTAGTGGACAAGATAGAGCACCTTCCCAGGGATTTCATGCCCCTCCAGGTGGGTTTTGAGTAGGGAACGGCAGTATGTTATCATATGATATCATGTGATGGCCATGGGCCTAACTAGACATGGACGCCGTGGTGAACGGCAACCCGGTTGTGCGGGAGACAGTGTCCCACATATGGGAGCTAATGGACAAGATAGAGCCCCTTCCCAGGGATTTCATGCCCCTCCAGGTGGGTTTTGAGTAGGGAACGGCAGTATGATATCATATGACATCATGTGAAGACCATGGGCCTAACTAGACATGGACGCCGTGGTGAAGGGCAACCCGGTTGTGAGGGAGACAGTGTCCCACATATGGGAGCTAATGGGCAAGATAGAGCACCTTCCCAGGGATTTCATGCCCCTCCAGGTGGGTTTTGAGTAGGGAACGGCAGTATGATATCATATGACATCATGTGAAGACCATGGGCCTAACTAGACATGGACGCCGTGGTGAACGGCAACCCGGTTGTGCGGGAGACAGTGTCCCACATATGGGAGCTAATGGACAAGATAGAGCACCTTCCCAGGGATTTCATGCCCCTCCAGGTGGGTTTTGAGTAGGGAACGGCAGTATGATATCATATGACATCATGTGAAGACCATATGCCTAACTAGACATGGACGCCGTGGTGAACGGCAACCCGGTTGTGCGGGAGACAGTGTCCCACATATGGGAGCTAATGGGCAAGATAGAGCACCTTCCCAGGGATTTCATGCCCCTCCAGGTGGGTTGTGAGAGGGGAACGGCAGTATGATATCATATGACATCATGTGAAGACCATGGGCCTAACTAGACATGGACGCCGTGGTGAACGGCAACCCGGTTGTGCGGGAGACAGTGTCCCACATATGGGAGCTAATGGACAAGATAGAGCACCTTCCCAGGGATTTCATGCCCCTCCAGGTGGGTTTTGAGTAGGGAACGGCAGTATGATATCATATGACATCATGTGAAGACCATGGGCCTAACTAGACATGGACGCCGTGGTGAAGGGCAACCCGGTTGTGCGGGAGACAGTGTCCCACATATGGGAGCTAATGGACAAAATAGAGCACCTTCCCAGGGATTTCATGCCCCTCCAGGTGGGTTTTGAGTAGGGAACGGCAGTATGATATCATATGATATCATTTGATGGCCATGGGCCTAACTAGACATGGACGCCGTGGTGAAGGGCAACCCGGTTGTGCGGGAGACAGTCTCCCACATATGGGATCTAATGGGCAAGATAGAGCACCTTCCCAGGGATTTCATGCCCCTCCAGGTGGGTTGTGAGAGGGGAACGGCAGTATGATATCATATGACATCATGTGAAGACCATGGGCCTAACTAGACATGGACGCCGTGGTGAACGGCAACCCGGTTGTGCGGGAGACAGTCTCCCACATATGGGAGCTAATGGACAAGATAGAGCACCTTCCCAGGGATTTCATGCCCCTCCAGGTGGGTTTTGAGTAGGGAACGGCAGTATGATATCATATGATATCATGTGATGGCCATGGGCCTAACTAGACATGGACGCCGTGGTGAAGGGCAACCCGGTTGTGCGGGAGACAGTGTCCCACATATGGGATCTAATGGGCAAGATAGAGCACCTTCCCAGGGATTTCATGCCCCTCCAGGTGGGTTTTGAGTAGGGAACGGCAGTATGATATCATATGACATCATTTGAAGACCATGGGCGTAGCTGTGTGTCTAGATTTCAGTGGGCAACTAGACATGGACGCCGTGGTGAACAGCAACCCGGTTGTGTGGGAGACAGTGTCCCGCATATGGCAGCTAATGGACCAGATAGAGCACCTTCCCAGGGATTTCATGCCCCTCCAGGTGGGTTGTGAGAGGGGAAGGATAGTATGGTATCATATGGTATCATACTCGCCTTTGGTCAACATCACATGATGTGCCTGTCCCTAGTTTTGAGAGGGGAGGGGAGGGGGTGTCCACCATATGGGAGCTAATGGACAAAATAGAGCACCCGCCCAGGGATGTCATGCTCCTCCAGGTGAGCTGTGAGAGGGGTATTGGTGGTTGGCCCCAGTGCAAGAAAACGGGCTGGCCTCCTCTAGCTCACGCCGCGTAATAAGGCGTACTATTTCTGTTTTCATTTGCGAGAGGGGGAGGGGATACAGTGTCCCACATATGGGAGCTAATGGACAAGATAGAGCACCTGCCCAGGGATTTCATGCCCCTCCAGGTGGGTTTTGAGAGGGGAACAGTAGTTTGATATCATGTGGTATCATACTCGCCTTTGGTCAACATCACATGAATTGGCGGTCCCTAGTTGTGAGAGGGGGAAGGGAGGTGGGGGGGGGGAGGGCAGGTGTTGTCAACCCCTGAACCCTTGTGTTGTGCTTGGCTCTGTTGTGCCGTAATGTCTTGTGACAGGTTGCGATGGGTCCCTAGTTGTGAGAGGGGGAAGGGAGACGGCGCTCACCATATGGGAGCTAATGGATAAAATAAAGCACCTGCCCAGGGATTTCATGCCCCTCCAGGTGGGTTTTGAGAGGGGAACAGCAGTTTGATATCATGTGATGACCCTGGGCCTAGCTGTGGGTCTGGATTTCAGCAAGCAACTAGACATGGATGCTGTCCCGGTTGTGAATGGCATCCCGGTTGTGCGGGAGACAATGTCCGACATATGGGATCTAATGGGCAAGATAGAGCACCTGCCCAGGGATTTCATGCCCCTCCAGGTGGGTTTTGAGAGGGAGATAGGGGTTTGGCCCCGGTGCAAGAAAACGGGCTGGCCTCCTCAACGTGACAGGAAGGGCTACAAACAAAAAGCATCGATGAACTGAATCCCAAATGATTGTTTTACCGACGGGGGCCCTGAGTTCATGCTACAGTGATAATTCAGCAATTATTACATACGAAGGTATGTGTTGGGCTCATTTTCTTTTTCTAGCTTGATGGTTTTAGGCCTGCTCCTGGGACAGCGTTTTAGTCAGGATACTTCCATTGACCAAATTGGCCAGCGCTTTAGCGCACTTAAAACAAAAAAAACTGCGCTTTGTAGTGCAAAAAGGGCACAAATTGCTTGCTTCGCCCACAGGGGGTTGCAAAAAACTGCGCAAAACGCGCAGTGGGGCTCAAAAAGGCAGCGCGCCAGCGCGCAACAGCGCGCGCTTGGAAGTACCCTGGTTTCAGTGCTTTTTTATCGCTGTTTAGAGCTATTATAGCCTTCTATAGCCTTTCAGGGCCATTTTTTCTATAGCAATAATTTCGCTAAAACAGGGTTAACACTAGCAATCGCTATTTACAGCGGGGGGGGGGGGGAATCTCTGCTAATGTAATGATGGTGGGGCGTGGTATTAAGGGAGCCCCGTCTTCTAGCGGTAGATAATGGGCTGCTACTTTACCTGGACAAAGCTACCATGGCGGTTGAAAGCGACCGCGAACACCCGTAGGGATTTGAACCCAGCACCTTGTTGTTTCAATTAGCTCTACCATTGAGCCATTCCTCAAAACGGGATGAATCCTGATTGAGACCAAAGGAATCAGTGAACATCAGTTACAGTAATCTGACTCATGCGCTTTCACTGATTCGTGCAGGAGATGTACATGTACAGCAATCTGACTCATGCCCTTTCACTGCTTCGTGCAGGAGATGTACATGCATCCAGATGTGAGGATGAATAAGCCCCAGCCTCTGCAGCAACAGCATGGACACTTCACACTGAAGGAGGGGGATGAGTCAGGGCTCCCGAACTTCGACCTCTCAGCCCTCCTTGGTGGGGTTGAGTCTAGCGGGCAGCATGGACGCTCCATCTCGGGTGTGTGTGTGTGTGTGTGTGTGGAATTTGTGTGTGTGTGTACAGTGTTTGTTTGTGTGTCTTGTCGTGTGTGTGTAGTGTGTGTGTGTGTGTGTGTGTGTGTTTGTAGGGAGAGGGGTTGAGTCTAGCGGGCAGCATGGACGCTCCACCTCGGGTATGTGTGTGTGTGAGTGTGTGTGTAGTTTGTGTGTGTGGTGTGTGTGTGTGTGTGTGTGTGTGGAGTTTGTGTGTGTGTGTAAAGTGTTTGTTTGTGTGTCTTTGCGTGTGTGTGTGGTGTGTGTGTGTGTAGTGTGTGTGTGTTTGTAGGGAGAGGGGTTGAGTCTAGCGTGCAGCATGGACGCTCCACCTCGGGTATGTGTGTGTGTGTGTGAGTGTGTGTGTAGTTTGTGTGTGTGTGTGTGTAAAGTGTTTGTTTGTGTGTCTTTGCGTGTGTGTGTGTGTTGTGTTGTGTGTGTGTGTTTGTAGGGAGAGGGGTTGAGTCTAGCGGGCAGCATGGACGCTCCACCTCGGGTATGTGTGTGTGTGTTTGTGTGTGTGGAGTTTGTGTGTGTGTGTGTAAAGTGTTTGTTTGTGTGTCTTTGCGTGTGTGTGTGGTGTGTGTGTGTGTGTTTGTAGGGAGAGGGGTTGAGTCTAGCGTGCAGCATGGACGCTCCACCTCGGGTATGTGTGTGTGTGTGTGTGTGTGTGTGGAGTTTGTGTGTGTATGTGTAAAGTGTTTGTTTGTGTGTCTTTGCGTGTGTGTGTGTTGTGTTGTGTGTGTGTGTGTTTGTAGGGAGAGGGGTTGAGTCTAGCGGGCAGCATGGACGCTCCACCTCGGGTATGTGTGTGTGTGTGTGTGTGTGTGTGTGTGTGGAGTTTGTGTGTGTGTGTGTAAAGTGTTTGTTTGTGTGTCTTTGCGTGTTTGTGTGTGTTGTGTTGTGTGTGTGTGTGTGTTTGTAGGGAGAGGGGTTGAGTCTAGCGGG
>JACBWV010000610.1:117257727-117312727 GCA_013435795.1 Chlamydomonas sp. ICE-L | reverse complement strand
ACAACCCCAACCACAGCAGCAATCCAGCCCAACACCAAAATCCAACCAGCAAGTACCAGCCCGCCCAACCCAGCACCATCCCAACCAGCCCAGCTGAACCCAGAAATCCCATGACACCAACCAACCCAAACCCAACTGTCAACCCAACCCAAACCACCCATCCCAGCCCATCCCATCCAATCCCATCCCACTACCATCCCATCCTTCCCATACCATCCCATCTAACCCATCCCATCTTAACCCAGCCCAGCCCAGGACCAGCCCAGCCCCAGCCTAAAAACCAACCATCCCAACCCCCCAACCCCCAACAAACCCCAACCCAACCCAAGCCCACGCCCAGCCCAACCCAACCCCAACCCAACCCAAACCCAAACCCAACCCCAACCCAACCCCAACCTTCTGCTATGCTTCAGGGGCGCCCAACGTGCATTTGCGACGCGGGTCCGTAGGGCACTCAGAAATGTTCCGTCCCAGCCGCCCCACTGAAGCCATGCCAAGCATCAAGGTCAACCCAACCTCTGAAAAGGTCGGTGTCTGTATGTATGTGTGTACATTGTATGTTGTGTTATGTACCGTATGTTGTGTGTTGTATGTGTGTACATTGTATGTTGTATGTTGTATGCCAGGCATCAAGGTCAACCCAACCTTTGAAACGGTCGGTGTCCGTATGTATGTGTGTACATTGTATGTTGTATGTTGTATGTTGTTTGCCAAGCATGAAGGTCAACCCAACCTCTGAACATGTGGTTGTCTGTTTGTATGTGTGTGTGTGTCCGTTGTTTGTTGTGTTATGTCCCGTATGTTGTATGTAGTTTGCCAAGCATCAAGGTCAACCCAACCTCTGAACATGTGGTTGTCTGTTTGTATGTGTGTGTGTGTACGTTGTATGTTGTGTTATGTCCCGTGTGTCATATGTTGTTTGCCAAGCATCAAGGTCAACCCAACCTCTGAACATGTGCGTTGTATGTTGTGATAGTTGGTGGTTTCACGTTGATATACTGTGTTTTATTATGTCCGTATGTGTATGTTGGATGCCAAGCATCAAGGCACACAACCGCTGGCAAGGGTGGATTATGTGTTGATATGTTTTTTGTTAGTGTTGCATGTTGTGTTACTTGCCGTATGTTGTATGCCAAGCATCAAGGCCATCACAACCTCTGGCAGGGTGGGTGTTTTTTGTATGATTTTATGTTTGTGCGTTGAATGCTATGATTAGATGGCCAAGAATCCCAAGGTCTAATACAACCTCTGGCAAGGTGGCGTGCCTGTGTGTATGTTTAGTGTGCGTTGATCATGTTGTGTATGTGACGTATGTTCGGTGCCTCTGTTGTGTGTAGGTTGTATGTTGTATGCCAAAGCATCCAAGGTCAACACAAACCTCTGGCAAGGGGGTGCCTGATCTGTGTATGCTTGTTGAGTTGCATTGTTGTGTTATAGTGACCGGTGACTGTTCTGTCCGTTAGTGGGGTTATGTGGTAATGGCTGTATGCCAAGCATCATAGGTCAAACACAAACCTCTGGCAAGGGTGGGGGGTGCCACTGCCTTGTGTGAGTTTGTGCGTTGCATGTGTGTTATGTGACGTAAGTTTCTGTTGCCGGTTATGCCAAGCATCAAGGTCAACACAACCTCTGGCAAGGTGGGTGCCTGTGTGTATGTTTGTGCGTTGCATGTTGTGTTATGTGACGTATGTCTGTTGCAGGTGTGTTGTAGTTGATGTTGTATGCAAGCTCAAGGTCACACAACCTCTGGGCAAGGTGGGTTGCCTGTGTGTATGTTTGTGCGTTGCATGTTGTGTTATTGACGTAGTTCTGTGCCGACTTGTTGTATGGTATGTGTATGCCAAGCATCAAGGTCAAACACAACCTCTGGCAAGGTGGGTGCCTGTGTGTATGTTTGTGCGTTGCATGTTGTGTTATGTGACGTATGTTCTGTGCCGTGTGTTGTATGTGTATGTTGTATGCCAAGCATCAAGGTCAACACAACCTCTGGCAAGGTGGGGTGCCTGTGTGTATGTTTGTGCGTTGCATGTTGTGTTATGTGACGTATGTTCTGTGCCGTGTGTTGTATGTTGTATGTTGTATGCCAAGCATCAAGGTCAACACAACCTCTGGCAAGGTGGGTGCCTGTGTGTATGTTTGTGCGTTGCATGTTGTGTTATGTGACGTATGTTTCTGTGCCCGTGTGTTGTATGTTGTATGTTGTATGCCAAGCATCAAGGTCAACACAACCTCTGGCCAAGGTGGGTGCCTGTGTGTATGTTTGTGCGTTGCATGTTGTGTTATGTGACGTATGTTCTGTGCCCGTGTGTTGTAGTTGTAGTTGTATGCCAAGCATCAAGGTCAACACAACCTCTGGCAAGGTGGGTGCCTGTGTGTATGTTGTGCGTTGCATGTTGTGTTATGTGACGTATGTTCTGTGCCGTGTGTTGTATGTTGTATGTTGTATGCCAAGCATCCAAGGTCAACACAACCTCTGGCAAGGTGGGTGCCTGTGTGTATGTTTGTGCGTTGCATGTTGTGTTATGTGACGTATGTTCTGTGCCGTGTGTTGTATGTTGTATGTTGTATGCCAAGCATCAAGGTCAACACAACCTCTGGCAAGGTGGGGTGCCTGTGTGTATGTTTTGTGCGTTGCATGTTGTGTTATGTGACGTATGTTCTGTGCCCTGTGTTGTATGTTGTATGTTGTATGCCAAGCATCAAGGGTCAACACAACCTCTGGCAAGGTGGGTTGCCTGTGTGTATGTTTGTGCGTTGCATGTTGTGTTATGTGACGTATGTTCTGTGCCGTGTGTTGTATGTTGTAATGTTGTATGCCAAGCATCAAGGTCAACACAACCTCTGGCAAGGTGGGTGCCTGTGTGTATGTTTGTGCGTTGCATGTTGTGTTATGTGACGTATTGTTCTGTGCCGTGTGTTGTATGTTGTATGTTGTATGCCAAGCATCAAGGTCAACACAACCTCTGGCAAGGTGGGTGCCTGTGTGTATGTTTGTGCGTTGCATGTTGTGTTATGTGACGTATGTTCTGTGCCGTGTGTTGTATGTTGTATGTTGTATGCCAAGCATCAAGGTCAACACAACCTCTGCAAGGTGGGTGCCTGTGTGTATGTTTTGTGCGTTGCATGTTGTGTTATGTGACGTATGTTCTGTGCCGTGTGTTGTATGTTGTATGTTGTATGCCAAGCATCAAGGTCAACACAACCTCTGGCAAGGTGGGTGCCTGTGTGTATGTTTGTGCGTTGCATGTTGTGTTATGTGACGTATGTTCTGTGCCGTGTGTTGTATGTTGTATGTTGTATGCCAAGCATCAAGGTCAACACAACCTCTGGCAAGGTGGGTGCCTGTGTGTATGTTTGTGCGTTGCATGTTGTGTTATGTGACGTCTGTTCTGGCCCTTGTTGTTGTTGATGTGTATGCCAAGCATCAAGGTCAACCACAACTCTGGCAAAGGGTGGGTTGCCTGATGTTCGTGTAGGTTTTGCGTTGCATGTTGTGTTATGTGAAGTATGTTATGGCACGTGTGTTGTAGTTGATGTGGTTATGCCAAAGCATCAGGTCAACACAACCTCTGGCAAGGGGTGCTGTGTGCTATGATTTGGGCGTTGCATGTTGTGTTTATGTGACGTTGGTCTGTGACGTGTGTTGTTGTTGAGGTGTATGCCAAGAATCAAGGTCAACACAACCTCTGGCAAGGGGTGCCGTGGGTATGTTTGTGCGTGCATGTTGTGTTATGTGACGTATGTTCTGTGCCCTGTGTTGTAGTGTATGTTGTATGCCAAGCATCAAGGTCAACCACAAACTTGGCAAGGGTTGGGTGCCCTCTGTGTGTTGTTTGTGCGTTGAATGTTTGTTTTATGTGAAGTAGGTCTGGCGTGTGTGTATGTTGTATGTTGTATGCCAAGCATCAAGGTCAACACAACCTCTGGCAAGGTGGGTGCCTGTGTGTATGTTTGTGCGTTGCATGTTGTGTTATGTGACGTATGTTCTGTGCCCTGTGTTGTATGTTGTATGTTGTATGCCAAGCATCAAGGTCAACACAACCTCTGGCAAGGTGGGTGCCTGTGTGTATGTTTGTGCGTTGCATGTTGTGTTATGTGACGTATGTTCTGTGCCGTGGTTGTATGTTGTATGTTGTATGCAAGCATCAAGGTCAACACAACCTCTGGCAAGGTGGGTGCCTGTGTGTATGTTTGTGCGTTGCATGTTGTGTTATGTGACGTATGTTCTGTGCCCTGTGTTGTATGTTGTATGTTGTATGCCAAGCATCAAGGTCAACACAACCTCTGGCAAGGTGGGTGCCTGTGTGTATGTTTGTGCGTTGCATGTTGTGTTATGTGAAGTATGTTCTGTGCCGTGTGTTGTATGTTGTATGTTGTATGCCAAAGACTTCAAGGTCAAACACCTCTGGCAAGGTGGGTGCCTGTGGTAGTTGTGCGTTGCATGTGTGTTATGGAACGTATGTTCTGTGCGTGTTTGCTATGTTGTCTGTGTATGAAGCATCCGGTCAAACTGCAGGGGGTTTGCCGTGTATGTGTGCGTTGATGTGTATGTGACGTATTTCTGTGAGTGTGTTGTAGTTGGTGTTGTATGCCAAGCATCAAGGTCAACACAACCTCTGGCAAGGTGGGTGACTGTTGTGTTATGGTGGTGCGTTGATGTTGTGGTATGTGTGACGTATGTCTGTGCCGTGTGTTGTATGTTGTATGTTGTATGCAAGCATCAAGGTCAAACCAAACCTCCTGGCAAGGTGGGTGCCTGTGTGTATGTTTGTGCGTTTGCATTGTTGTGTTATGTGACGTATGTTCTGTGCCGTTGTGTGTTTGTATGTGGTATGTTGTATGCCAAGCATCAAGGTCACACAACCTCTGCAAGGTGGGTGCCTGTGTGTATGTTTGTGCGTTGCATGTTTGTGTTATGTGACGTATGTTCGGCCGTGTGTTGTATGTTGTATGTTGTATGCCAAGCATCAAGGTCAACACAACCTCTGGCAAGGTGGGTGCCTGTGTGTATGTTTGTGCGTTGCATGTTGTGTTATGTGACGTATGTTCTGTGCCGTGTGTTGTATGTTGTATGTTGTATGCCAAGCATCAAGGTCAACACAACCTCTGGCAAGGTGGGTGCCTGTGTGTATGTTTGTGCGTTGCATGTTGTGTTATGTGACGTATGTTCTGTGCCCTGTGTTGTATGCCAATCATCAAGGCCATCACAACCTCTGGCAAGGTGGGTGCCTGTTTGTATGGTTGTGCGTTGTATGTTGTGTTATGTGCCGTATGTTGTATGCCAATCATCAAGGCCATCACAACCTCTGGCAAGGTGGGTGCCTGTTTGTATGGTTGTGCGTTGTATGTTGTGTTATGTGCCGTATGTTGTATGCCAATCATCAAGGCCATCACAACCTCTGGCAAGGTGGGTGCCTGTTTGTATGTTTGTGCGTTGTATGTTGTGTTATGTGCCGTATGTTGTATGCCAATCATCAAGGCCATCACAACCTCTGGCAAGGTGGGTGCCTGTGTGTATGTTTGTGCGTTGTATGTTGTGTTATGGGCCGTATGTTGTATGCCAATCATCAAGGTCAGCACAACCTCTGGCAAGGTGGGTGCCTGTGTGTATGTTTGTGCGTTGTATGTTGTGTTATGGACCGTACGTTGTATGCCAATCGTCAAGGCCATCACAACCTCTGGCAAGGTGGGTGCCTGTGTGTATGTTTGTGCGTTGTATGTTGTGTTATGGGCCGTATGTTGTATGCCAATCATCAAGGCCATCACAACCTCTGGCAAGGTGGGTGCCTGTGTGTATGTTTGTGCGTTGTATGCTGTGTTATGTGCCGTATGTTATATGCCAAGCATCAATTCAACACAACCTCTGGCAAGGTGGGTGTCACTGTTTCATTCTTGTGCTTCACGTAGCAGCTTCTAGGCAGCTCCTTTCCCCCGTCCTTGGGGCAACCCTGCAGCTAGTGCATCTGAAAGTTTCTTAACGAGGATTCATTGGAGGGCAAGTCTGGTTCCAGCAGCCGCGGTGGTGGTGATGGTGGTGATGGTGGTGGTGGTGGTGGTGATGGTGGTGGTGGTGGTGGTGTGTGGTGGTTGTGGGTGGTGGTGGTGGTGGTGGTTGGTGGTGGTGGTGGTGCGTGGTGGTGGTGGTGGTGGTGGTAATTCCAGCTCCATACATGACGGGTCAGTTCAAAAGTAATGATAACGCCTAGTGGGGCGTGGTATAAAGGGAGCCCCGTCTTACGGCGGTAGGGAACGGGCTGCTACTTTACCTGGACAAAGGTTCCATGGCGGTTGACAGCGACCGCGAACACTTAAGCGCACCCGTGGGGATTCGAACCCAGCACCTAGGTCGTTCAAGGAGCTCTGCCATTGAGCCATTCGTTGAACGGGGATTGGTAGGGCAGTTCAATGTAACTGAAAGTTTTGGGATAGACCCAGTGGCTGGCTGTTGGAGCTGTCTGGAAGCTGCTAAAACAGGTCAGCACAACCTCTGACAAGGTCGGTGTCTGTGTCAGTGTTTTTCTACAGGCTGCAGCTTGTAGGCAGCTCCTCTGACTGGCTATTCTGCCAAACCTGACGCAACCTTGAAGCTGACGCAATCAGCTGACCATAATTGCTGAAATATTTGGGTGTAGCCCAGTCGCTGGCCCCGGGAGCTGCCAAGAAGGTGCTTCGAAACGCCAAAACTAGAAGCCCAGATCTGTGTGCATGTTAGTGCGTTGTATGTTGTGTTTTGTATGTTGTATGTTGTATGTTGCGTTATTTACCGTTTGCTTGTATGTTGTATTTTTTATATATGTTTGTCTGTTGTGTTTTTATGTATGATCGTATGTTGAATGTATGTTTTTTTATTTTGGGTTTGTTTTTATGCTTGTTTTATTTATGCACTTATCACTTGAATGTATATGTGTGTTGTGCATTCTGCTTGTTGCACTGCCTGATCTTTCCTGCAACTTGTCTCTTCAATGTATGTATGTAAGTGTGTATGTGCGTATGTATACAACCACAATACTGCAGTCAACACTACATCCACATACCCTTCAATAATCACTACAAAAACATAACAGCAAAAAACAGTGCAAACATAACAGCAAAAACACTACAAAAACATAACAGCAATAAACACTACAAAAACATAACAGCAAAAAACACTACAAACAAAGTACGGCAAATAAACACCACACACAGAATACTGCAATCAAGCACTACAACCACATAACTGCAATCAAGCACTACAACCACATAACTGCAATCAAGCACTGCAACCACAGTACTGCAATCAAGCACTACAACCACATAACTGCAATCAAGCACTACAACCACATAACTGCAATCAAGCACTGCAACCACAGTACTGCAATCAAGCACTACAACCACAGTACTGCAATCAAGTACTACAACAACAGTACTGCAATCGAACACTGCACACACAATATTGCAATCAAGCACTGCAACAACAGTACTGCAATCAAGCACTGCTGCTGTTTGCATGGAATTAGTGCTGATAATAATGTTGAGCAAATTGATACTATCGTTGCAATAGTGCCTTGTTTGAAGCCTGTCATAATAATGTGATGTATTGATGTATTGATATTCCTGTCATGGCTGGGAAAGTCCTTGTAGCCTATTTGGCCTACCCCTAGACTTACAAGATTCCCAGGCATTTGTATGGAATTGGTGCTGATAATAATGCTTCCTTGCTGCCATAATACCTTTATTTTCTGAGGATTTGTTGAAAGACCCCTCCCGTATTTTGTGGAGAGGGCTTGTCTTGGGCCAACAATGGCCTGTCGATGACAATGTAATGTAATTTAATGTGATGTAATGTAATGTAATGTTATGTTATGTTTCCTCCTGCACAGGCTGGCATGCCAAGCACACCAGGCAGCCGCTCAACCCCCGGAGGTTCCTCTACCCCTCTGGCGGGCATGCAGCGCCCCGCCAAGGCTCGTGGCCTGGAGCTGAGTGAAGTCCTGGGCTTGCAGCAGAAAGAGCACCAGTCCGTGCGCCGCCTCTCCTCCAATACCTCGTTGCCAGTTACGGCCGACACGTTCAAGCCATCCTCATCAGTGAACCCCCTAGACCCCAAAGCGGCTCCCCCCCCAGGAGGGGGGCCTGCAGCTGCAATGCCAATGAAGGACATTGACGGGCAAAGTTTGAAACCAACCAATGATGTGGCGACTGATCAGCCTAAACAAGGCATCGCCCCATCGGCAACTGCCACTGGTGCTTATCCCGGTGCTGGCGCCTATGACCATGCTGGTGATACTCCTGCTGAAGGCCCTGCACCCGATTCCTTGGAAGCTTCTGCACATCGGGATGCAAGCAACAAGATGGGAACATACATCCCCATAGCATTTTCTAAGCAGACACGCGTTGCTCTCGATCTCTCTCTCGGAGCAGTTCCTCGCACAGACCTTGCAAGTTGTCCCGGAGCCGCGCAGGGAGCTACGGAGAACGTCCCACGTGGACCGGCTACGGAGAACGTCCCGCGTGGACCATCTGTTTCCGCAGCAGCTTCTCGTGAGCCGGGAGCCCCCCACGGCGCACCCCTCGTTGGCCAGAAGAGACGGCATGAAGAAGATGCCCCATTCCCTGCTGGTGATTTTGATGATCTTGATGGTGATGGGCAACAAGCAATGAACAGTACAGTGGTCGAAAATCGCTACTCAGATTTTCAGTACCAGGGGGAGGGAGATGAGGAGGGAGAGGAGGGAGAGGTGGGTGGAGGGATGGGCTAGTGCTAGTTTTCGACTTTTTTATTAGTTGTGAAAAGACTTTCACCCCAGGAGGTGGGTCTCACGACACAAACTAGCGTCGCGGAGGATTCAGGTCGAATGGTGTTGCCCCTCCTACAATAGACTTGTCGTTCTGTTTGTTTCTGACACTGTGTATTGGTGTTTTCTTCCTTCCCAGCTTGAGGGCCCTAAGAAGTGAAGTGACAAGAACAACTTGGTAGTTGATGCATTCAATTGAATTGCATTCTGAATCGAATTGAATTGAATTGCATTCTGGTGGTTGGCCCCATTGCAAGCAAACGGGCTGGCCCCCTCAACCTCACGCCTCGGGAAAAGGTGACTATTTATTTATTTCTGTATTGAATTGAATTGTTACGTGGTTCTTCAGCCAACTCTGGGATACTCACTGTCTACCAATTGTTGGAAGTCCCCCCTTGTGTGTTTGTGAGGGGGGGGGGGGGGGGGGGGGGGGGGGGGGGGGATACCACTTCGAACTCACAACAACTCGCAACAACTCACAACCCACAGCAACTCGCAGCAACTCGCAAAATATGTAACACTTCAAACTCATAACAACTCAACATGTCAAATAAGCTGCGAAGAAAAAAAGAATATAAGGCCTACATAACACGTGCGTCAAGCTCAACCTTCTTACACATTCGAACAAAAACAGACATAGCAAATACGCCAACCAAAGATGGACACATTGCAACACATAAACAAGAATCAAAAGCCAGCAGATTGGGGGCGGTTCACATATTTTTAATGTTGATATTACGGTACTGCCAAAGATGGAGAGCAGCCTCAAAGACTGGGGGCACGTAACCAAGGTCAAGTTCAGTATCTGTGTTGATGCTAATTAGCTTCATAGCAGTTCAGAGGATGAACTGGACAGAACGTTTCCGCGATAACTCGTACTTAGTACTTCGTCAAGAATTTTGGCCCGGAAATCCGAGAATTCTCAACAATTTTGCCTGGAATTCTCGAAATTCTCGACGAAGTACGAAAAGTTTGTCCAGATCATCCCCTGAATTGCTTTAAGGCTGTCAATGCTAATCACACCAGCGGCACCAGCATGCAGAATGCTCATCACACTCAGTGATACCGACACTGCCTAGGAGGATTACTTGCCAATCCTACCATATGATTGCATTCTGTACTCTGGAGTGCGGTGTAGTACCGTCGTCATTTCCATTCTACCCAATTTACACCTCCCCCATATGGTGAGCAGCCTGGCGGCTGATAATGTGATATACCATGAAAGCAAATCAAACCATATTGATGTTACATCCGAAGGCGGCGAGCATCCTTACCGGCTTGAGCCATGTAACCAAGTTCAAGGTGAATCCTGGCCAAGCCCAACCACGACTGCCATTATAGGTCTGGGCGGCTAGCCCATGTGACCGGCTAATGCATATGGAAACAAGCAATAACAAGTGTGTAGAAAACATAGTAGATCAGCTGTTTTACAGTACTACGAAGACCAAGTTGAACTTAAACTTACCTACCTACGAAGCCCAAGGCTGAAAGCTCCACCCCCCACCCCCAAACTCTACCCCCCCACAAATTGTGCCCTTCCCACCCCACCCGTTTTTCTCCACCTACATTTTTCGGTGAAAGGAATTGTACCCCAGGACGTGGGTCTCCCGACACATACCAGCAACACCAAGGATTCAGTTCAAATGGCAACGATTATGTTGCCTCCTCGTCAACCTTAAAATACTTGGGCACCACAAGGGGGCTCATTTTGGATTTGTGGGTACCTTCCGGTTCTGGAAGGTGACACTCCGATATCACCATGCCCGCCACTGTTTCCTTTTGAGCTACTAGTGGCAGCTTCTCGTCAGCTCTCCTTCCCCGTCCTTGGGCCAAACCAGTTGCTGGCTAGTGCAACTGAAAGCTTGCGTCGCATTCCAATGCAGCAGAAAGCATACGGCTTGACCCTGTGGCGGGCCAATGGAGCTGGCTAGAAGCTGCCGTGCGCAGCCCAAAAAAGAAACAGTGCATGCCCGCCACTCCGCGCTCCGCCCAAAGGACCTGCAAGGTCAGCGACCTGAAGGTACGCTCCTGCACGCTGTACCGCACAATTGACTGTCAAAAATGTATCTCTGCCTCTGGAGGCCCAGTCACTGTGCCACATTTATCCATTACTTATCAGTTCTTCATCATCGGATTCCTTAACAGTCTACACATTCCTTAACATTCCTCAACAGTCTGTGAGAATCAGTCTCCCCGTTAGACGAATGGCTCAGTGGCAGAGCTCCAAGAACGACAAAGGTGCCGGGTTTAAATCCCTGCGGGGGCGCTTTAGTGTTCACGGTCGCTGTCAACCGCCATGGTAGCTTTGTCTAGGTAAAGTAGCAGCCCGTTCCCAACCGCGGTAAGACGGGCCCCCCTTAATACCACGCCCCACCAGGCGTTATCATTGCTTTTATTGAAGGTATTGCTGGTTGAAGCATGATGGCATGTGCCGTTCAGGTCTGGGCAGGACCATACCACGCCCCACCAGGCATTTTCATTACTTTTATGAGCATCAGATATGAATGTGTGACTTATTCTCCTCCACTCTGGTCTGTTGCGTCGCAGACACAGATTTTGATCAGTGTTTTTTATTTCAGATTTCTGTAGGCCAGGTTGAGTAGCTACTTGGGCTACTCAACCCTCATTTCAGGATAGTAGCGTAGCCATCGCATGGGGGAGCGCCAAGCGCGGAGCCTGGGGGGTTCCAGGGGCAGCGCGTTTTGATATCGGGTTGTCCGTGGGGTGTGGCATTTGACGGAATGGCGACGCCTCGTCGATAAAAGAAACACAGATTTTGATACCAGTTGAGTCTCATGATGCACATTTTGGAGTCCCCCAGAACAACCATGACCTGAACACTTCCAGACTGTATATGTTTGTGGTGGCATGCACCCCTTAGACTCTCTGATCAGCACTCTTGGCAAGCACCCACTGTGGACAAGAGCCAATCAACATAACTAGCGGAGGATAAAAGAACAACATGTTCAGCGACTGCAGATTGGAACATGCTGATAAGTGAAGGCTGCAGGGTAGGGTTGTTCAGGACGCTGCGTCCTCTGTCGTAGAAGCAACGTCGAAGAGTCCGTTGCGTCGCAGGACGCAACGTGGGAAGGGTCAGTTGACCAAAAAGAAGGGTCCGTTGCGCTGCAGGTGGCAGGCTATACGATTGGTTGCGTCTCAGGCAGCAGAGCCAGGGGGTCCTCCTAAAGTACCCTGCTGCAGGGTACTGCATGACGCGCCCTATTGCGCGCTACAGCGCAAGGTTTTAGAGCCCGACTGCGCGATTAACGTTATTTTTCAACCCCCTTTGAGTGCAGCGCGCAGATTTCAGTCTTCAGTTGAGGCAAAAGCGCATCCCAAAAGGAGGCGGTTGTGTCAAAAGGGCAACCCAAAATGACAAAATGTAGTACCCCGGAAGGCAGTGAAGTCCTTGGAGTACACATTCCCACCACTCAGCTACAGTGGTCTACTGTTACACACGCCGACAAGGCTGTGATGTCCTGAAGTCTGTCACAACCAGACAGATCCAGCGTCCGTAGGTTAGAACAGGCTTGCAAGGCTGTGATGTCCTGAAGTTGATCACAACCAGACAGACCCAGCGTATGGAGATTGGGACAGGCTGACAAGGCTGTGATGTCCTGAAGTCTGTCACAACCAGACAGATCCAGCGTCCGTAGGTTAGAACAGGCTTGCAAGGCTGTGATGTCCTGAAGTTGATCACAACCAGACAGACCCAGCTTATGGAGATTGGGACAGGCTGACAAGGCTGTGATGTCCTGAAGTCTGTCACAACCAGACAGATCCAGCGTCCGTAGGTTAGAACAGGCTTGCAAGGCTGTGATGTCCTGAAGTTGATCACAACCAGACAGATACAGCGTATGGAGATTGGGACAGGCTGACAAGGCTGTGATGTCCTGAAGTCTCTTACACCTGGTCAGGTTTAGCGTATGCAAATAGGGACATGCTGACAAGGCTGTGATGTCCCGAAGTTGATCACAACCAGACAGATCCAGCGTATGCAGATTGGGACAGGCTGACAAGGCTGTGATGTCCTGAAGTTGATGAGAACCAGACAGACCCAGCGTATGCAGATTAGAACAGGCTTGCAAGGCTATGATGTCCTGAAGTTGATCACAACCAGACAGATACAGCGTATGCAGATTGGGACATGCTGACAAGGCTGTGGTGTCTTGAAGTCTCTCACAACTGGTCAGGTTTAGCGTATGCAAATAGGAACATGCTGAAAAGGCTGTGATGTCCTGAAGTTGATCACAACCATTCAGATACAGCGTATGCAGATTGGGACAGGCTGACAAGGCTGTGATGTCCTGAAGTTGATCACAACGAGGCAGAAACAGCGAATGCAGATTGGGACAGGCTGACACGGCTGTGATGTCCTGAATTCTGTCACAACCAAGCAGATCTAGCGAATGCAGATTGGAACAGGCTGACAAGGCTGTTATGTCCTGAAGTTGTTGACACCAAGACAGATCCAGAGTATGCAGACTGGAACAGGCTGACAAGGCTGTGATGTCCTGAACTTGGATACAACGAGACAGCTGTAGCGTATGAAGACTGGAGAAGGCTGATAGGGCTGTGATGTCAAGCCCTTCAGGTGCTGGGGAAATTGGCCAAGCAGGCTTGAGCTGCACCTGTAGGTAGGCAACGGCAACTAATATTAGTGTTTGAAAAACTAATATTATTAGAGTGTCACAATACCGTACTGACAGCAAAATTTAACGCTTTAATTTCACGTGAGCACCCGTGAAATCGAGGCGTATACTATATTACGCGATGAAAAAACCGTCAAATCGAGTTTCAGGGCGATATTAGCATTTGGGCCCTTGGGCTCCACATAGGGCTTACTACCCCTGCCGCCTGCCGTCTGCCAGCTCAACGACAAGCAGAAACTCTCAACAATTTCGCTTTCCCCAGATTGCATGGCGCAGCCCCTCGATAGATCCCCTGAGGGACGTCTGCGCCCTCTGGTAGCTCCAAATCGCAATTAGCAAAGTACCCTGTGGGGCTTCTTAAAACGGCCAGAATCGGCTGAGCAGCTAGCTGAGCAATACATGGACACTGTGTGCTCTTATTTATGAGATGCCTTAGTTGCAGGTCCTATAACTCAAATTAACTGACCAGGAGATTTAGTGATTAAATGAGTTGATGCAGAGTACTACCCTACTTGCAGACCCTATAACCATGTACCCTGATACAACGGTACATGGTCTACGGTAATAGTATGATCACTACTACCCATACCACACTCATGAGTACCGGTACACAATGTTATCACAAGTTTGCATTGTGATTAAAGAACAGGCAATGAATCAGTGTACCATGTTCAAATTGAAAAGTTTAAATGGATTTTATTAAAATTTGAACCGTCAAATATGTAACGTCAAATGATATCCCTCTAAAAAAAACATCAAATTAAAACGTCAAATTATAATAAACCCCCTCAAAATGATCGTGAAATTTTTCGAAGCGTTAAATTTTGTCAGTACGGTAATATTAGTTTTTCAAATAAATTCAAAATACTGGTGAGACAGATTGTCAGTCTTATATTAACTAACATTCACTAATATGATTCATTCACTAATATTCACTAACTTAGCCTTTCCCTACCTGTACAACATGCAAGCTGGGCGGCAAGCCAGCTAGGGACAAAACCCTGGTAACTCCCGAAACGCAGACTTTCTGAAGCCCAGGGCACTGGTGGAGGATGGCCATGTGCTGTTCACAAATGTCCTGCAGTGCAACCTGAAAGGGATGGGTATGTGTTCTTTAGTCCAGGGGAAGCCAAGCAGCCCAAAGGGACTAGGACAATGTCGAACAATCAAGGTCAACGCTAGATTTCAACAAGGCAGCATGAAAGAGATATAGCTTGTTTGGAAGGGGCAGGTGATTCTACCTTTCAGCCACCCTACGCTTTTCTTTTTGACTGAGTGCAGCAGCTTCTAGGCAGCTTCTTTGCCTGGCTATTCATCCAAACCACAAGCGCCCTAGTGCAGGTTGAAGCTGACAAAATCAGATTTCAAGCCCTACTGAAATGTTGGGATGTAGCCCAGTGGCTGGCTCAGGGTGTTGCATAAAAAATTGGTATGAAAAACCGAATAGAAAAGTCCAATGAGATGACACCCTTGCAAAGTGGCCACAGAAAGTCAGATCACCTTAAGCCTAGGTTGGTAGGTTGCCCACGTGCCCCCCACCCCTGCATCATGATATGGGTAGCAAGTTCTATGCAGCGTTGCAAGCGACGCTAAAAAATGGCGGAGAGTGTTCGCGACGGAGCGACAGGTGGCAACGGAAGCAAATTAGTTACGAGACCGTTGGCTGACGTATCGGTCTTCAATGTTTTGGTCGGTTGGTCGGTCGGTCGGTCGGTCGGACGTACAACGGGGTAACACTGGGGGGCTCCCGCCCCCTTGAAGAGGGGGCTCCACCAAAAAAACAGGCTACCATGCCCCCATGCCAGGCCCACAAAGCCCTTGCGGGGCCGAGTAACCCTGCAAGCCCTTGCGGGTTAATTCGACCCCGGGGTTATGCAAGTAACCCCGCATGCCCTTGCGGGGTCGAGTAATTATATATTACATTATATACCGCGCGGATATTCACCCCACTCTCCACAGAAGCAAACCCAGTAAGGGGGGCAGATATCTTGGTATCAGATCTGCTCAACTCATGGCCACTGAGTGTGTGGTCGTCTGTACTAGACCATACACTAACTAGGCATCGAGAAAAAAGAAAAAAAATCCACTTTGCCCTGTCTGGAGGGCTGTATGGTCCAGACACCGCTGGTAAAGCTTACGCCAGCGGGAGTTCGAGCCTCACTGCCGGAAGACAGTGAGTGTCTCGCGTCCGTTCCTTCGGAGGCGGTGGTGTTTCCACTGCCAGAATAAGTGGCCATTGCAATCTTTCTTTTTTCTTTTATCGAGCTCTTGATGCCCAGTGAGTGTATCTTCTAGTACAGACGATCTCTCAGTGAACATTTGTGGATTTTGTTTTAATTAGCACATGGCATTAATGTTACAGAATGGTTGGAGGACCGCCCGGATGTATGGAGCGGGTTTGTCTTGGGTCAACAATGGCCTGCCGATGACAATAAAATTGAAATTGAAATTGTTACATACGTGTAATACAGTTACACACAGGACGTGATGGTAAGGACACCACAGCGCAAGCCGGAGCTAGCTATAGTCACCGGATGACAATGAAGTATAATTAATCATGCAAGAGTGTACTGACTACTGTTCCCATAGGACTAGAGCTCGCACAGGTTCTATGATGTACAAAATGTAAAAAATCAGAGATGGTGACTGGAGGTCATGCAAGGCCTTCGATGAATCTGTGCCCCTCCCCCCACCCCGGGCTAGATTAAAAAGTGCCAGGTCAGTTAGGCTGCTTCTCGCCCCTGTGTACGTTCCGCATAGCTCGCCGACCTTTCGCGATTTAGCGGAATCCCCGAGTCTCCCCCCACCCCCACCCCCCCCTCCCCATGCCCCATTCCCACCCACCAACCCCCTGATATAACTGTGACACTTCACATGCAGAGAGCAGAATTAGCAACTCACCCCCTTGGCGTTGCCATCCCATGTTAAGCCTCGGGTCGAAGCTAGAACTCCCTGGCAAGCTCTTTCGCAGACCAATCTTCACGTGCCTCTTGTCTCCATATCAAAGCAGGGCAACAAAGCGTCATGGCACATCCACAGCGCATCTTCGGTAAATCGGAGAGAGAGATCTGCGCGATCCGTCTGGCTATTCCATGCCATGTTGCTACGCTGTGCAGCTCCTTTGAAGCCCCCCGGGTTCTGAAGTTCAAAGAAAAGAAATGCTGTGAGCAGGGCTGTGAGTCTAGTGGGCGTGACTTAAAGAAGCAGTCCAAAGGGGGTCCTCGGACAACACCGGGGGGTGTCAAGCAGGGTGTGAAGGGGGTTGCGGGGGGCGAAAGGTAGTAGAGGAGGGCGGAGTGGGGGAATGAAAAGTAGCAGATTCCAAAGCACGACTGTGGCAGGTGATGCGATGAGCTTAGGAGACATTGAGACAACATGAAGTTGAAGAGAGTTAAGGAGGCGGGCGAAAGAAGAAGAGTGGAGTTCAGTAGAACGACAGATCAAGGATGGAAGGGGGGGGGTCGGGGGGGGGGGGGGGGGGGGTCGGGGGGGGGGGAGTGTTTTGCCCCCCGTAGGATAGCAGGGGGGGTCCAGGGGGGTCCTGGTACAGGGGTTGGGGAGGACCCGGACCGCGCTCGTCGATGTGCCAGTCAAATAGCCAGCCGGGCAATCTGTGAAAGTTCACTATTCGCTCAGCCGAGCGTTCAGGATGTCATAGAAAGTGTGTATCTACTGTTTCTCATTAAAAAAAACTCAAATTCAATTGAATGCATTATTAATTACAAAATTTCTTTCGGGACACGCCTCCAGACGCCCTTAATTTGAAAATAGTTCAAGAAGTACCCTTCTACATACCGTAATGATCCACTTAGTATGCTACTGTGCTCCCTGTTTTCTGTGATGGCAGCAAGGGGGATGGGGACTTCGAATCGGAAGACGGTGAGCAGCCCAGAGATGGCTGAAACAAGCCCTATGCAGCGTGACGCTGCATAGGACTTGTTTCAGCACTCAGCATCGCAAGTAATGCGGAAAATTGGCGGAGCGTGTTGGCAACGGAACTAAAGGTGGCAACGATGGAACTCACCAAAGCAAGTTAGATACGCGACCGTTGGCTGACGTGTCAGGCTTCAATTTTCAATTTTTCGGTCGGACGGACAAATGGTTACACATGGGGGCTCCCGCTCTCTTGAAGAGGGGGCTCTGCCCAAAACATGTACCAATTCATTTAATTCATACATCTCGGTTGTCCAAGCTCAGGCGCAGTTGCGGTCTGTGAAACCACATAAAACCAACATAGTAGCCATTATCCTGTATGTACGGTACATGCAAACGGGAGGGTTCCTTCAATCTCACGTCCTGTGGCAGCTCTTACTAATTTTCAATTTTCAAAACGTTAAATTATATATAATGATGGTGATGCTACTTTGCCCAGCCACTGAGTCCCTGACAAAAAGTTGTGGCTAATTTTGCTTGTAAAATAGATCAATCTAGCTATACACATACATATATCCCCGTTCGGAACGGGATGGCTCTATCGTAGAGCTATCCGGGCCGGACGAAGCAGGTGCGGGGTCCTATCAGGTTTCTACTCCGAACCCGAACGAGGTCACCCGAGCCCACCCAGAGGGTCGTCGACCGGCATTGTAATTGAAATTGAAATTGTTACATCCGTGTAGAACCGTTACTCACAGGACGTGAAGTTAAGGACACCATAGCGTAAGCCGGAGCTAGCTATAGTCACCGTAGGACCATCTCAGTAAAAAGAATTACCAACTACTTCATACCAGTGCAGCTTAATACGGGGTTTTTTCACCCCGGTTGGGAAGCACCGGCACAATACAGCTGGTAAGACAAAACCTGAGAGGGGGGACGGTCTGTGTGCTAGTCCCCGGGTATCGACCCGGGGTGTGCTTCCATAAAGCGTCTGCACTGTAAAATACTTTGAAAGCTAGTAATGGTGTGAGAGTGGACTGAATCTGCCAGTTTGAGGGCACAGGTTCTCTGGAGTCCAAGAGTGGTCATAGAAGTCAAAAAAGAGGTAGGAATAGTACCAGTTGTTCCAACGGTGATAACTTCATAATGAACAAGGTATCCAGCCGATCGGAGGCCATTTACTAATTCAACATGCTGGGCGTGTTTAGTGATAAACTTAGTAGCATGGTTGGTATCAGAGCAGTGTCCAAGCTCAAGAACCCAGAGTTCTTTATCAGACATACAGGTAGGGGAGTCTATGTCAGGTAGGACGGCAAGATCCGGTCTCATTCTCTTCCAGTCCGCTACAGTAATAGTGGAGGGGCGTAACCAGTTAGGGAGACGTTTGCCCAGGACCCCCCTGGGGAGGTCCTCTTCCTTGCCAGCGTCCATGATCATTCTGCGGGATCCCAGGGCGCCGGTGCAAATGGCCTTGTGGATGAGTCGCACTGCGGCGTCATGTCTTTTGATATAGAGCCCCTTGAAAGTCCGGTGTGTGCAGCCCGCCAGGATGTGGCCCGCTCCGTCCTCACAGGTGTGGCAAATGGGGCATAGGGAGTTCGTGGGGGGGTGAGTGCTGGTAATATAAGGGAGTTTCCAGCGGAATGCAAGTTTACGGTTCCATAGTCTACCCCAGCGGGCTTTAAGGATGTGGAATTTAGTTTTATGTTGGATAAGGGTTGAGGTCCAGAATTTGTTACTTGCTTGAGGAAGTTGGTGGGGAGTGTTATCAGCCCAGGTGGTTGCATATATCCCTTTAAGAGGGTGTTGGCCAAGGTGGCAGCTAGTGGGCAGGTTAGAGGTGATACCTTGTGTAAGGTTAGGTGCTAAAATTCGTTGGGGAATATCTCCCATGGGTGTGCGAGGAGGTTGAACTGTGGGCCAGTAAACATTGTGGCGGGGGATTTCCCCAGTGGTGTCAGTAAAATTGGTTAAGGTGGGGTGCTCAGCTGCTTTGCGTGCCAGAGTGTCTGCTCTGTCATTTCCAAGGATACCTGTGTGGGAACGGACTTTGCAAAGAGTGGTGTGTGAGCCATGCAGGATGCGTTGAATGAGGTGTTTTTGAATTGATTGCAGTAATTCAGTATGAATAGAACGGGTTGTAGTGGTAGGGTCGTGAATCATTTTTTTATAAGTTGAAGAGAGCAGAGGCTGTCTGTATGGAGGGTAAGAGATTTGTCATAATCAATGTTGAGAAGGGCTTGGTGGATGGCTACCAGTTCTGCCCGGTTGTTAGTTTTCGTGGCCCCTATTCCCCCAGGGTTGATGGTGTAACTTTGCCCTGCAGCCGGGACATAGACTGCAGCACCTATTTTGCTATGATGCCCTGGTTTACCTTTTATTAGACTGCCATCTGTGTAGACCTGGAGGCCTGAGGAGGGGGTAGCTAGGTAAAGACAAGGGTGGGTAATGGTAAGAGGGGAGGAAGGAGGGTGTTGGTGGAGTGGAGTTTGCCAAGGATTTTTGGCAAGAGATTTAAGTTTCCGAGGGTAGGTGATGACAATGTCAGAGAAGGTAAGAGTGGGAGGTGGTGTGATAGTAGAGGGCTCCCAGGATGAGGAAAGGCTTTGCATGTAGCATGTCCATTGGTCAATAAAATCTGGAAGTTTAGGAAAGTAAGTAGCTTGGCTGTGGGGGTTGCATATAAGAATGAGATGTATTTTTTGAGTGGAGGGTGGAGTGTGAGATTTGCTGCCAAGCCAAATTTCAGAGGTAGTATAAAATTCAGACTGTGGTCTAGAGTCAATATAGTGAATCCAGGAGTGATGGAGAAGAGTTTTGTAAGGGGCAGCAAGATCATCAGGGAGGAGCATCAGGGTGCAGGTAGGGCTGAGAGTATTTTCAGCATGGTCAGCACTGGCTAGGGCCCACCTTAGAGCTTGGTGTGCTTGTGTGGTGGAGTTGGGAACGTCCACCAGTGAGCCCCCAGTCCAGGTGGTAAGAAAAGGGTCTTGGTTGGAGCCAAAGAGCTGGTCAGCAGGGCTGGTAGAAGAGAAGCTGGTGAGGCTTTGGTCGTAGCTAAGGGGGTTAGAAGTACGATGGTGAGTAATGCCCAGAGCAGCTGCTGCTTGGTAGAGAAAAGGAGAAAGAATGTTGGTGGCGGCAGGGGCAGCTCTGTATCTGGTGAAGAGGGCAGCTAAGTCAGTGTGGTATGTTCCTCCTTGAGTCAGTTGGTTCCATTTGGTAGGGTGGTGGTTTTTAAAATGGTCATAGTTTTGTTTAAGAGAGGTGAGTCTGTCGTTGGGTATGTGCCCAAGACAGTGACCAGTGGGGTTATAAAGATATGAGGCGTTGGTGTGTGTGTGTGTGGATTGGCCATCCAGAGTAGTGAGGATGCCTGTTTGTATAGTGTAGGCTCAGGGTGGTTGAATGTCCCAGTCTGGGTGCCTGTCGTGTGTGTCAATTTTCAAAAGTTTGTGAGCAAGGTTATGGTTGTCAGCATTAAATCCTGGAGAGGTGGCCCATTGGCCTTGTTGCTGGAGGTTAGTGAGGTGGATGTCCTTCCTGGGGTTGAGGTGTGTGGTTGTTGGGGGAGTGGTTTTAAAAGTGTGGGTTAATTGGGCATATGCTGGTTGTCCCACCAGTTCAGCAAGATGAGCCGCATGGTGAGATTGAGGTTTCCAATATATGGTGGAGGTAGTGGAGGTAAGAGGTGTGCTGTGGTGGATGCTGTATCCCATGTGTGTGTAGGAGTTGATATGGTCGTTGTGCATAATTGTTGGGGCCCATTGGACGTGGACAACGGTAGTGGTGGCAAGTTTGTCGTCGTTGTAAGAGCGCTTGCCCCGCCAGCTCGTAATGTGCAGGGCTTTGTACTGGGATCCGTAGGGTAAGGTGGAGCAGGCGCGCCGGTGGTGCAGGTGCGCTGCTGTCGGGAAATGTCATGGCCTCGCGGATCCTGTCAGGATGTGAAGTGGGAGTTATTTTATATGCGCGGTAAAATTTAGAAGTGGAGGAGTGTCGAATCCAAGATTTGCACAAGTAGTGGCGTGCTGACCAGGTGGCATCACTGCTGGGGCAGCCCCATGCTTGGTGCGCGTGGCTGCCTGCGATCTGCGTGGGCCACGCCCACCATTGGTTTCCTTCCAGGTCCCCAGTGGGATCCGCCTCGTAGTCTGAATCAGTAACGGTGGCGTGAAGTTGGTAGCGCTGGGTGAGTGGAGTAGAGGGTTCGTTAGGAGCGGGAGATTTAACGTTGTCCGTTGTGTTCTACGCAATTGCGTAACCAGGCGCAAGTTGTCGGTGAGAGAGAGGAAGCGGGTCAGAGTGTATTGGAGGACCGACGGTTTGGAGGGAAGAGAGGTGAGCGGTGAGGCGGTTCAGAGATCGTTTGTGGTGTTTAGTAATTTTGTGTAAGGTGATAAGGGAGAGATCTGTAGTGCTGATAAGATGGGTTCCCATAGGGGTGACCAGGTCATGGTATGAGTAAATGTCCAGGTCATGAAATGGAGTCATGAGTGAGACAGGAATTGCCTGTGGGGGGAGAGGGAGAGAGTGTATGTTAAGTTTGTCAAGAAGTTCTGTGTCATTCCAAGAAATTATTGTCAGATTTTTTAATAATTTCCAGCTGGCGGGCTAGGGACATATTTTTAAGTTGCTTGCGGGAGAGAGAGAGAGGATCTAGAGTGGTCATGGTGGAGGTTGATTTGTTAAGAAGAGCCCTGGTGAGGATTCCCAGGTGACCTTGGTCGGTCATGGACTGGGTGAGGGCTGTTGCAGTAATCTGGGTGTATTCAGTGAGTAGAGAGGGCACCCCTAGTCCTGCCTCTGTTTTGGGGAGGTGGAGTGCTCTTGTCGGAAAAGATCTAGGAAGGGAGCAGCAGAGTTTAACTGTCTTTAATACTGCTCTGTCAATGACATGAATGTCGGTTAGTGAGAAGGGGGCTACTATCATCGGGTATTTAATAGCTGCTCTGACACATTGTGAAATTATTCGTAAGCATTGAGTGGGAGTTGCCCTGTTTTTAGCTTTAGTGAGGATGCTCAAGCCTTTGTTGTGAATGGTTTCAATAGTAGAGTGGAGTTGAGTTTTCCAATTTAAGGTAAGTGAGATGTGAACCCCCAAGTATTTGTAGGCTTGGTCTGGAGGCTGGTAGGTAGCATAGGAATTTCCTAAGGGAATTTTTTCCAACCTTTGTTTAAGAATGTTGTTGTGAGTAGGTTGTGAGGGGTGTGATTTGTGGAGTATGCCACTGACCACACATTTAGTGGCGTTAAGAGGAATGCCCGACCAGATGCTAAAAGTTTGGACTTTACCACATTGGATACGAAGGTCCTCTGAGCTGCCGGTTAGGACGGCAGTGTCGTCAGCATACCCCAAGCTGCTAGTGTGATTTTCATCTGCTGTTTTGGGGGGTAGGGATGCTGCTCTGTATCCTCGTCCCCCAGAACGGAGCCATCTGTGTAGGGGTTCTAGAAAAATAATGAAGAGTAAGGGGGAGAGAGTGTCTCCCTGGATAGTGCCCCTGGTGATGGGGATAGGGGAGCCAGATGTATTGTTGAGGAGGATATGTGTAGTAGAGTTTGTGTAAATTCCTTTAATAGTGTCTATAGTGTCGTGGGTGTAACCCAAGCTGTGCATGATGCAAAGAAGTTTTTGGTGGTCAATCATGTTGAAAGCAGAGCTAAAGTCAAAGTAGGCAGCATAGAGGTCCTGGTGAAAGAGGGCAGCATCCTCAATGTTGTGGAGTAGGGTCAAGAGTTGTCTATATGTACTTTTGTCTTTTCTGAAACCCTCTTGGCAGGCACTAAGAATGTGGTTGGTTTCAGAGTAGGTAGTAATAGTGTTAGTGACAAGAGAGGTCCAGAGTTTGGCTACAGCATTGTTAAGGCCTATTGGCCTGTAGTTTTGAGGCAAGCAAGGATCTGATTTTTTGTAGAGCATGACTGTGTGTGAGGTTTTCCAGCAGTCTGGTGTTTCTCCCAGGATCCATACTAGCTGCATGAGTTTGTGTATGGTGAGGTGCATTTCCTGTGGGAGGCACATAAGTAGTTCATTAGGTATGCCATCTGGGCCTGTGGCTTTGTTGGTGGAGAGTTTCCTAATACAGTCATCATAGGTGGTTGAGGAGGAGAGATAGGTGTAAGGGGAGGCAGTGTTTTGTATGGAGTTGGCTGGGGTTTCAAGGTGATATTTATCCGTGTGTGTTTCCCATGGTGGGGGGGTGGCATGTCGTGTATAGTCATCTGAGATGGGTGGTGTGGGAGGGGACATAAGTTTACCCATGTGTTTAGTCATAACTTCCATGAGACCCTGGGTGCTGGTGCTAAGTGTGTTTGAGGATGCGTCCAGTAGAGCAGTGGGTGTATGTGTGTAATTTTCAGGAGAGAAAATATACCTGTGAGTTTGTCGTGCCTGTGTGCTGAGGCGGCGTCGGAATTTCTTGATGGAGGCGGTTGCTCTCTCCTCTTTGAGTGCAGCCTGCATGTTACGTAGTTCTGTAATACTTTGTTTAATATCAGCAATTAGAGAGAGGCAGTAGTCAGGGAGGAGTGAGTTTTGTAGGTGTTGTTGTATTTTAATTTTAGTGGTAGGTGAGTATGTGCCTGCCGTGTGAGGTGTGCTTCTAAGCTCCATGTATTGTTGTTGGTCAAGATGGTTGGAGGCTGTTCGAAGTGCTTTAATGTGTTTAATATGGTAGTTAAGACGTCTGTAAGTTTTAGCAGTTTGCCTGGGCAAGAAAGTGCCTGGTGTGCTAGGCTTAGTGGGGCAGGTGTCAGTCATGATGGAGAGAGCTTGGTGAAGAGTGAGCATGAGATGATCTGCCATGCTGTTAAGGTTTTCTGGCATGGTGGCTGTGAGTTCTTGTCTAATAGATTGAATGTGTGCAGATGTTTTATCTTCTCCCAGTAAAGTTTGTGCTATAGTCCAGGCTTTATTTATGTTGATGTGGCTGTGCTAAAATTGATGGAGAAATTGATTTGAAATGGCCTCTTTAGCTTTGGCCATGTCCTGTTGTTTGAGAGGAAGTTGCAGTTGGGGTGTTGGATTGTGAGGTGGTGTGTCCAGGTTGGGAGGGGGAAAGAGAGAGGAGGTAATTTGTTGTTCCAGGGTCAAGTGGTCAAGTGTGTCTCCCATTTGGTGTGTGGTTTCTGTCACCGTGGTTGCAGGTGGGGGGTTGATGAGAATGATGTCATCTATCCTGCTGCTGTAGGAAGTGTTGTCTGAGTAAGTATGGGGGCGTGGTGATGGTTGAATGTGAATTGGGTATTTATTAAGATGCTGATAGTGAGGCTGGTCCTCAAGGTGCTGGACTGTGTTGCTTCTATCAGTGAGGTAGTAAGCTGCATTCCAGTCTCCCCCTGCAATATAGTGGTGAGAGGGGTTTTGGGATATGATGTAGTGAATGTGTTCATAGATACGGGCTCTTTTGGCAGAGTCATTGCAGGGCATGTAGACGCCTAAAATGTGAGTGATGTTGTTAATAGTTTGATGAGTGAGATGACCAGCTATGTCAGTGGGGATTTCATGTTTAATTGGGTGGGTAGTAAGAGTCTTTTTTATGAGTGTGATAACTCCAGCTGAGCGGGTAACAATGTTGTCTGCATTGGTAGCTTGCTTAATGGTTTTGCTGCTGTGATGGAAGTGGTAGTCAGAAAGTCTTGTTTGATCATATTAATTATACCTGTGTTGTTCGACATGAGTTTTGTTTCGGTGAGAATAGCAATGTCTGGCTCATTAGTTCGAATATGGTCATAGAGTGCTTCCCAGGATGAGAAGATGCCTCTGCAGTTGGAGGTGATAATGTTAGTGAGATATAGTGCAGTTTGCTGTTGTTGAACAGGATGTAAGGTAGTATGAATTATTTTAATTCTTTTCGTTGGCAGGGTTTTAGTAGTGGGTCTGAAAGGAGCAGGTTTCTTGGTAGGAGGTTCTGCTCCAAAGATTCTGCATTGGCGAAACTTAGTGAAGTCAGGAAGGACGACTTTGCTAGGTATAGGGAGAGGTGTGTTGTGCATCTGATGTGTGCAGGAGGGTGAGCGTTTTGTAGTTAAATGATTTTTCTTTGTAGAGGATGTTTTTTGTTTTGATCTGGGAGGTTCCTCATCTTCAGAGACTAGGTAAATAGTTTCTGTGAGGTCTTTTTGATTTAAAGAAGGAGGATCTATGAGGTCTTCGTGATCTGAGAAAGTGGAGTCTAGGAGAGTGAGATCTGGGAAGGTGAGATCTGAGGAGTTGTCCTGATCTGGTAAATTGTGATCTGTGAGTTCTGCAGGCCATGGGGAATTTATGTGGTCCATACTGTAGGGAGAGTCAGGATGGTTGTGAGTGGGTGTGGTGCTACTAGTAGGGAAGACCATGTCAACATTCTGCCTCATAGGGTGGCCTAGTGTGTGGTTAATTTCTGGTTGAAAGGGGTAGGATAGGAAGGAGGTTGGTGTTTTAGTAAGAGTGTAGATGTGCCCTTGGAGTTTGATCCAGTCTTGTGAGTGGAGGAGACTAGGGCCGTTGTGTTCAGAGTTCATGTCCCACCACTTACCATTTATTTGCTTAATGGTGCTAGCATGTCCATATCCACAGTTGTAGTGGAGGATATGCCTTGAGCAGCTAGGAGGAAGTCGAGAAAGGATTTGCTGTTTTGTGCTGCCAGGCATAATTCCTGCAGAATAATTCTCAGATGTGTCTTCAGTTGTTGGTGTAGTGGTGGGAGGATGGGATGGGATGTATGTTTGTGAGTTTCTGTGGCCAGTGAGAAAGCCTAAGTGAGATTTTCTTTTAGCCAGATAGTAGTTGACTAAAGGGATTGTGTAGTTACCGGTTAGTTTGTTAAAATAGCAATGTTCTAGATCCCATTCATGTTGAGTGTAGTTAGTGACGTGTGTATTGAGGTTTAAGGAGAACTGTAGGACATCTTTGTAGTCCAGGGCCTTGTATCCGAGGTAGGCGTTAATAGAATGAATTTGACAGTGAGAGGATATTTGAGGTTCCTAATAACTAGAACTGTTTACAGTGGAACGAAGTCTGGGAGTAGGTCTGCCTCCCCTAGGGGTTGTTTCCCAGGTGGGATAGGTCAAAGCTCTAAAGTCCTGAGTGAAGAATTTCCTATTAGGTTCACAGCTAGAGTTCTGCTTTGCAGGGGAATTAAAAAGAAGGAGGCTATTCACGGTTGACTTATCAATAGTGGATGTACTGTGCTTGGTACACCCTATGATCCAACAAGTAGCCAGGAGGAGGAGAGCAATCAGGGAGGTTGTATTAATCGTCAGAGACGACAATGCCACGAGGGGCACATCGGGACTTGCACCCACGCCATGAGAGGCTGTATTAATCGTCAGAGACGACAATGCCACGAGGGGCACATCGGGACTTGCACCCACGCCGTGAGAGGCGGTATTAGTCGCCATGAGAGGCTTAGAGAATATGGGGTTTCAAAGATGGCCAATGAGTGTAGTGTTGGAATGTTTGCAGTTTATAAGATAGTGCGGTGTGGTAGCCGAGGGAAAGAGGTATGCGGCGGTGTGGTGAAAAGGTGGGAAAGCGAGGCGGGAATTAGCAGCTTGTTTCTCGCGGCGGTTCGATTTCCTATCGATCTTACCTTGTTGCACCCTGTTTTGTTGAGCTCCCATTGAATACATGCTGGTGGCTGAGTGAGAGTTAGGTGCGAAGAAAGATAAGGGAGTGCGGAGAGAGGCTGTTGAAGCGGCGGTGTGGTGTATGAGGAAAACGTGTTGTCCGATCGGGGAATCTTATAGTTATATCCGTATGATACACCGCAACTCACCCCCCTTTCGAAGGTCCGACGCCCACCTCCGGTACGAGATGTGCACGTACAGCCGAGCCGGCCCCCTCCTAGCAAGGGTTTCCAACATGCGCCCGCCCGGGATCGAACCTGGTACTGGTGAAGGTCCCAACTTCCGTCCAGTCGACCCAATCGACCAAGCTTCGGTATCAAATGTGGTGTACGAAGAAAACCTGTTGTCCGATTAGGGAATCTTATAGTTATATCCGTATGATACACCACAGGCGGTGATATTCAAACAGTTGACGAAAAGAAGGGCAATGATAAGGTGAATGGCAGAGTTCGTAGTAGGAGGATTTCGTCTATCTTGTTTGTTCCAGATATTTTTTGATTGAGTAGGGTTGAGATGATTTTTAGATTTGGCAGAACTTGGTTCAGCGTGAGTCCTAGGTAGATCCTTGGGGCTTTTGCTCTCTGCCCGAAAGCTGCCTGTAGGATCTTGTTGTCCAGGTTGTCCATTGAGAGGTGAGGATATTTTAATTTTGGGGTGATCTGTCACTTTCGCAGATTTGGTTTTGAGTTTGTGGACAGGGTTCCAAGCACTGCTGTTGGAGGCTTCGCATTCCCCTACCTCCCTCCTGCGGGCAATCTGCGCTTGGATTGTAACTGGACTCTAGGTGTGATGTAAGCCCGTCCATCGCATGCTTACGAGGCGGTTCCCTCAAGACCCACTGGGCACGTCCATAGAGGTCATTGTATGACAATTCTTGGATGCTCGAATTTTCAAAAAAATCTATTTTACATACATATGTGTTCAAGTGTGATCTGCTTCACAACCTGTTTCTAGTACGAAAATGTATTCATGTGCCGTCAGTCTCATTGGCTACCCTCTGGGTTAACATACACTTTTACACCGGTAGGCTTTAATTATAATGTATCATTAAATGATCACTGTAGCACGAACTTAGGCCCCCCGTCAGGACGATTGTTTGGGATTCAGTTCATCAATGCTTTTTCTTTTTAGCCCTTCCTGTCACGGTTGGGCAAGTCCCTTTAGCTTAGTTGGCCTACCCTTGGACTGTAACATACATACAAGAGACAGAACAACTCACAGTAAGCAATGCAACGCGAACCTGATAAACAGTAGTGGTTCCCGAGGTGCTCCCTCTGATTTTTGTTTCACATCCAAAGACGGCGACAGTGATTTTTTATGCACGATTCATCGTTTTTGCGCGATTTTTTAATTTGAGAATTGGTCAATCGTTTTCTCAGGTCTGGTTAATGTTTTCGATTTCTGAAACGTTGGGCGAAGCATCGCGCAACACTGATCGTCACAGCGAGCAGCCAAATTGCTGGCTGAAGCTATGTAACCAAGATCAAGTTCAAGCTCTTGCTGAAAAATACCTTTCCCAGTACGTCTGCTGCCCATGGTTCTTGCCTCGTGCGAGATTCACTTATTTGGATGAATCGATGAATTAAATGTTCACTGTAGCACGAACTCAGGGCCCCCGTCGGTAAAACGTTTTGGGGGTTTTCAGTTCATCCTTGCTTTTTCGTTGAAGCCCCTCCTATCATAGTTGGGCAAGTCCCTTAAGCCTATTTGGTCTACCGCTGGACTGTAACAAATACTCCTCCTCCTCCTACTACTACCACCACTACTACTACTCCTGCTGCTTCTGCTGCCCATGGTGTACTCACTCACGAAGCAGACAACAGCCTTATCAACTGTTAACGTACATACATGTGCAGTCTGGCCAGACATCTCCGGAACCTGAATAGCTATGAAAAGGGGAGGCTTCAAAAACGAAAAATACCCTGGGTGCAGAGAGCCATAATAGAGCTCAGGCTGCTTGGGTCATTAAAATTCATCAGCCTGACAGCCCTTGCCAGGTTCCCAAGTTCAGACCTGTTGCCTTGGAAGAGGTTGAGATCGTCCCTCCTTGGTGGCACGGTGATCCGAGCTCAGGCGCAGTAGCGGTCTGAGAAAAACTATTTAGGAGCCCTGGGCTTGATTGAGCTTGGCAGCTTAGTATCGGACCATGTCTGCCACTCCTATTTAGAAGCCCTGGGCTTGAGGTCGGCAGGTAGGTCTCGGAGCATGTCTGCCACTCCAATTTATGAGCCCTGGGCTTGATTGAGTTCGGCAGCTTAGTATCAGACCATGTATGCTACTCTTATTTAGGAGCCCTGGGCTTGAGCTCGGCAGCTAAGTCTCGGACAATGTGCGCCACTCGTTTGCATTGGTGCATGGACACACAGAAAGCATGGGTCAAGTCCTCCTCCCAGCTTGCCTGAGCAGGAACAGTCGAGGGTTGAGGGTTTACGGTTAAAAACATAGACACACAGAAAGCATGGGTCAAGTCCTCCTCCCAGCTAGCCTGAGCAGGAATTGTTTAAGCCAATGAGAGTGCGCATGGCAGATGACAGTTACCAATATAGTAACAAGCAACCAGTTGGTGGTTGGCCCCAGTAAACGGAATGGCCCCCTCAACCTCACGCCTCGTTACAAGACGTACTATTTATTTACTTATTAACCAGTAACCAGTAACCAGTAAGTAAAGCTGGCACGACAGGGATTCCAATGCAGCGGTAATCCGTGGGGTTGGCACCAGGGTACTTCCATCGACCAAATTGACCAGCGCCTGAGCGCACTTGAAAACAGAAAAACTGCGCTTTGTAGAGCAAAATGCGCAAAAATTGCTTGCTGCGCCCACAGGGGGTTGCAAATAACTGCGCAAAACGCGCAGTGGGGCTAAAAAAGGCAGCGCGCCAGCACGCAACAGTGCGCGCTTGGAAGTACCCTGGTTGGCACAGTTACTGGCTAATGGAGCTGGGTGGAAGCTACAGACCAGGAGGCATTCTTAGCAGTTCCTTTCCCCCGTCCTTGGGCCAAACCTGAAGCTAGTCAGTGTGTCTGAAAGCAGGCATAACAGGCATTCCAATGCAGCAGTAATCAGTGGGCTTGGCACAGTTGCTGGCTAATGGAGCAGGGTGGAAGCTCCTACGCGTAGCCCAAAAATGAAAAAGACCGGTGGGCACTAATTCTGTAGGCCTTAGCTGTCTTTTGGTCTGTTCAAGGCTGTCGTCTTTTACCCTATATGATGATGATGATGATGATGATGATGATGATGATGATGATAAAGTTTTTCCTGGTGCCCTACTGGACTCCAAATATGCCCTCGGCTTGACAGAGCCAAGGGTGACCTGGAGGATATAGTCTAGGGCTAGTGAATGGAGAGCCACCTTTTGAGGCAAAAATCCGTCTTGTAAAAAATAAATAAATCCGCCAACATCACACACACACTCACCATCACCACTCACCACCACCACCACTCACTCGCTCACCTGCACATTGGGCAGCTCATCCCGCATCTTCCGGTACTGTTCTTCTGTCATCCATGGATCTTTAGGGCATATAAAGAGGCACTTTTTGAGGTGAAACTCCTTGTAATAAAAAGCAATAAATCATAAATAAAGCAACACCACTCACTCACCTGCACATTGGGCAGCTCATCCCGCATCTTCCGGTACTGTTCTTCGGTCATCCATGCATCATTGGGGCAGCAGACGATGTGCAGCTGATCCCCATACCACGGATTCAAGTCGGTTCAAGGCTGTCCATTTAATCAATACATCCGTCAACACCACTCACACACTCACCACCACCACTCACTCACTCACCTGCACATTGGGCAGCTCATCCCGCATCTTCCGGTACTGTTCTTCGGTCATCCATGTATCATTGGGGCAGCAGACAATGTGCAGCTGATCCCCATACCACGGATTCAAGTTGGTTCAAGGCTGTCGATTTAATAAATAAATCCGTCAACACCACTCACACACTCACCACCACCACTCACTCACTCACCTGCACATTGGGTGGCTCATCCCGCATCTTCCGGTACTGTTCTTCTGCCATCCATGCATCATTGGGGCAGCAGACGATGTGCAGCTGATCCCCATACCACGATTTCAAGTCGGTTCAAGGCTGTCCATTTAATAAATAAATCCGTCAACACCACTCACACACTCACCACCACCACTCACTCACCTGCACATTGGGTGGCTCATCCCGCATCTTCCGGTACTGTTCTTCTGCCATCCATGCATCATTGGGGCAGCAGACGATGTGCAGCTGATCTCCATACCACGATTTCAAGTCGGTTCAAGGCTGTCGATTTAATAAATAAATCCGTCAACACCACTCACACACTCACCACCACCACTCACTTACTCACCTGCACATTGGGTGGCTCATCCTGCATCTTCCGGTACTGTTCTGCTGTCATCCATGTATCTTTAGGGCATAAGAAGAGGAACCTTTTGAGGTGAAATTCCCTCTTGTAAATAACAAATTAAAAAACAATAAATTATAAAAAACCCAACACTACTCGCTCACCTGCACATTGGGTAGCTCATACCGCATCTTCAGGTACTGTTCTTCGGTCATCCATGTATCTTTGGGGCAGCAGACAATGTGCAGCCGATCCCCATACCATGGTACCAGGTCCCAGTCAAAGGGCTTGGCCAGGTCAAGAAACTCATGGTGAGCTAGGAAGCTGCAGAGTGGTGGGGGTTGACTTGGTTCGTTTTTTTAAAATACGGTTTTAATTGTTTTAATTGTATTCGAAATATTACTGCGGAAGGGCCAATCAAAGGGCTTGGCCAGATCAAGGAACTCATGATGGGCTAGGAAGCTGCAGAGTGGTAGGGGTTAATTTTTTTTATTGTTTTATATTGTATTTGAAATGTTATTGCGGAAGGGCCAATCTAAGGGCCTGGCCAGATCAAGAAACTCATGGTGGGCTAGGGAGCTGCAGAGTGGTGGGGCTTCATGTTTATTTTATTATTTTTTCCATGGGGGTTGATCTTTGGGTTGGTTTTTTAAATTATTTTTTATTGTTGTTGAATTATTTTTGAATTGTTTTTTATTTGTTTTTTATTCATTTCTGAAATGTTACTGCGGAAGGGCGAGTCAAAGGGCTTGACAAGGTCAAGAAACTCATAGTGGGCTAGGAAGCTACATAGCCACGGAGGTTGATGTTTGTTTATTATTTTTAATTGTTTTGGGATTGTTTTTGATTTATTTTTGAAATATTACTGCAGAAGGGCGAGTCAAAAGGCTTGGCGAGATCAAGGAAATCTGTATACACTAGGAAGCTGCACAGCCATGGAGGTTGATTTTTTCAAATTGTTGTTGAAATATTACATTGAATGACAAAGCGCTTACTGAGGTCAAGGAAGTCATTATACGCTAGGAGGCTGCAGAGCCATGGAGGTTGAAGTTTGTTTGATTTTTTAAATATTTTGAATTGTTATTGAAATGTTACTACAAAAGACAGAGGGCTTGAGGGGTTCAAGGAACGCATGGTGCACTAGGAAGCAACAGAGTCATGGGGGTTGATATGTTGTTTGATTATTTTTTGAATTATTTTTGAATGATTTTCTACTTGTTTTCAATTGTTTTTGAAAAAGTTTTGAAATGTTACTGAGAAAGGGCGATTCAGAGAGCTTGAGGAGATCAAGGAACGCGTGGAGTGCTAGCAAGCTGCAGAGTCGTGGGGGTTGATTGTTTTAGATTTGTTTGGATTGTTTTCGAATTATTTTCGAATTGATTTTGAATTGTTTTTGAAATGTTACTGCGGAAGGGCGAGTCAACGGGCTTGGCAAGGTTAAGGAACTCGTGGTGTGCTAGGAAGCTGCAGAGCCATAGGGGTTGGAGTTTGTTTGATTATTTTTTTGAATAATTTTTGAATTATTTTCGAATTGTTTTAAAATAGTTTTTGAATAGTTTTTTGAAGGATTTTTGAATTGTTTTTGAATTGTTTTTGAAATTTTACTGCGGAAGAGCAAGTCAAAGAGCTTGGCGAGGTCAAGGAACTCGTGGTGTGCTAGGAGGCTGCAAAGTCGTGGGGGTTTAATTGTTTTTAATTGTTTGGGGTTGTTTTTAAATTTGTGTTTGATTTGCTTAGCTTGTTTTTGAAATGTTACTGCGAAAGACTGCAAGCAGACAAAGGCCAAGAAACTAGTGGTGTGCTAGAAAGCAGCAGAGCCATAGCGGCTAATATTTATTTGTAATTGATTTTTATTTGTTTTCAAATTGTTTTTCTTTGTTTTTGAAACGTTACTGCGGAAGACGGCAAGCAGACCAAGGTCGAGGAACTCGTGGTGTGTTAGGGAGCTGCAGAGCCATAGGGGTTGATTTTTTATTTTTTTTATTGTGTTTGAAATGTCCCTGTGGAAGACGGAAATCAGACCAAGGTCATGGAACTCCTAGACAGCTAGAAAGCTGCATAGCCATAGGGGTTGATGTGCGTTTATAATTGATTTTAGCGGAGCCCCCATTGTCCCCACGTTATTTCTGGATGTGCCACAATGCTGGTCCTAGCTGGCTTGGGCCTGGCTTCTGCTGGGCGGGAGCCCCCATAGCCATAGGGGTTGATGTGCGTTTATAATTGTTTTTTTTGGCGGAGCCCCTCCTTCTGGGGGGCGGGAGCCCCCATATTCACCACGTTGTCTGTCTGACCACAAGAAACATGAAACACGAAACAAGTAACTCTGGCCCTAACTGTCTCGTAAACCCTGGCTTGGGTCCGCTGCAAGTTGTTGTGAATGCTGGCTTGGTTGAGCAACTCTTTTGTAGGGTGCATCACTTGAACATAATCCAAGTTCATGTTACTCAAGCCCTTACAAGTTGCTGTGAATGCTGAATTGGTTGAGCAACCCTTTTGTAGTGTTCATCAGGGTACTACATTTTGTCAAATTGGTCAGCGCTCAAAGGGCACATGCCATTTTTTGTAGCGCGGAAAGCGCAGCAGCCTTGAAAAAACTGCGCGTTGCCAAAAAAGCGCAACTAAACAAACAAACTGCGTTAAAACAAACTGCGTTTTTTGCGCCACTCAGAAGTTGTTTTGCGCTTTACTTTGGGGGGGGGGGGGGCCTGGGGGGGGGGAGCCTGGAAACTGTAGGGACGTGGAGACCTATATTACAAACTTACATGTAACCAAGTACAAGGGAGGGATTATGCTAACAACCAGGACTAGTCCCTAAAATCCGTGGGTATAGCATGATAGGACTTGGAATGGGTAGGCAGTGTGCAGCCCACAGTTGGCTGAAAAATAATGTAACAAATAATTATGGGCTCACAGTCCTGTACTAGAAGCTACCAACTACTTTACCTGAACATAATCCAAGTTTATGTTACCAAAGCCATTACAAGTATGTTGCGAATGCTGGTGAGCAGTTCATGAGGTGCTCTTATCAGTAAGTCAACAATAAGTCAATCATAATAAACTGCAACATATGCACATACATACTGCATACTACCCAAGCACTTACAAGATGTTGCGAATGCTGGTGAGTAGTTCATGAGGTGCTCTTATCAGTAAGTCAATAACAAGTAAATAAAAAGTCAATAACAAGTCAAAAATAATAAACTGCAACATGCGTACATACATACTACACACATACATACATACACACTGCATACATACATACATACATACATACATACATACATGCATACATACATACATACATACATACATACATACTGCATAAACTGCAACATGCGTACATACATACTACACACATACATACATACATACATACATACATACATACATACATACATACTGCATACATACATACATACATACATACATACATACATACATACATACATACTGCATAAACTGCAACATGCGTACATACATACTACACACATACATACATACATACATACATACATACTGCATAAACTGCAACATGCGTACATACATACTACACACTACCCAAACACATATAAGTTGTTACAAATGCTGGTGAGTGGTTCCTGAGGTGCTCCTGTTGATTAGTTGATAAACTGTAACATACGTACAAACTACCCACGCACTTACAAGTTGTTGCGAATGCTGGCTTGGTTGAGCAACTCTTTTGTAGTGTTCACCACTTGAACATCCATTTGATCCTCTGCGAGTCGGTGAAAGCCATGTGGGTAGGGCTGAATTGGAGGGCTGAATTTGAATTGGAGGGCTGAATTTAAGTTGGGGGGCTGGATGCGGGTATAGCAATGTTTTTGTAGTGTGCACGACTTGAACGTCCGTTTGATCCTCTGCAAGACGGTAAAAGCCAGGTGAGTAGGGCTGAATTGGGGGGCTGAATTTGAATTGGGGGGCTGTATGCAGGTACAGCAAATCTTTTGTAGTGCTCACCACTTGATCCTCTGCAAGACGGTAAAGGCCAGGTGGGGAATGGGACGAGTCTGTGTGTGTTTGGGGGGGGGGGGGGGGGGATGAGGTGTGCATGGCTCTATGTGTCTGTGAAGGTGTGGGTGTGGGTTTGTGTGGGTGGTGGTGGCGGTGGTGGTCTGAACGCGGGTATATCAACTGGTAGGGGGTAGAATGCGGCTATAGCAACTCTTTTGTGGTGAGCACCACTTGAATGTCCATTTGATACTCTGCAAGTCGGTGAAAGTGGTGCACAATGTGAAATGTGTTATGCTAACAAGAATCTTTGAGGATCAGGGCATGTCAACACTACGGGGTTGCGGGATATGAACCAAATTCGCATACGGATTTGAAGGGTATGTACCAAATTCATGTTCGGATTTGAGGGATATGAACAAAATTCAAATTTATGTGCTTTGTACCAAAACAATAAGAAGTACACTGGCAGGACGCACTAGCAACATTGCGGATGAACCACTCTTGTGCAAAGCGGGCAGACAGCAGAGGACAGCAGCAATATAGCCAATCATTTGTTATGGTATTTTTATTTTTATTTTCATTTGTTATGGTATTTTTATTTTTATTTCAACATGTGCAATGGTCCGTAGCTATACTACTCTATAATTGTGAGTGTTGTACAATACTACTTAATAATTGTGAGTGTTGTACAATACTACTCTATAATTGTGAGTGTTGTACAATACTACTCTATAATTGTGAGTGTTGTACAATACTACTCTATAATTGTGAGTGTTGTACAATACTACTCTATAATTGTGAGTGTTGTACAATACTACTTTATAATTGTGAGTGTTGTACAATACTACTCTATAATTGTGAGTTTTGTACAATACTACTCTATAATTGTGAGTGTTGTACAATACTACTCTATAATTGTGAGTGTTGTACAACACTACTTTATAATTGTGAGTGTTGTACAATACTACTTTATAATTGTGAGTGTTGTACAATACTACTTTATAATTGTGAGTGTTGTACAATACTACTCTATAATTGTGAGTGTTGTACAATACTACTCTATAATTGTGAGTGTTGTACAACACTACTTTATAATTGTGAGTGTTGTACAATACTACTTTATAATTGTGAGTGTTGTACAATACTACTTCATAATTGTGAGTGTTGTACAATACTACTTTATAATTGTGAGTGGTGTACAAGGGGGGGGGCAACTTCATGGCGACCCATGTGTTGCCATGCAGCGACAGCATTGCGGCGGAAAGGCAAGGAGTCGTAAGAAAAATGAAGTGCTCACGTTGTTCATATTGTTGCCTATTTTTCGTGGTTCTGCCAAGGGGGGGGGCGACTTCAAACCATTATGACCCCATCATCCAACTTTGTAGATATCATAGAGAGGATGAAGAATCCGGCTTCATTTCTCAATATGGCCAGGAAAAAAATAATGGTCCTCCAAAGATTGGGGGGGGGGGGGGGGGGGGTGTTTGGGGGGGGGGTGTGGGCGGGGGGGGGGGGGGGGGGGTGGTTGGAGGAAAAGATCTGAATTGTTTTTAAAAACTAGGTAATTTTAGCCACCTTTTTCTAGCCCTTCAGAATGACAGGGGAGTGGCACTAGGTGTGCCTCTACTAAATATCAGTCCATATATGGGGAGAGGATCCAGCACATATATGCCCAGGTCAGGGGGGGGGGGGGGGGCAGGGTCGCCCTCTTCTCTCTCCTCGTCAATCTCTCCTCTCTCCTCCTCACTTCTCTCCTTCCTCTTCTCCTCTCTCTCTCTCTCTCTCCACCACACACAACGCCCTAACCTAACCAACACGCGTACAACGACGTACACAGATCGAGACCTTCGCGGTAGTTCACTCTTCTTCTTCTTTTTGACGTCCCCCCTTTTTTTTTGTACTGACTGACTGACCCCCAAGCCCCACCGAACAATGTTACATTGATGATGATGATTTTCTATGTTTCAAACATTCCCAATGGTCTCGAGACCAACCTCAATGGATAGGCCTTTGAGAACCCTGTAAAATGAGCATAATTAGACACCAAAACGAAGTGGTGGCTGAGATAGTGGCTGTACAGCGGGTTCCGGAGCCGGGGGGAGGGGGGGTCTACAGAAGGGTGCCTACACACTTTTCATGATGGGGTCTTTTGCCTTTTTTTTGCCCCCCCCCCCCCCCCCCCCCCTGGCGTATTTCTAAAACAAGTGTAGTACACAGACATGACGCACAGACATGACAGGCAGTACACAGGCAGTACACAGACATGACGCACAGACATGACAGGCAGTACACAGGCAGTACACAGACATGACGCACTTGCAACGTTGCGGATGAACCACTCTTGTACCGAGTGGGGCAGACAGCGGAGCACAGCAGCAATGTAGCCAATCGTTTCATAGCCATGTGCAAGAGTTTGTAATATCTTCTGTCTCGGTAGCTGGAAGTTGGTCTCAAAAAAGGGCATCAGGGCCACTACCTGAGAGATCATGTTATTATGAAGGCTTTGAGAGAAGAAAAACAAATTCAGGACAAGAATGTGGGACAGAGCCTTGGCACATTAAAGTCGGTCTCAAAAAAGGGAATCAGGGCCACTACCTGCGAGATCATGTTATTATGAAGGTTTTGAGAGAAGAAAATAAATTCAGGACAAGAATGTAGTATCTTCTGCATCGTCTGCTTGAAGTCGGTCTCAAAAAAGGGCATCAGGGCCACTACCTGCGAAATTGAAAAAGCGAAAATGAAATTTGAATATTGAGCCATTATCTCATGTAATATTATTATCAGTGCCAAGTCCCCAAAACGCCTGGGTCAAGAGTGTGGGACAGAATGTGGGACAGAGCCTGGGTAGCTGGAAGTCTGTCTCACAAAAAGGCATCAGAGCCACCACCTGGGAAATTGAAAAAAGCGAAAAATGAAATTTGATTTTTGAGCCATTATCTCCATAAGTGGCTAATCCCCTAAACGCCCGGGACAAGAGTGTGCGACAGAGTGCGGGACAGAGCCTCGGTAGTTGAAAGTCGGCCTCAAAAAAAGGCATCAGAGCCACCTCCTGCGAAATCATGTAAAATTGAAATTGACACTAAAAGTCGATTTTAAATATCTTCTGCCTCAGAAGCTGGAAGTCGTTCTCAAAAAAGGGCATCAGGGCCACTACCTGCGAGATCATGTTAATAAAAAGGGTTTCAAGAAACAAAAATAAATTCAAGACAAGAATGTGGGACAGAGCCTAGGCAGCTGGAAGTCGGCCTCAAAAAAAGGCATCAGAGCAACCAACTGCGAAAAAATCATGTTGAATTGAAAGTTGACACCAAAAGTCGATTTGCTTAAAATTAACACTAAAAGTCGATATTAAATATCTTCTGCGTCGGCAGCTGGAAGTTGATATAAAAAAGGACATCAGGGCCACTACATGCGAGATCATGTTAATAAAAAGGGTTTCATCAGACAAAAATAAATTCAGGAAAAGAATGTGGGACAGAGCTTCGGCAGCTGGAGGTCGGCCTCAAAAAAGGCATCAGAGCCACTACCTGCGAAATCATGTAAAATTGAAAATTGAAACTTGAAGTCGATTTGCTCAAAATTGACACAAAAAGTCGATATAAAAAATCTCTTGCCTCGGCAGCTGGAAGTCGGCATCCAAAAAAGCATCAGAGCCACTACCTGCGAGATCATGTTAACAAAAAAAAGGTTTTAGAGAAAGAGAAAAACTCAGGACAAGAATGTGGGACAGAGCCTTGGTAGCTGAAAGTCGGCCTCAAAAAAAGGCATCAGAGCCACCTCCTGCGAAATCATGTAAAATTGAAATTGACACTAAAAGTCGATTTTAAATATCTTTTGCCTCAGAAGCTGGAAGTCGTTCTCAAAAAAGGGCATCAGGGCCACTACCTGCGAGATCATGTTAATACCTAAATGAAAAAAATCTCAAGATGTTTGGAATAAGAGATTACACCAATTAAAATGTTATTTATTTATTTAGTTAGTTAGTTAGTTGGTTAGAAAGTCACAAAACGGCATTTCAGTTTTCATGAAAAACAACAAAAACTCAAACATTGTATATCTTTAAACAATTATAAGACTTATTTACACTAGTCAGATTCTCAAAATAGCACATACAACTATATAAGCATTGTATACACAAAAAGGAGCTCAGGTTGGGCCAAATAGCTGCAGTTAACAGTTAACAATTTGACTTAAGGGTGCCATGAGCTAACATTTCAAATTAAAACCATTCAAACATGTGTGTTTACATAGGTTTGGGAATATAAATGTTCTCAATTATCCGAGGCAAAAAAATCTAAGCATCACAATCCATGAATCCTTCCCATTGGGCACTCAGGCTATAATTAGCACGGATTTCCCAAATGGTATATATTAATATATTATAATATTATAAAGTAGTTAATATAAAGTAGTTAATATATTCTAATAATACATAATTATTTCCCAAAATAATTAGCACGGATTACCCAAATGGTATACCTCCGTGGGTGGGCTGGGCCCCCGTGGGCGACCACCTGAGACATTAAGCCACGCCAACTACGGTACTACAGCCAGCATCTACCCAGATATCCCGTGCATTGCGGATAACCCTTCTTCCCGCGAGCGCAATAACGTTAATGCGTCCACTTAACTGTTTGGCGTTTCTGCCGACCTTGGTGCTTGCGCACAGATCGAGATCGGAGGCGGCCTGGTGGACACGAGATGCGGAGCTGACATTTGCAAGCCTGGCTGTCAGGGCGCCACGAACCGGAGTGGTACGTCCCGTATAGCCCAGTCCTTCACGGCACATACCGACATGCTTAAACCAGCAACACCTTCAATAAATTCCCAAAAATCAACCATACCTCTGGTTGGTCACATTTTTTGTAACACACCATGAATACAAAAGAATGTATACAATAAACATAAAGTGTATTGGTGTATAACGTGCCTTCAACACACTATGAATACTTTTTTTAAATTATACAAAATAAAGCCGATAAAAATTAAAGCCGATAAAAATTAAAGCCGATTTTTTTTTTTTTAATTATACAAAATAAAGCCGATCTACATATATGCATTGCATAACAGTACAGGCACGTTCAATACGGCTTACAAATCAACGACCCTGGAAAATGTATATATTTTTGTTACTTTGTAGTCAACAATGCTTCATCCATGAATTCAATTAAATTCAATTAAATCAAATTCAAATGAATAAAATTCAAATCAATTAGATGCATTCAATTACGTAAATACAATTCAATTTGATTACATTACATTTAATTCAAAAAAATAACAAAAATAACATTAAATTAAATCTTGTATTAAATTAAATTAAAATCAATTCAATTCAGAATTCAGATAATTTCATTTGGGACACGCCTCCAGGCGCCCTTAATTGAAATCCAAACAAAATTTGGAATTGATCCACTATCTCCAAAAGTGCCTTATCCCCAAAACGCCCTAATTCGGGACAAGTGTGGGACAGAGTCCCCTGAATCCTCCAGGTTGATGATGTTCTGCTGCTCCATTTCTGCCAATTCTATCCCATTGCGAATACGGGATCACACATCCTTTAATCTGAGAGTATCCCCCAATTACAATACCATGGCTTGCATTTCCCAACCCGTTTTTGTGTAGCGATGTGTCGCTCTTAGCGATATAACCCATCGATATAGAGATTGGTGTAGCAATGAAAGTGATTTAAGCGATGCGGCTAGATCTGGCCCTAGAGTCCCAACTGGCCTGGCTCCATCGTCGTATTTCTCCAGCTAATCGGATTCCAATGTCCGGCAGGGGTCCCCAAACCCTTAACCATAACCCTAACAACTTACCTTGACAATTTTAGGCAGGTTGGTGATGTTCTGTTGCTCCATTTCCAGCTCCACTGTCCGGCAAGCTTTCACCATCATGTAGGCTCCAATGCTTCGCAGGGTTGGAAGGACAAGGGCATTTTAACTTGTATTTATTTATTCAGTTTGTTTATGCTTTGCAGGGTTAGAATGATAAGGGCATTTGTTATTTACTGTTTTTATGCTTAGCAGAGTTGGAAGGACAAAGGCAAGTTTTGTGTTTTAGTGTTTTAATGCTTAGCAGGGTTGGAAGGACAAGGGCATTTATTTGTTTTGTGTTTAGTGTTCTTATGCTTCGCAGGCTTCAGATCACAACCCCTAACCCCCAACCCCAACCCACACCTGCCAGAATGTATTTACCCGTGAGCAGCCACAATGAGTAACCCTCAGCATACGGAACACATCCCCCCCCCACACACACAACCCCCCCCCCCCCCCCCCCCCCCCCCCCCCCCCCCCACACACACACACAACCCCAACCCACACCTGCCTTTATTTAATTTATTTATATGTGAGTAGCCACAATGAGTAACCCGAAGTACAACGCAACACATCAAACCACCCCCACACAACCCCAAGCTGGCTTTACGCATTTACTCGTGAGCAGCCACAATCAGTAACCCTGAGTAAACGCAACACATCCCCCCCCCCCCCAACCCCCAACCCCCCCAACCCACGACCCCAACCCACACCTGCCTTAATTCATTTACATGTGAGTAGCCACAATGAGTAACCCAAAGTACACGCAACACATCAAAATACCCCCACACAACCCCAAGCTGGCTTTACGCATTTACTCGTGAGCAGCCACAATCAGTAAACCTAAGAAAACGCAGCACATCCCCCCCCCCCCCCCCCCCAACCCACCCAACCCACCCAACCCACGACCCAAACCCACACCAGCCTTAATTTATTTACATGTGAGCAGCCACAATGAGTAACCCTAAGTATACGCAACACATCGAACCACCCTCCCGCAACGCACAACTCCAACCTGGCTTTACGTATTTACCTGTGAGCCACCACAAAGAGTGATCACAACCCATAACCCCAACCCCAAGCTGGCTTTACGTATTTACCTGTGAGCCACCACAAAGAGTGATCACAACCCATAACCCCAACCCCAAGCTGGCTTTACGTATTTACCTGTGAGCCACCACAAGGAGTGATCACAACCCATAACCCCAACCCCAAGCTGGCTTTACGTATTTACCTGTGAGCCACCACAAAGAGTGATCACAACCCATAAACCCAACCCCAACCTGGCTTTACGTATTTACCTGTGAGCCGCCACAATGAGTGGGGGCTTGCCAGGCTTCAGGCAGTGCTCCCCACAACTCCACCCCCCAACCCACAACCCCGAGCTGGCTTTATGTATTTACCTGTGAGCCGCCATAATGAGTGGGGGCTTGCCAGGCTTCAGGCAGTACTCCCTCATGAAGTCCACCTTGTGCTGAACTTGCTCCTTCAGGTCCCATAGCTGCAAAATATTGTGTGTTTTTACATAACTGTACGGTGTTGTTCTTGCTATTTTGTGTGTGTGTGCATGTGTGCTATTTTTGTTGTTGCTGAGTTCTGCATTGTGCTGAACTTGCTCCTTCAGGTCCCATAACTGCAAAATATTGTTGTTTACATGACTGAATGGTGTTTGCTTTACAAAACTGAATGGTGTTGTTGTTGCCGTTTTGTGTGTATGTGTATGTGTGCACTTTTTGTTTTTGTCGAGTTCTGCATTGTGATGAACTTGCTCCTCCAGGTCCCGTAACTGCAAAATATTGTGTGTGTTTTACATAACTGTACAATGTTGATCTTGCCATTTTGTGTGTGTGTGTGCTGTTTTTGCTGTTTCTGTTGTTGAAGTCCACCTTGTGCTGAACTTGCTCCTTCAGATCCCATAGCTGCAAACATTGTTTTTTACATAGCTGTATTTTGTTCGTTTTTACATAACTGCATGGTCAACGTTCTGTGCGTGTGCGTGTGTGTGTGTGTTTTTGCTGCCTTTGTTGCTGCTGAACTCCAACTTGTGTTAAACTTGCTCCTTTAGGTCCCATAGCTGCAAAATATTGTTGTTTACATAACTGTATGGTATTTTTCTTGTCGTTTTTGTGTGCGTGTGTGCTGCTTTAGCTGTTTCTGCTGTTGAAGTCCACCTTGTGCTGAACTTGCTCCTCCAGGTCCCTTGACAGCAATACATTGTTTTTTACATAACTGTGTATTATTTTTTACATAGCTCTTTATTGTTTTTAACATAGCTCTTTATTGTCTTGCTGCATGGCGCCGCATGGGTCTGGCTAAACAAGTCAAAAAGCCTCCCCCCCCCCCCCCCCCCCCCCCCCCCCCCCCCCAACCAAAACTCCCCCAGCTTCCCGCTTCGCGCTCCGCGGGGTTCAGGGGGGCAGCGAGTTGCACTGGGGTCGCACTGGGTCACTCAATTTGAGATGCGTCGCACGAAAAAAAAAACAGTGAGTCTATTGGTGGGCCCATCTTGCTGCCCAGTACACGTGCTGTACTGCTTGCTTGCCCAGTACATGTGCTGTACTGCTTGCTGCCCAGTACACGTGCTGTTCTGCTTGCTGCCTGGTACATGTGCTGTACTGCTTGCTGCCCAGTACACGTGCTGTACTGCTTGCCGCCCAGGTCGGTCACTTGCTTCCTAGGGCAGGTATTCGACTGCCCAGGACACTTCCCACAATGGACTGCCCAGGACGGACCGCCCAGGACAGACACTTCCTAGGACAGGTATTTGACTGCCCAGGACAGTTGCAAAACAATCAGCTCTTCATACAGCTTGTTAACTAGTACAGTCGCACGATAACAGAAACAGTGACTACCAAGTTGACTAATATAGTAATATGTTGACTAGTATGACTAATACAATGACTAATATGTTGACTAGTACAGTCTCACGATAACAGAAACAGTGACTTCCAAGTTTACTCATTTGTTGACTAGCATGACTAATAAGATGACTAATATGTTGACTAGTCCAGTAGCATGAAAACAAAAAGAGTGACTGCCGAGTTGACAAATATGTTGATTAGTATGAATAATACGATGACTACTATGTTGACTAGTACAGTCACAAGAAAACAGCAACAGTGACAGCCACGATGACTAATATTGCCATAAGGTGTGTTCTGGAGCCTTTTGTCCAAACAAGAACACATACATATACATACATAATGATAATAGCTACAAATCACACCACAAATCAGCTTAGACTACCCTCGGAGACGAATAACCTTGCGAGAAGGTGTGTTCTGGGGCCCTTTGTGACAAACAAGGATACATCTTATGTAATGATAACTACAAAATCTGTCATGTCTCAGCATAGACTCCAACATTGACTCACTTTCCATACTGTTGCTCTGGGGGCCCTTATCACAAACAAGGATACATCTGAACATCTCATGTAATTATGAAAACTACGAATCTCGTCACTGATGACTCACTTTCAATACTGTTGCTCTGGGGCCCCTTGTGACAAACAAGGATACATATTACATAATTATAATAACTACGAATCCCGTCACGTCTCAGCATGGACTACCCTTGTCATGCATACATACATTGTATACTGACATAGGAATACTGCATTCCTTTCACGTCTCAGCATGGACTACCCTTGTCATGCATACATACATTGTATACTGACATAGGAATACTGCATTCCTTTCACGTCTCAGCATGGACTACCCTTGTCATGCATACATACATTGTATACTGACATAGGAATACTGCATTCCTTTCACGTCTCAGCATGGACTACCCTTGTCATGCATACAAACATTGTATACTGACATAGGAATACTGCATTCCTTTCACGTCTCAGCATGGACTACCCTTGTCATGCATACATACATTGTATACTGACATAGGAATACTGCATTCCTTTCACGTCTCAGCATGGACTACCCTTGTCATGCATACATACATTGTATACTGACATAGGAATACTGCATTCCTTTCACGTCTCAGCATAGACTCCCCTCAGTGATGACTAAACTTGCCATACGGTGTGTTCCGGGGCCCTTGATGTGTTCAGGGTGTGTTGGGGACACGATTTCAGCTCTGGTCGAGCTAAACATTGCGACAGACAAGCGAAATAAATCAAAATATGAGTTTGAGTCAACTAACCTTGCCATAGGGTGTGTTCTGGGGCCCCATGTGATGAAAAAGGATACATCTCATATAATTTTAATAACTACGAATCCAGTCAGCTCTCAGGGTAGACTACTCTTCCAATACTTCGTTTTTCACATTATGACATACACATACTGTATTCCTTTCATGTCTCAGCATAGACTCCCCCATTGACTACCACTGACATCCGGTGTGTTCTGGGGCCCCTTGTCATACCCAAGATGTGATAGGGGCAATATGTCAGCTCTGGTCAGGCCAACATTGCAAAAGACAAGAAAAAATATCATTTGAGTAGACTACCCTTGACATCCGGTGTGTTCTGGGGCCCCTTGTCATACCCAAGGTGTGATAGGGGCAATATGTCAGCTCCGGTCAGGCTAACATTGCAAAAGACAAGAATAAAATATCATTTGAGTAGACTACCCTTGCCAGTAGGTGTGTTCTGGGGCCCCTTGTCATACCCAAGGTGTGATAGGGGCAATATGTCAGCTCTGGTCACGCTAACAGTGCAAAAGACAAGAAATAAATATCATTTGAGTAGACTACCCTTGCCAGTAGGTGTGTTCTGGGGCCCTTGTCATACCCAAGGTGTGATAGGGGCAATATGTGAGCTCTGGTCACGCTAACATTGCAAAAGACAAAAAAAATATCATTGAGTAGACTAACCCTTGACATCCGTGTGTTATCTGGGGCCCCGTGTCATCCCAAAGGTGTATAGGGGCATATTCAGCTCAGGTCAGGCTTACATTGCAAAAGACAGAATAAATTGACATTTTATAGACTACCCTGCCAGTAGTGTGTTCTGGGCCCTTGTCATACCCAAGTGTGATGGGGCATATGTCACTTTGGTCACGGCTAACATTGAAAGATCAGAACGAAAATCATTTGAGTAGACTACCCTATGCCATAAGTGTTTCTGGGCCCTTGTCATACCCAAGGTGTGGATAGGGGTCAAATATGGTCAGCTCTGCACGCTAACATTGCAAAGTACACGAACATAATATCTTTGAGTAGACTCCCCTTGCAGTAGGTGTGTTCTGGGGCCCCTTGTCATACCAAGGTGGATATTGGCAATATGTCCAGCTCCGGATCACGCTAACGAGTAGACCAAGACAAGAAATATATCATTTTGAATAACTACCCCTTGCCAGTAGGTTTGTTCTGGGCCCCTTGTCATAATACCCAAGGTGTGATAGGGGCATATGTCCGGCTCTGGTCACGCTAACATTGCAAGACAGAAAAAAATCTCATTTGATAGACTACCCTTGACATAGGTGTTTCTGGGGCCCTTGTCATAACCCAATGGTGTGATAGGGTCTATATGTCATCTCTGGTCACGCATAACAGTGCAAAGACCAAAAAACAAATATCATTGCAGTGACTATACCCTTGCCATAGTGTGTTCTGGGGCCCCCTTGTCATACAAGTTGTTGTAGGGGCAATCATGTCCGCTCTTGGTCACCTACTGTGCAACAAGACAGAAATAACTATCAATTTGGTAGACTACCGTTGACATCCGTGTGTTGCTGGGGCCCCTCTTCATACCCCAAGGGTGATATGGCCAATCTGTCAGCGCCGGTTCACGCTGACTTTGCAGGACAGAAAATAATATTTTGAGTAGACTACCCCTTGCCATGGTGTGTTCTGGGCCCCTTGCAACCAGGTTGTGATAGTGGGCAATAGTCGCTCTGGTCACTAACTTGCAAAGACAAGAAATAATTCATTTTGGTAGACTACCCTATGAACATCCGGTGTGTTCTGGGGGCCCGTGTCATACCCACGTGTGATATGGGCAATATGATCCACTCTGGTCACGCGAACCTTGTAAAAGACAAGAAAAATACATTTTGATAGACACTTGCCAGCGGTGTGTTTCTGGGGCCCATTGTCATACCCAAGGGTGGTGATAGGGGCATATGTCCCGCCTGGTCCGCTAACATTTCAAAAGGCAAGAAACAAAATATCATTTGATAACTACCCTTTGCCAGTATGTTGTTGTTTCTGGCCGCCTTGTCATACCCAAGGTGTGATTAGGGGCAATATGTCAGCTCTGGTCCCCAAATATTGCAAGAAGACACGAAAAATATCATTTTTTATAGTACTACCCTTGACATCGCGTTGTGTTCTGGGCCCCGTGTCTACCCAAGGTGGATAGGGGCAATGTCAGCGCCATCCCTCGACGTGCAAAAGACAAAACCATTCATTTGAGTGACTACCCTTGCCAGGAGGGTGTGATTTCTGGGGGCCCTTGTCTACCCAAGGTGTGGAGAAGCATATGTCAGCTCGGTCACGCTAAATTGCAAAAGAAAGAAAAAATAGCATGTGGATAGACTACTATACCCTTGCCAGTACGTGTGTGTTCCTGGGGACCCCTTGTCATACCCACGGTGTGTAGGTCAATAATTCCAGCTCTGGTCACGCTACATTGCAAAGACAAGAAAACTTATCATTGAGTAGACATACACTTCCGTAGTGTGTTCCTGGGCCCCTTTGTCATACCCAGGTGGTGATAGGAAAATATTTCAGCTCTGGTCACGCTAACATGGCAACAGAAAGAAATAATATCATTTTGGGTTACTACCCTTGTAACATCCGGTGTGTTCTGGGGGCCCTTGTCATACCCAAGTGTGTAGGGGCATATGTCACTCTGTCACCTAACATTGCAAAGACAGAAAAAATATCATTTGAAGGAGACTACCCTTGCCAGTAGGTGTGTTTCTGGGCCCCTTGTCATACCCAAGGTTTGGGGGGTGATAGGGCACTATCCTCTGTCCGCTAACCTTGCAAAAGACAGAAAAAATATCTTGAGTAGAACACCCTTGCCAGTAGGTGGTTTCTGGTGCCCCTTGGTCAACCCAAGGTGTGATAGTGCAATATGTCAGCTCGGGCACCCAACCATTGCAAAATACAGAAAAAAATATCAGGTTAGTAGCTACCCGTGCTCCGGGGTGGTTCGGGGGGCCCTTGTCATACCAAGGTGTGATAGGGGCATATGTCGCTTCCAGTCAACGCTACATTGCAAAAGACAAGAAAAAATATCATTTGATACTATACCCTTGCCAGTAGGTGTGTTCTGGGGGCCCTTGTCATAACCCAAAGTGTGATGGAGCAATATGTCCAGCGCTGGTCACGCTAACATTGCCAAGGACAAGAACAAAATATCATTTGAGTAGACCTCCCCTTGCCAGTAGGTGTGTTCTGGGCCCCTTGTCATCCCAAGGTGTGATCGGGGCATTGTCATCTCTGGTCACCTAACATTGCAAAAGACAAAGAAAAATATCACTTTGATAACTATACCCTGGCCAGTAGGGTGTGTTCTGGGCCCTTGTCATACCCAAGGTGTAGATAGGGCATATGTCGCTCTGGTCCGCTAACATTGCAAAAGACAAGAATAAATATCATGTGGTAGACTAACACCTTGACATCACGGTTTGTTCTGGGGCCCCTTGTCTACACAAGGTGTGCTATGTGGTGCAATAGTCACTCTGGTCACGCTAACATTGCAAAGCAAGAAAAAATTCATTTGAGTAGACTACCCTTCCAGTCTGTGTGTTTTTCTGGGCCCCTTGTCTACCCAAGGCTGTGATAGGGGTTCAAAAAAAAAAAAAAAATAGATCTGTCGGCTCTGGTCACGCTACATTGCAAAGACAAAAAAAAATAGCATTTGAGTAGATACCACTTCAATAAGGTGGTGTTCTGGGGGCCCCTGTTCATACCCAAGGTTGTGATCGGGGCAAAATGTCAGCTCGGCACCCAAACATTGCAAAAGACAAGAAAAAATAGCATCTTGGTAGACTAACCTGACCTCCGTGTGTTCCTGGGCCCTTGTCATACCCAAAGGTTGTGATAGGGGCATATTCATCTCTGGTCACGCTAACTGTCAAAGACAAAAACAAAATCATTCGAGTAGACTATCCCTTGCCAGTAGGTTGTTCTGGGGCCCTTCATCCAAGTGTGATAGGGCAATAGGTCAGCTCTGGTCACGCTAAAACATTGCAAAGACAAGAAAAAATATCATTATGAGTAGACGACCCTTCAGTAGGTGTGTGCTTAGGGGCCCCTTGTCTACCAAGGTTATAGTGGCATATGTCCCACTCGGTCCATACGCAACAAGTGCAAAGACAAGAACAAATATCATTGAATAGACTACCTTGCCAGTAGGTGTGTTCTGGGCCCCTTGTCAGAACCCAGTGTGATATGGGCAATATTGTCAGCTCTGGTCCTCGCGAACATTGCAAAGACAAAAAAAAATATCATTTGATAACTCTATACCTTCCAGTAGGGTGTGTTCTGGGGCCCCTTGTCCATATACCCAGTGTGAAATAGGGGCACTAATGTCAGCTCTGGGTCACGCTACCATGGGCAAAGACAAGATAAATATCATTTTGAGTAGAACCTTACCCGTGCCCCAGTAGTGTGTTCTGGGGCCCCTTCATACCCAAGGTTGTAGGAGCAATATGTTCGCTCTGTCACGCTACCGTGCCAAAGACCAGAAAACAAATATCATTTGAGTAACTACCCTTGCATAGGTGTGGTTTCTGGGGCCCCTTGTCATACCCAATGTGTGATAGTGGCATATGTCACGCTCTGGTCCACGTATACTTGCAAAAGACAAGAAAAAATATCATTGAGTAACTACCCTTGCCAGTAGGTGTGTTTTCTGGGGCCCCTTGTCCTACCCAAGGTGGGGATAGGGGCAATATGTCAGCCTTGGTCCGCTAAAATTGCAAAGACAAGAATAAATATCATTTGGGTAGACTCCTTGCATCCGGTGTGTTCTGTCCCCTTGTCCATACCCAATGTGTGATAGTGGCAATATGTCAGCTCTGGTCACGCAACATTGCAAAAAGACAAGAAAAATATCATTTGATTAGACTATACCCTTGCCAGTAGGTGTGTCTGGGGCCCTTGTCCATACCCCATGTGTGATAGGGGCAATATGGTGTTCATCTCTTGGTCACTGCGATGGACATTGCAAAAGAACAATAAAAAATAGATCATTTGAGTGACTAACGCTTGCAAGTAGGTTGTTCTGCGGGCCCCTTGTCAGACCCAGGTGTGTATGGGCAAAATGTCAGCTCTGGTCACCCAAACCTTTGCAAAGGACAGAAACAATATCATTTGGGGAGACGACCTTGACAATCCGGTGTGTTGTTCTGGGGCCCCTTGTCATACCCAAGGTGTGATAGGGGCAATATGTCAGCTCTGGTCACGCTAACATTGCAAAAGACAAGAAACAAATATCATTCGAGTAGACTACCCTTGCCAGTAGGTGTGTTCTGGGCCCTTTTCATACCCAGGGTATCGGGGCAATATTCGCCTCTGGTCACACGCTAACATTGCAAAAGACAGAAAAAAATATCATGTTTTTAGTAGACTACCTTGCCAGTAGGTTTTCTGGGGCACCCTATGGTCATCCCAAGGTGTGATAGGGGCCCATTGTCCTCTGTCACCTACCAGTGCAAAAGACAGAAACACATATCATTTGAATAGACTACCTTGCCAGTGACGGTGTGTTCTGGGGCCCCTTGTCATCCCAAGGTGGTGTGGGCAATATGTCAGCTCGGTCCGCGCTAACATTGCCAAGACAGAAAAAATATATTTGAATACTACCCTTGGCCATAGTGGTGTTCTGGGGGCCCTTGTCATACCCCAGGTGTGATAGGGGCCAATATGTCCTCTGTTCACGCTAACATTGCAAAAGACAGAATAATATCACTTTGATTAGACTATCCCTTGCCATAGTGTGTTCTGGGGCCCCCTTGTCCATACCCAAGTGGACGGGGCAATATGTTGCAGCTCGGTCACCGACATTGCAACGAAAGAATAAATATCATTTGGGTAGACACCCTTGACATCCGGTGTGCTGGGGCCCCTGTCATACCCAGGTGTAATAGGGGCAATATGTAGCTCTGGGCACGCTAACATTGCAAAGAAAAAATATCATTTGAGTGACTACCCTTGCCAGTAGTGTGTGTTCTGGGGCCCCTTGTCATACCCAAGGTGTGATAGGAGCAATATGTCAGCTCTGGTCACGCTAACATTGCAAAAGACAAGAAATAAATATCATTTGAGTAGACTACCCTTGCCAGTAGGTGTGTTCTGGGCCCCTTGTCACATACCCCAAGGTGTGATAGGGGCAATATGTCCTCTCCCGGTCACAGCTAGCCGTGCAAAAGACAGAATAAATATCATTTGAATAGACTTACCCTTGCCCCTGGTTCAGGTGGTGTTCTGGGCCCTCTTGTCATACCCGGGTGTTGATAGGGGCATTGTCACTCTGGTCACGCTGACATGCAAAGACAAGAAAAAATATCATTTGAGTAACTCTACCCCTTGCATGGTTGTTCTGGGCCCCTTGTTCAATAACCCAAGTGTGATAGGGGCCAAATGGCAGCTGCTGGTCAACCCACACTTGCAAAAGACAAGACAAATATCATTGGGTCGACTACCCTTGACATCCGGTGTGTTCTGGGGCCCTTTCCATACCCAAGGTGTGGATAGGGGCAAATGTCAGCTCCAGTCAGCTAACATTGCAAAAGGACAAGAACAAATATCTTCGAGTAACTACCCTTGCCAGTAAGGTGTGTTCTGGGGTCCCTTGTCATACCCCAGTGTGATAGGCCAATATGTCAGCGTCTGTCACCCTAACATTGCAAAAACAAGAAAAAAATATCATTTGAGGTAAACTACCCTTGCCAGTAGGTGTTTCTGGGGCCCCTGTCATACCCAGGTGTGATGTGGAGCAAATATGCCAGCTCTGGTCACCGCTAACATTGCAAAAGACAAGAAACAAATATCATTTGATAGACCTACCCTTGCAGTAGGTTGTGTCTGGGGCCCCTTGTCATACACCCAAGTGTGATAGGGGCAATATGTCATCTCTGGTCCACGCTAACCTTGCAAACGACAAAAACAAAATATCATTTCAATAGACTTACCCTTGCAGTAGGTTGTGTTCTGGGGCCCCGTGTCATCCCAAGTGTGATGGGCACATATGTCAGCTCTGGTCACGCTATACAGACAAAAGACAAGAAATAAATAAAATGGAGTAACGACCCTTGCCTGCCAGTAGGTATGTTCTGGGCCCCAGTTGTCATACCCCAAGGATGTGAATGGGAATATGTCAGCTTCTGTTTCACGCTAACATTGCAAAGACAACGAAATAAATATAATATTGGGTAGACTACCCTTGAACAGCCGGTGGTTTCTGGGGGGCCCCTTGTCATACCCAGTGTACTAGGGCATAATATGTCAGATCTGGTCCCACGCTAACATGCAAAGACAAGAAAAAAAAAAATAATCATTTGAGTAGACTACCCTTGCCAGTAGTAGGCTGTGTGTCTGGGGGCCCTTGTCCTACCAAAGGTGTGATAGGAGCAAAGTCAGCTCTGGTCACGCTAACATTGCAAAAAGACAAGAAAAAATACATTTGAGTAGCACTACCCTTGCCAGTAGGTGTTTTTTTCTGGGGCCCCCTGTCATACAAAGGTGTGATAGGGGCAATAGTCAGATCCGGCTACGCTAAGCAGTGGCCCAAAAGACAAGAAATAAAATATACATTTGACATAGACTACCCTTCCAGTAGGTGTGTTCTGGGGCCCCTTGTCAGACCCAAGGTTGTTTGATTAGGGCAATATGTCAGCCGGTCACGCTAACTTGCAAAAGACAAGAAAAAACTATCATTGAGTAGAACTACCATTGCAGTAGGTGTGTTCTGGGGCCCTGGTCATACCCCCAGGTGTGATAGGGGCAATCTGCAGTCTGGTCCCCGCTAAAACATTGCATAAGCCAAGAAAAAAAACATCATTTGAGTGACTTACCCTGCCAGTAGGTGTGCTCTGGGGCCCCTTGTCATGTCCAAGATGTGAAAGGGCCAAGCTTCAGCTCTGGCCGGGCTTTATCTAACGAAAAAAAACATTGCGTTGAGTAGACTAACCTTGCCATACGGTGTGTTCTGGGGCCCCTTGTCATGTCCAGGGTGTGATATGGACACGATTTCGGCGTGCCCTCGAACTCCTGATGAAGGAAGCGGATGAAGGGCTTGTAGTAGGAAGCATTGCCTGGATTACCAGGCACTACCAGAACTTGAAACTGTGGCGCTGTGGAGGTTTGGGATTGGGTTGGTTTGATGTGTTGCGTATATTTAGGGTTACCAGGCACTACCAGAACTTGAAACTGTGGGGATGGGAGGTTGGGTTTAGGTTTGGGCCTGGGTTTAGGGGATGGTTCTATGTGTTTAGGGTTTAGGGTTAGGTTTGGATGTAGGACTAGGTTACCTGGAACTACCAGGAACTTGAAACTGGGGCTGATACGGAGTATGGTGTGTTTGTAACACACAGGACGTTGGAGTTAGGGGAGCACGCTTTAGGGCGCTGGTGGGGCCAATCAACACATTCACCGATGCTGTTTAGTCGGGTAGTGCCGGCTGACAACGAAGCGACTGATGTGGTGTAACGTATGGATTTGGGTTTAATGGGTTGGTTCTATGTGTTCCGTAAGCAAAGTACTAGTAACTGGTCCTCAGAGCTTCTTTTATTTCAGGAAGTATATTTCAGAAGGGTATGGGTGTGGGCTTAGGGGGGTTAGGGGATGCTTCTATGTGTTACATAAACTAAGGTTTTCAGAGTTTTGTTCGCTAAAAAGTGTGTTTCAGAAAGGTATGGGTGTGGGCTTAGGAGGGTTAGGGGATGCTTCTATGTGTTACGAAAACTAAGGTTCTTAGAGCTTTTGTTTTTCAAAAAGTGTGTTTCAGAGAGGCATAGGTTTAGGGGGGTTAGGGGATGGTTCTATGTGCTCTGGAAACCAAGGTTCTTAGAGCTTCTTTTATTTCAGAAAGTGTATTTCAGAGAGGTATAGGTGTGTGTTTAAGAGGGTTAGGGGATGCTTTTATGTGTTACGTAAACTAAGGTTCCCAGAGCTTCTTTTGTTTCAGAAAGTGTGTTTCAGAAAGGTATGGGTGTGGGTTTAGGGGGTTTAGGGGTTCAGGGGATGGTTTTATGTGTTCCATAAACTAAGGGTCTCAGAGCTTCTTTTGTTTCAGAAAGGTATGGGTGTGGGCTTAGGGGGTTTAGGGGGGGTTAGGGGATGGTTCTATGTGTTCCGTAATCTAAGGTTCCCAGAGCTTCTTTTGTTTCAGAAAGTGGGTTTTTGTCCTGCTGTTGGGGCTTTTATTTTCAGCTACCAGCAGCAGATTCTAGGCAGCTCCCTGAGGCTGCCAACTGGCCAACCCCAAATATGGCAGTATGGGTACAAATGTCAGTGATATGCTAGCTAAATACAGCAGGAATGAGATGGACTAGGTCAATGAAAGATACAGGGGAGGATGCATAGCCCCGCTTCACCATTTAAGATGTAAGATATGGTAGGCCGGATAAATCTCCCTAGGGGGCGAGAGAAGTCGATGTAACCATCATGGGGTTATATGATAAAATTGTTCATGACTCCGCATTGTACGGAGTGACACCTGGAAGATTGAGGAAAGCGGGAAATGGAGGTGAATTTGTACATAGAATAATGAATGATGTTCTTGTCGTTCTTTGCGGGGAACATGTACTCCTTCTTGTTCATCTTTACATCTATATATCAAATTATGATTACACACTTTAGATATTCATTTTGTCTTGCCTCTTTATGGACGCTTTCTTGCATAAACTGAGGCTGAGTTTGGCGAAGCTTTCCATTCTACAGAATTAGTATATTAATTAAAATTCATTTATAGTGTGCAAGTTCATATCTAGTCATTGTTTATATACATAACCAGATGCAAGTGTGCAATCTGTCCACTTTTTCATT
>JACBWV010000610.1:117068789-117249901 GCA_013435795.1 Chlamydomonas sp. ICE-L | reverse complement strand
CACCAGCTTCCCTTCGCGCTGCCGCGGGATTCAGGGGGCAACGAGTTGCACGGGGGTCGTCATGGGTCCCTCACTTTGAGATGCTCCACGAAAAAAAAACAGTAGTCTATGGGGGCCCATCTTGCTGCCCATACAAACGTTCTGTACGGGGTGCTTGCTTGCCCAGTCATCATGTGTGTACTGTGGCTGCCACAGTCCCGTGCTGTTTCTGCTTGCTGCCTGGTACATGTGCTGTCTGCGTGCTGCCCCAGTACACGTGCTGTACTGCTTGCCGCCCAGGTCGGTCAACTTGCTTCCTAGGGCAGGTTATTGCGACTGCCCAGGACACTTCCCCCAATGGACTGCCCAGTCGGACCGCCAAGACAGACTCTTCCTAGGGACATGTAGTTGACTGCCCAGGACATTTGCAAACAATCATCTCTCATACAGCTGTTACTAGGTACAGCGGCAGCGTAACAGAACACGAGTGCTACAAGTTTGACTTAATTAAGTAATATGTGATAGTCATGACACCAATAGCAATGACTACTATGTGGGACTATACGATCTCACGGATAATTAAGAACGTTGACTTCCAAGTTTAACTCATTTGTTTACTCGCGGTGACTACAAGATGAATCATATGTTGACTAGTCCAGAGCATGAAACAAAAAGAGTGATCGCCGAGTTGACAAATATGGTGATAGATATGAAGTAATTGAGCGAAGAACTATGTTGACTAGTAAAGTCACAAGGAACACAGCAAAACAGGTGACAGCCAACGATGACTTAATATGCCCGTTAAGTGTTGTGTTCGGAGCCTTTGTCCAAACACGACACATACCATATACATTATAACTGATACTAGCTACAAATTACACCACAAATCCGCTTAGATACCCTCGGGCGACGAATACCTGGAGAAGGTGTTGTTCGGGGCCCTTTGGGACAAAACAAGGATACACTTATGTCATGAAACTTTACACAACGTCATGTCCAGCATAGACTCCAACAATTGCCCCACTTCCATACTGCGTCTGGGTCCTTATCCAACAAACAAGGATACATCTGAACATCTCATGTAATTATGAAAACTACGAATCTCGTCACTGATGACTCACTTTCCATACTGTTGCTCTGGGGGCCCCTTGTCAAAAACAGGTACAGATACATAAGATAAAACTACGAATCCCGTCACGTCTAAGCATGGCTACCTTGCATGCATACATACATGTCTGCCTGACATAGGAATACTGCATTCCTTCACGGATCAGCAGGGACTACCCTGTCATGCATACATTTAACCCCCCATTTGTATATGCATAGAATACTGCATTCCTTTCACGTCTCAGCATGGACTACCCTTGTCATGCATACATACATTGTATACTGACATAGGAATACTGCATTCCTTTCACGTCTCAGCATGGACTACCTGGATGCATACATAACATTGAACGGACATAGGAATATGCATCCTTTCACGTCTCAGAAGGATCCCCTTGGTCATGCTACATACATTGTATACGACAAGGAATACTGCATTCTTTCAGTCTCGCTGACTACCCTTGTCATGCATAATAAATTGCATACTGCATAGGCAATACTGCAATTCCTTGTCAAGGCTCACATAGCTCCCTCGTGTGACTAAATGCCATACGGTGTGTTCCGGGGCCCTTGATGTGTTCAGGGTGTGTTGGGGACACGATTTCAGCTCTGGTCGAGCTAAACATTGCGACAGACAAGCGAAATAAATCAAAATATGAGTTTGAGTCAACTAACCTTGCCATAGGGTGTGTTCTGGGGCCCCATGTGATGAAAAAGGATACATCTCATATAATTTTAATAACTACGAATCCAGGTCAGCCCTCAGGGTAGACTACTCTTCCAATACTTCGTGTTTCACATTATGACATACAACATACGTATTCCGTTCATGTCTCAGCCATTAGACTCCCCATTGAGACCACTGACATCCGGTGTCTGGGGCCCCGTCATACCCAAGACGTGATAGGGCAATATGGCGGGGACCCAACATTGCAACAGACAAGAAAAAATTTCATTGAGTAAGACTACCCTTGACATCCGGTGTGTTCTGGGGCCCCTTGTCATACCCAAGGTGTGATAGGGGCAATATGTCAGCTCCGGTCACGCTAACATTGCAAAAGACAAGAAAAAAATATCATTTGAGTAGACTACCCTTGCCAGTAGGTGTGTTCTGGGGCCCCTTGTCATACCCAAGGTGTGATAGGGGCAATATGTCAGCTCTGGTCACGCTAACAGTGCAAAAGACAAGAAACCTTAAAATATATTGAGTAGACTTACCTTGCCAGTAGGGTGTTGTTCTTGGGGCCCTTGTATACCCAACGGATGTGATAGGGGCTAATTATGTGAAGCTCGGTCACGCTAACATTGCAAAAGACAAAAAAAATATACAGTGAGTGGACTGACCCTTGACATCCGGTGGTTCGGGGGCCCTTGTCATACCAAGGTGTGATGGGGCAATATGTCCTAGGCTCAGGTCAGGCTACATGCAATAAGACCAAGAATAAAACTATGTCCATGTGAGTAGATCCCTTGTCAGAGGTGTGTTCTGGTCGGACCTTGTCATACCCAAGGTGTGATAGGGGTCAATTATGTCAGCTCTGCGTCCCTGTTTAACTTTGAAAAGACAAGAACAAATATCTTTGACGTAGAATAACCCGTGCAAGGAGGTGTGTCTGGTGTTCGGGGCCCCCTTGTCATACCCAAACAAGGGGGGTTTTGTTTGGGATTCTAAGGGGCATATTTTCAGCTCGGGTCACGTTTCGAAACATTGCACAAATAGACAAGAAAATAATTCATTGAGTGAATACCCTTCCAGAGTGTGTGCCTGCCGGCGCCTCCTTGTATACCCACGGGTGAAGGCAATCTATGTCCGCTCCGTCACGCACGTTCAACAGTGCAAAAGACAAGAAATGAAATATCATTTGACAGACTAACTTGCCGTAGGGTGTTCTGGGCCCTTGTCAGACTCCAAGGTGTGATAGGGGCAATATGTACAGCCTCTGGTAGCTAACATTGCAAAAGACAATGAAAAAATATCATTTGATATAGGACACCCTTGCAGTTAGGTGTTGTCTGGGGCCACCTTGTCATACCAGGTGGATAGGGGCTATATGTCAGCTTTGGTACGGCTAACAGTGACAAAAGACAACACAACAAATAGCATGGAGTAGATTACCCTTGCCAGGAAGGTGTGTTCTGGGGCAACGTGTCATACCCAAGGTGTGAGAGGTGGCAATATGTCAGCTCATGGTCATGCTAAACTTTGCAAAAGACAAGAAATAAAATCATTTGGGTTAGAATACACCTTGACATCCGGTGGTCTGCGGGCCCCTGTAATACCAAGTGTGATAGGGGCAAAAATAGGCTCAGCTCTCGGTCACGCTTAAAATGCAAAAGACAAGAAAATAAATTCATTTGAGTAGACTACCTTGCTCAGTAGGGGTGTTGGGGCCCCTTGCCCATACCCAACGGGGTTGACTAGGGGCAATAGTCAGCATTGGTCACGCTAACATGCAAAAGACAAGAAATAAATATCATTTGCGGTTTAGACTACCTTGACATCCGGTGTGTTCTGGGGGCCTTGTCCATTATAACCAAGGTGCTTGATTTTTGACGCGGCAAATGTCAGCTCTGGGTCACGCTACATTGCACAAAGACCAAGAAAAAATATCATGTGAGTTAGTATCCTACACTGCCAGAGGGTTTCTTGGGGCCCCTTGTTCATAACCAAGCGTGTGATAGGGGAGCCAATAATGTAAGCCGTATGCGTCAAGCTAAATCATTGCAACAAGCCAAGAAAAAAATATCATTTGAGTAGACTACCCTTGCCAGTAGGTGTGTTCTGGGGCCCTTGTCATACCCAAGGTGTGATAGGGGCAATATGTCAGCTCTGGCTCAGCCCAAACATTGCCAAAAGACAAGAAAAAAATATATTTGAGTTGATACCCTTGACATCCGGTGGCTTCTGGGCCCCTTGTCATACCCAAGGGCTGATAGGGGCAATATGTCAGCTCCAGTCACGCTAAACAGGCAAAATGACAAGAAATCAAATTATTCATTTAGTAGACTACCCATGGCCAGAGGTGTGTCTATGTGGGGCCTTGTCATACCAGGTGGTGCCATAGGAGCAATATGTCAGCTCTGGTCACGCTAACATTGCAAAAGACAAGAAAAAAATATCATTTGAGTAGACTACCCTTGCCAGTAGGTGTGTTCTGGGGCCCCTTGTCATACCCAAGGTGTGATAGGGGGCAATGTCAGCTATGGCATCGCTAACTTGCAAAAGACAAGAAAAAATATAATTGAGGAGACTCCTTGCAGTAGTGTGTGTTCTGGGGCCCTCTTGTCATAACCAAGGTGTGATAGGGGCAAATGCAGCTGGTCACGCTAACATGCCATAAGACAAACTAATAATATCATTTGGGTAGACTACCCTTGACAATCCGGTTGGTTCTGGGGCCATTGTCTAATTTTAACTCCAAGGGGGATAGGGGCCAATCATGTCAGCTCTGGTCACGCTAACATTGCAAAGACAAGAAAAAAATATTCATTTGAGTAGATACCTTGCCAGTAGGTGGGTGCTGGGGCCCCTTGTCATGACCCCAAGGTGTGATTAGGGGCCATATGTCAGCTCTGGTTCACGCTTAACATTGTCAAAAGACAAGAAAAAATTGTGAGTAAACTAACCCTTGCCAGTAGGATGGATGTTTCTGGGTGCCCCGTGTCATACCCAATGTGTAGATAGGGGCAATATGTCAGCTCTGGTCACCCAAACATTGCAAAAGACAAGAAAAAAATATCATTTGAGTAGACTACCCTTGACATCCGGTGTGTTCTGGGGCCCCTTGTCATACCCAAGGTGTGATAGGGGCAATATGTCAGCTCCAGTCACGCTAACAGTGCAAAAGACAAGAAAAAAATATCATTTGAGTAGACTACCCTTGCCAGTAGGTGTGTTCTGGGGGCCCTTGTCATACCCAAGGTGTGATAGGAGCAATATGTCAGCTCTGGTCACGCTAACATTGCAAAAGACAAGAAAAAAATATCATTTGAGTAGACTACCCTTGCCAGTAGGTGTGTTCTGGGGCCCCTTGTCATACCCAAGGTGTGATAGGGGCAATATGTCAGCTCTGGTCACGCTAACATTGCAAAAGACAAGAAAAAAATATCATTTGAGTAGACTACCCTTGCCAGTAGGTGTGTTCTGGGGCCCCTTGTCATACCCAAGGTGTGATAGGGGCAATATGTCAGCTCTGGTCACGCTAACATTGCAAAAGACAAGAAAAAATATCATTTGAGTAGACTACCCTTGACATCCGGTGTGTTCTGGGGGCCCTTGTCATACCCAAGGTGTGATAGGGGCAATATGTCAGCTCTGGTCACGCTAACATTGCAAAAGACAAGAAAAAATATCATTTGAGTAGACTACCCTTGCAGTAGGTTGTGTTCTGGGGCCCCTTGTCATACCCAAGGTGTGATAGGGGCAATATGTCAGCTCTGGTCACGCTAACATTGCAAAAGACAAGAAAAAAATATCATTTGAGTAGACTACCCTTGCCAGTAGGTGTGTTCTGGGGCCCCTTGTCATACCCAAGGTGTGATAGGGCAATATGTCAGCTCTGGTCACGCCTAACATTGCAAAAGACAAGAAAAAATATCATTTGGAGTAGACTACCCTTGACAGTCCGGTGTGTTCTGGGGCCCCTTGTCATACCCAAGGTGTGATAGGGGCAATATGTCAGCTCTGGTCACGCTAAACATTGCAAAAGACAAGAAACAAATATCATTCGAGTAGACTACCCTTGCCAGTAGGTGTGTTCTGGGGGCCCCTTGTCATACCCAAGGTGTGATAGGGGCAATATGTCAGCTCTGGTCACGCTAACATTGCAAAGACAAGAAAAAAATATCATTTGAGTAGACTACCCTTGCCAGTAGGTGTGTTCTGGGGCCCCCTTGTCATACCCAGGTGTGATAGGGGCAATATGTCAGCTCTGGTCACGCTAACATTGCAAAAGACAAGAAACAAATATCATTTGAATAGACTACCCTTGCCAGTAGGTGTGTTCTGGGGCCCCTTGTCATACCCAAGGTGTGATAGGGGCAATATGTCAGCTCTGGTCACGCTAACATTGCAAAAGACAAGAAAAAAATATCATTTGAATAGACTACCCTTGCCAGTAGGTGTGTTCTGGGGCCCCTTGTCATACCCAAGGTGTGATAGGGGCAATATGTCAGCTCTGGTCACGCTAACATTGCAAAAGACAAGAAAAAATATCATTTGAGTAGACTACCCTGCCAGTAGGTGTGTTCTGGGGCCCCTTGTCATACCCAAGGTGTGATAGGGGCAATATGTCAGCTCTGGTCACGCTAACATTGCAAAAAGACAAGAAAAAATATCATTTGAGTAGACTACCCTTGCCAGTAGGTGTGTTCTGGGGCCCCTTGTCATACCCAAGGTGTGATAGGGGACAATATGTCAGCTCTGGTCACGCTAACATTGCAAAAGACAAGAAACAAATATCAGTTGAAGTAGCTACCCTTGACAGTAGGTGTGTTCTGGGGCCCCTTGTCATACCAAGGGTGATAGGGGCAATATGTCAGCTCTGGTCACGCTAACATTGCAAAAGACAAGAAAAAATATCATTTGAGTAGACTACCCTTGCCAGTAGGTGTGTTTCTGGGGCCCCTTGTCATACCCAAGGTGTGATAGGGGCAATATGTCAGCTCTGGTCACGCTAACATTGCAAAAGACAGAAATAAATATCATTTGAGTAGACTACCCTTGCCAGTAGGTGTGTTCTGGGGCCCCTTGTCATACCCAAGGTGTGATAGGGGCAATATGTCCGCTTGGTCACGCTAACATTGCAAAAGACAAGAAAAAAATATCAATTTGAGTAGACTACCCTTGCCAGTAGGTGTGTTCTGGGGCCCCTTGTCATACCCAAGGTGTGATAGGGGCAATATGTCAGCTCTGGTCACGCTAACATTGCAAAGACAAGAAAAAAATATCATTTGGAGTAGACTACCCTTGACAGTCCGGTGTGTTCTGGGGCCCCTTGTCATACCCAAGGTGTGATAGGGGCATAATGTCAGCTCTGGTCACGCCAAACATTGCAAAAGACAAGAAAAAAATATCATTCGGAGTAGACTACCCTTGACAGTAGGTGTGTTCTGGGGCCCCTTGTCATACCCAAGGTGTGATAGGGGCAATATGTCAGCTCTGGTCACGCTAACATTGCAAAGACAAGAAACAAATATCATTCGAGTAGACTACCCTTGCCAGTAGGTGTGTTCTGGGGGCCCCTTGTCATACCCAAGGTGTGATAGGGGCAATATGTCAGCTCTGGTCACGCTAACATTGCAAAAGACAAGAAACAATATCATTTGAAGTAGACTACCCTTGCCAGTAGGTGTGTTCTGGGGCCCCTTGTCATACCCAAGGTGTGATAGGGGCAATATGTCCGCTCTGGTCACGCTAACATTGCAAAAGACAAGAAAAAATATCATTTGAATAGACTAACCCTTGCCAGTAGGTGTGTTCTGGGGCCCCTTGTCATACCCAAGGTGTGATAGGGGCAATATGTCAGCTCTGGTCACGCTAACATTGCAAAGACAAGAAATAAATATCATTTGAGTAGACTACCTTGCCAGTAGGTGTGTTCTGGGGCCCCTTGTCATACCCAAGGTGTGATAGGGGCAATATGTCAGCTCTGGTCACGCTAACATTGCAAAAGACAAGAAATAAATATCATTTGGGTAGACTACCCTTGACATCCGGTGTGTTCTGGGGCCCCTTGTCATACCCAAGGTGTAATAGGGGCAATATGTCAGCTCTGGTCACGCTAACATTGCAAAAGACAAGAAAAAATATCATTTGAGTAGACTACCCTTGCCAGTAGGTGTGTTCTGGGGCCCCTTGTCATACCCAAGGTGTGATAGGAGCAATATGTCAGCTCTGGTCACGCTAACATTGCAAAAGACAAGAAAATAATATCATTTGAGTAGACTACCCTTGCCAGTAGGTGTGTTCTGGGGCCCCTTGTCATACCCAAGGTGTGATAGGGGCAATATGTCAGCTCCGGTCACGCTAACAGTGCAAAAGACAAGAAATAAATATCATTTGAATAGACTACCCTTGCCAGTAGGTGTGTTCTGGGGCCCCTTGTCATACCCAAGGTGTGATAGGGGCAATATGTCAGCTCTGGTCACGCTAACATTGCAAAAGACAAGAAAAAAATATCATTTGAGTAGACTACCCTTGCAAGTAGGTGTGTTCTGGGGCCCCTTGTCATACCCAAGGTGTGATAGGGGCAAAATGTCAGCTCTGGTCACCCAAACATTGCAAAAGACAAGAAACAAATATCATTTGGGTAGACTACCCTTGACATCCGGTGTGTTCTGGGGCCCCTTGTCATACCCAAGGTGTGATAGGGGCAATATGTCAGCTCCAGTCAGGCTAACATTGCAAAAGACAAGAAACAAATATCATTCGAGTAGACTACCCTTGCCAGTAGGTGTGTTCTGGGGGCCCTTGTCATACCCAAGGTGTGATAGGGGCAATATGTCAGCTCTGGTCACGCTAACATTGCAAAAGACAAGAAAAAAATATCATTTGAGTAGACTACCCTTGCCAGTAGGTGTGTTCTGGGGCCCCTTGTCATACCCAAGGTGTGATAGGGGCAATATGTCAGCTCTGGTCACGCTAACATTGCAAAAGACAAGAAACAAATATCATTTGAATAGACTACCCTTGCCAGTAGGTGTGTTCTGGGGCCCCTTGTCATACCCAAGGTGTGATAGGGGCAATATGTCAGCTCTGGTCACGCTAACATTGCAAAAGACAAGAAAAAATATCATTTGAGTAGACTACCCTTGCCAGTAGGTGTGTTCTGGGGCCCCTTGTCATACCCAAGGTGTGATAGGGGCAATATGTCAGCTCTGGTCACGCTAACATTGCAAAAGACAAGAAATAAATAAAATTGGAGTAGACTACCCTTGCCAGTAGGTGTGTTCTGGGGCCCCTTGTCATACCCAAGGTGTGATAGGGGCAATATGTCAGCTCTGGTCACGCTAACATTGCAAAAGACAAGAAATAAATATCATTTGGGTAGACTACCCTTGACATCCGGTGTGTTCTGGGGCCCCTTGTCATACCCAAGGTGTAATAGGGGCAATATGTCAGCTCTGGTCACGCTAACATTGCAAAAGACAAGAAAAAAAATCATTTGAGTAGACTACCCTTGCCAGTAGGTGTGTTCTGGGGCCCCTTGTCATACCCAAGGTGTGATAGGAGCAATATGTCAGCTCTGGTCACGCTAACATTGCAAAAGACAAGAAAAAAATATCATTTGAGTAGACTACCCTTGCCAGTAGGTGTGTTCTGGGGCCCCTTGTCATACCCAAGGTGTGATAGGGGCAATATGTCAGCTCCGGTCACGCTAACAGTGCAAAAGACAAGAAATAAATATCATTTGAATAGACTACCCTTGCCAGTAGGTGTGTTCTGGGGCCCCTTGTCATACCCAAGGTGTGATAGGGGCAATATGTCAGCTCTGGTCACGCTAACATTGCAAAAGACAAGAAAAAAATATCATTTGAGTAGACTACCCTTGCCAGTAGGTGTGTTCTGGGGCCCCTTGTCATACCCAAGGTGTGATAGGGGCAATATGTCAGCTCTGGTCACGCTAACATTGCATAAGACAAGAAAAAAATATCATTTGAGTAGACTACCCTTGCCAGTAGGTGTGCTCTGGGGCCCCTTGTCATGTCCAAGATGTGAAAGGGCCAAGCTTCAGCTCTGGCCGGGCTAAAAGAAAAAAACATGCGCTTGAGTAGACTAACCTTGCCATACGGTGTGTTCTGGGGCCCCTTGTCATGTCCAGGGTGTGATATGGACACGATTTCGGCGTGCCCCTCGAACTCCTGATGAAGGAAGCGGATGAAGGGCTTGTAGTAGGAAGCATTGCCTGGATTACCAGGCACTACCAGAACTTGAAACTGTGGCGCTGTGGAGGTTTGGGATTGGGTTGGTTTGATGTGTTGCGTATATTTAGGGTTACCAGGCACTACCAGAACTTGAAACTGTGGGGATGGGAGGTTGGGTTTAGGTTTGGGCCTGGGTTTAGGGGATGGTTCTATGTGTTTAGGGTTTAGGGTTTAGGATGTAGACTTAGGTTTACCTGGCACTACCAGAACTTGAAACTGTGGTGATACGGAGGTATTGGTGTAACACACAGGAAGTTGGAGTTAGGGAGCACGCTTTAGGGTGGGGCCAATCAACACACGTCACCGACTGCTGTTTAGTCGGGTAGTGCCGGCTGACAACGAAGCGACTGATGTGGTGTAACGTATGGATTTGGGTTTAATGGGTTGGTTCTATGTGTTCCGTAAGCAAAGTACTAGTAACTGGTCCTCAGAGCTTCTTTTATTTCAGGAAGTATATTTCAGAAGGGTATGGGTGTGGGCTTAGGGGGGTTAGGGGATGCTTCTATGTGTTACATAAACTAAGGTTTTCAGAGTTTTGTTCGCTAAAAAGTGTGTTTCAGAAAGGTATGGGTGTGGGCTTAGGAGGGTTAGGGGATGCTTCTATGTGTTACGAAAACTAAGGTTCTTAGAGCTTTTGTTTTTCAAAAAGTGTGTTTCAGAGAGGCATAGGTTTAGGGGGGTTAGGGGATGGTTCTATGTGCTCTGGAAACCAAGGTTCTTAGAGCTTCTTTATTTCAGAAAGTGTATTTCAGAGAGGTATAGGTGTGTGTTTAAGAGGGTTAGGGGATGCTTTTATGTGTTACGTAAACTAAGGTTCCCAGAGCTTCTTTTGTTTCAGAAAGTGTGTTTCAGAAAGGTATGGGTGTGGGTTTAGGGGGTTTAGGGGTTCAGGGGATGGTTTTATGTGTTCCATAAACTAAGGGTCTCAGAGCTTCTTTTGTTTCAGAAAGGTATGGGTGTGGGCTTAGGGGGTTTAGGGGGGGTTAGGGGATGGTTCTATGTGTTCCGTAATCTAAGGTTCCCAGAGCTTCTTTTGTTTCAGAAAGTGGGTTTTTGTCCTGCTGTTGGGGCTTTTATTTTCAGCTACCAGCAGCAGATTCTAGGCAGCTCCCTGAGGCTGCCAACTGGCCAACCCCAAATATGGCAGTATGGGTACAAATGTCAGTGATATGCTAGCTAAATACAGCAGGAATGATATTGACATAGATTCAATGAAAGATACAAGGTAGGGATGATATGCCCCGCTTCACCATTTAAGATGTAAGATATGGTAGGCCGGATAAATCTCCCTAGGGGCGAATATTCCCACTGGGTGTTATATGATAAATTGTTCATTGACTCCTGCATTGTACATCAACTGCTGCATTGTACATCTACTCCTGCATGATGGGTAACATGTACTCCTCTATCATCTTTCATCTAATATATCAAATTATCTTCACATTTCCATCTTCTTGCATACGAGGAGGGATCAACAGCTAACCGTTGGATGGGATTAAAGTGAATAAGCAACACTGTGGCATTTACGTACGTCCATCCGTGGCATGGATGGTGAGGACCTCGGTACATGCCCCCTTCACATCCACGAAGGTGTCCACGATGGACAGCACAGGTTCATGCTCCACCTCCATTGGAGCACTAGCAAACGATTGAAGGCTTGTTGGATTCAATTGGCGGTATCCACTGAGTAGGCAAGATTTCAGTCCGATGGAGGCTGCCCTTAATATCGATGATGCAAAAATTGCGAACGCGATGTCGTAGTTCTAAGAGGTTGGGCTGAGGTAGGTTTGTTAATCGATGGGCTGAGGTAGGGTTATTAATCGCTGAGTCAAAGAGGAAATTAGGAGGTCTAAAGGTTAATATCTAGGATTGCAGAGAGATGAAATGGGGCAGGGGAACAGGGCAGAAACGGCAGCTTCAGCGGATGATGCATATTTGGGGACGATGGGGATGCGGAGCCTGGATGCGGAGTGGCTGGGCGACACTCTCGAGTGCACGCGGCAGATCAACGAACGTTTCTCCGAACGGATTACCAACCGACTCTATCCTAGTACACTGCGAAATACCAACCAAAATCGAACCGATTTTGTCAGAGAGAAAGTTAGGTAGCTTCTCCTAGGCTTCTCCCCTACCTGGGCTGGGCTTCTCCCACCTCGGGACGAACTGGCCGAGTCTAGGTTTCACGAGACCGAGACCTACACTACAGGCGGTACAGACACAACCGCGATTTTTTCCCTCCGCTCCTAGGGTCGTTCCTTTTCTGCGATTTCTGCCTCAAAATGCGTACCTCCGTCATGCGTCCTGGCCAGTGCCGCTCTATGAACGCCCGTTCTTTTGTCCGCTCCAGGCAGCTGACCACCGCTGTCAGGGCTGCCAAAACCGCTGATGGCCCCCGCATCGCCATCGTCGGCATCACTGGTGCTGTCGGACAGGAGTTCTTGACGGTAGGATCTCTGCTTTGCTCTGGCGGCTTCAGCTATCGGAACCACCGGTCACACCCTCGCCAACCCCGGAACGTGTCACGTTGCAGGTTCTGAAGGAGCGCAACTTCCCTTACTCCGAGATGAAGATGCTCGCCTCCGCCAGGTGGGCAACTAAATCCTCTGCCCACTGTCCATCCCATTCTCATGCCCACCTTCATCTGCACCCACTCCATCCCATGCATGGGTGACATCGAGCACATGTGCAACATGCGAAGTCCATTTACTTCGTCAGTCGCCCATCTCCGACCACTACCGCTAACCTTCACAAGCACAATTGCGTGATTTGACTAGGATCTACGCGGATGGATTGATCCCATCGCTATAGCGTGCCGATCGCCACCCATGCCAGCTCGACTTACCCTACCTCACGGCCTACATACCACGAAGGTGTGGCCGTTGGCCGTTGGCCACACATGCAGCAATCCAGAACCAATATATCAAGACACGGCCTTTGTTATCGTGTTCCTGCTGTCAGGAACACGAGAGAGCAGCGATGAATTATATATCTTAAGTAGGGAACGGTAGTAAGACGCCCGACGCATAATCGATGAATTGCGTCACTAGAGCAACCCACATCCTGTCAAATAGCGCCCTACGCCCCTTGCCATGTGTGGGGTTGTTTGGTCCGGGCGGTCCCAAAGCCCCTTGCCATGTTGGTTGGTGTTGCTTTGGGGTGGAAACGTAATTGGGAGTATGAATGCCTAATACAGGGGCACACACTGGGGCCAACTGCTTATGGGCCAAATGGCTGCTATCCCCCATCCCGGCGGTCTCAATGACTGCAAAATCTGAAAACAAACTTCCTCGCCATTGTGCTTTCATTTTCTTAAATCAACACGGGTATAATGCTGCACGGACGCCACGTGGGTGTTCGCCATCGCCTTGCTACGCAGCGCCCCCCCCCTGTCCCCCCCCCCCCCCCCCGGTCTCCTCCACACCCTCCCTCCCCCCCCCCCCCACACACACACACACACCCCACACACAGCATCCTCCATGGTAGCCTCTTCATTCCCTTGCGTCAGCCCCTCCACACACCATTCCCACCCCACACAACTCTCTCTCCCTATCCCCATGCAACTCTCTCACCCCATCCCATGCAACTCCCTCACCCTATCCCCATGCAACTCTCTCACCCCATCCCCACACCATCCCATGCAACTCCCTCACCCTATCCCATGCCCCTCCCCACCCCATCCCCACCCTATCCTCACACATGCTAGTCCACTCTTTCACCTCACCCCACTCCCCTTGCCCTAAACCCACTCCACTTCCCTCTGTTATACGTACGCACACCAGCACATACTCTCTGATGTGTGTACGTTCAAACTGTTTCACTGTTGACCTACGCATGGGAGCTTCCAGCCAGCTCCAACATATAGCCACCCAAATCCTCCTGTTGCATTGAAATGCGCGGAACATCCGCTTTCAGATGCACTAGCTAGCCCCAGGTTTGGCCCAACGACTTGGAAAGGAGCTGCCTAGAAGCTGCTTCATGTAGCCCATAACTGAAACAGTTCTGATGCTCAACATGCCCTCTCACATTTCAGGATTAGAAGAATTGTTACAAGGTTCTATACCCCAGTTTTGGTGCCCAACCGTCTGCACATTGCAGCGAACAATGACCCCCCCTGCAAGGACCACGGAAAGCAGGGATTTCTAGTGCACATGTCAGAGTGCAGGTCTGAACCGGGGACTCCCCCGGTTGTGGTGACCATTCTAACCGGTACACCACTCGCTCACTCACATTCCAGGTCTGCCGGCAAGACTCAAGAATTTGAGGGTGTGACCTACACCATTGAGGAGCTGACTGAGAACAGGTCAGATATGTAAATAAATAAATAGTAACGGTGACTACTACTAGCTCCGGCTTACGCAGTGGTGTCCTTAATTTCACGTCCTGTGAGTGACTGCATTACACGAATGTAACAATTTCAATAAATAAATATTACGCCCATTATTATTATTATTATTATTATTATTGGTAGGGAAAGGCTAAGTTTGATAACATTACTAAATGAATAATATTAGTGAATGTAGGTTAATGTCAGATTGACGAGCCGTCTCACCAGAATTTTGAATTTATTTGAAAAACTTATGTAATTGTGACATTTTTATGATATTATTTAATATTCGTTTTTCAAACTCGGATATTAATCACTGTTCCCTAATTATAGGTGTGAGCTTGATAGGGCCAGCCCGTTTGCTTGCATTGGGGCCAACCACCAATTGGGGTGGGGGTGTGGGGGGGGGGGCTGTCATCCCCGAACAGGTTATTCTACTTACATAAATATTGTTATAAGCAGGCCTTTGTTGACCCATGACAGGCCCACTCCACACCTCCAGGGATCAGCATTTAGTTCAATAGCAGCTGAACAGCTGGGTTTATATTTTTGGCTTATCTTAGCAGCTTCTAGGCACCTCCCTGTGTCAGGCGCTGGGCTGCGTCTCCCTTTTTCAGCAGTTAAGGACAGCTGAGTGTGTCAGCTTCAAGGTGCAGTAGGTTGCGTCGGGTAAGGCTGAATAGCCAGTCAGAGGAGCTGCATGTAAGCTGCTGATCGTAGCTGAAAGAAAAACACTGCTCAGCAGCCAAGGCTATAGGCAAGAATTTGAATTTGAAAAACACTGCACAGCAGCCAAGGGTACAGGCAATAATTAAATTTGAATTTGCAAAACACTGCTAAGTAGCCAAGGGTACATGCAAGAATTTGAATTTGAAAAACACTGCACAGCAGCCAAGGGTACAGGCAATAATTTAAATTTGAATTTGCAAAACACTGCTCAGTAGCCAAGGGTACATGCAAGAATTTGAATTTGCAAAACACTGCTCAGTAGCCAAGGGTACAGGCAAGAATTTGAATTTGCAAAACACTGCTCAGTAGCCAAGGGTACAAGCAATAATTTGAATTTGAGTTTGCAAAACACTGCTCAGTAGCCGAGGGTACATGCAAGAATTTGAATTTGAATTTGCAAAACTCTGCTCAGTAGCCAAGGGTACATGCAAGAATTTGAATTTGAATTTGCAAAACACTGCTCAGTAGCCAAGGGTACAAGCAATAATTTGAATTTGAGTTTGCAAAACACTGCTCAGTAGCCGAGGGTACATGCAAGAATTTGAATTTGAATTTGCAAAACTCTGCTCAGTAGCCAAGGGTACATGCAATAATTTGAATTTGCAAAACACTGCTCAGTAGCCAAGGGTACATGCAAGAATTTGAATTTGCAAAACACTGCTCAGTAGCCAAGGGTACATGCAAGAATTTGAATTTGAATTTTCAAAACACTTCTCAGCAGCCAAGGGTACAGGCAAAAAAATTAGTTTGGTAACTTAGTCAGCAGGTTGGATTGCTCGCAACAAAATTAGCCCTATTTTGAGGGGCATCAGACTACAATTAGTTGTCAATAATATACAGAGAGGGCAGTAGATAGGCATTTTCATTGCCTTATCTTATTTGTGCAACTTTTGGGGATGTTGTTCTGTTTTTTTTCTTCCTGTCTCTGTTGTTTTCTCTGTCACACAAGTGTACAGTCTTAGCGTCTGTACATGTACTTTGTATGCGTCTGGTACATGTATATGAATGAATCATGTACATAGAGGGATGTATACATGCATTGACAATGCCTTTTCTTATGTGTGCAGCTTTGGGGATGTTAGCACTGCCCTGTTTTCTTTTAAACCGGTCTTTGTTGTTTTCTTTCTCTTGCAAGTGTACTGTCTGTGCGTCTCAGTCATATAAATGTACTGTGTATGCGTCTAATACATGCATATCAATCATATACAGAGAGGGATGTACACAGGTACTGACATTGCCTTTTCTTATGTGTGAAGCTTTGGAGATATTGACATTGCCCTGTTCAGCGCTGGTGGCTCCATCTCAAAGACATTGGGACCTGCTGCTGCCAAGGCTGGTTGTGTGGTAAGTTCTGATTTGTTTTTGCAATGATGCGTTGCTGGGGGTATTTTACGTATGGGGGTTACATATACGTCACCGTGGTATTGATGGAATGCTTCTAGTGTTTTTTATGAGGTTCTTATGAATTTGAAATCAGGTCCTTTCTTTAAATATAAGCCAAGCAGGACACCATTTTTGCGGAGCCCCCCCTTTCAATTCACCCCATTGTCCGATTGTCTGCAGATTCCAACTCTGGGCCTTACTGGCCCCTAGCCCTGTTTAGGGTTTAGCCAGGGTTGAGGGTTGGCCGGGGTTAGGAGTTTCCGCTTGCCCTGTACACCTGTATCACCTCACCCCCTCGTCCTCCCTCCCCCTTCCCCCCCACCCCCTCATCCACCTCACCTCTGGTGGTTCACAATAGTTCAGCCTTCCACATGACTGAGGTTGTCACATTGACACAAGTGCTCCCACCCTACCCACCTTCCTCCTCACCCCCTCACCCTCTTATCCACCTCATCCCCTGCTGATTCCAGGTGGTTGACAACAGCTCAGCCTTCCGCATGACCGAGGGTGTCCCCCTGGTGGTGCCTGAGGTCAACCCTGAGGCCATGGCCCACATCAAGATCGGTGGAGGCGGAGCCATCATCGCCAACCCCAACTGCTCTACTATCATTGCCCTCATGGCTGTCACCCCTCTGCACCGTGTGGCTACTGTGAAGCGTATGGTTGTGTCCACTTACCAGGTAACTGAAACAAGGGGATAGGGGGGGGGGGGGGGGGGGGGGGGGAGCTACATGAAGTTAACAACTGTTTATATAAATTCATTTTTCGGGTCACCATCATATTATCATCATAAATGCATTGCCCTTATTGTAGTTACCCCTCAGCACCGTATGGCCACTATGAAGAGCATGGTTGTGTCCACTAACCAGGTAACTGGAACAAGGGAATATGGGGGTTTTGAGAGTGGCACATTACTCGGATGTAACAATTTCAATTTGAACAGGGGGGGATCTGGGGGGGGGGGGGGGGGGGGGGCAATATGAAGGTAACAGCCAGTAACAGCTAAATCTATGTATATTAATTTTTCTGCTCATCATCATTATATTTGCATTGCCCTGATTGTAGCTACCTTTCTGCATCTTGTGGCCTCTGTAAAGCACATGATTGTGTCACTTTTGTTTTCCAAATCTGACAGTTGATTTTTTCTAGCTTCATGGTTAAAGACTTCCTCTAGGAATAATGTGTTTATAGCTTTAGGGCCATTTAGGGCTTTTTGGGGGGGAGGGGATGGGGTCTTTCTTGCTGCGGGCACTTATGGAGACCAGCGAGGGATTATTTTTCCCGCTATATATAGCGATTGCTAGTTTTGACCCCGTTTTGGCAAAATTATCGCTGTATGAGATCCGATTTGAGAATCCTGCACTCAGACCCAAATCGTTACACAGAACCCAATTCGAAACAAATCGCTACAGAGAACCCAAACCGACGCAGACCCCACTCCAGTACTTATGAACCACTTCTGAACCAGGAAAGACCTAGGTGGCAGGTCACCATAATCTCAAGAACCTGACGTAAATAACTTCCTGTAGCTCGACACCAGGAAGAACTTCGACCCACTTTATAGCTAATTTCCCTCATTCAACGTCTCAATCTCGAATTCTCGACTCAAGGTTCTCTAGTCCTCGACACCTTGATCCCGACCGTACTTCAATAGCTAGCCCCAAATGTGTGCTGTCGAATGAGATGATCGATGGAAAGTCAGATGCTCTGTGTGCAGTTCTACTTTCGACAGCAAGATGTGCGGTGTAAAGGGTCATGAGACGACAGTGACCCACATCAAAAATCAGACAAATTTGGCTCCCTTCTTTGCACTGGGTGCTGTTGAGGCTAATGCTGTGAGATTGCAGAGGGAGCAGAAGGCAAAGCTTGACCCAGGGACAGTGAAGCAGCTGGTGGTGGTGTATGACCTGCTTGCCAGTGGCAGACCCATGACAGATGACCCAGGGCAGACAAATGTGCAGGCCCAGCTGGGGAATACTTCACTGCCCATCATGCATGGGTCCATGCTGTCTGGTTGGCAGTTTGCAGTGGCCTTGAGCAGAGGGGTGTTTTTAGCAGGTTACAACTTACAAAGCTAGCAAGTAAGTGAACAAAATGCTAAGATGTGTCAAGTATTCATGTATGATTCCCCATGACCCCCCCCCCCCCCCCCCCCCCCCCCCCCCCCCCCCTCGAAAAAAACTCTTAGGGGGTGTTCCCCAACCCCCCCTGCTCAAGGCGCTGCCCCCTGGGGCGGCCCTTCGAGCCGCCCAGAAAAAACTATATGGACGCTGTTCTTGGAGGAGGCCTAAAACCAAAAAGCTAGTAAAAACCCACATTTAGATTTGAAAACAAAATCCCTGAGTCCAGCAGGGCACCAGGAAAAATGCCATCATCATCATCATCATCATTATCGTGTGGTTGGCCCCAGTGCAAGCAAACGAGCTGGCCCCCTCAACCTCAGGCCTCGTAATAATGCGTTATATCTATTTATTTCATCACTTTCATCATCATCAGGTGGTTGGCCCCAGTACAAGCAAACGAGCTGGTCCCCTCAACCTCAGGCCTCGTAATAATGCGTCATATCTATTTATTTCATAATTTTCATCATCATCAGGTGGTTGGCCCCAGTGCAAGCAAACGAGCTGGCCCCCTTAACCTCAGGCTTCATAACAATGCTTACTATTTATTTCATCATCATCATCATCATCATTGTAGGCTGCTTCTGGTGCTGGTGCCGCCGCCATGGAGGAGCTCAGGTCTCAAACCTTGGACGTCCTCCAAGGCAAGCCTGCTGTGCCCAAGATCTTCCCCACCCAGTATGCCTTCAACTTGTTCAGCCATAACTCTGGCATGGATGAGGAGCTGGGATACAATGAGGAGGAGATTAAGATGGTGAAGGAGACACACAAGATCTGGTCCGACCCGTAAGTACTGCAGCTGTATAGATGGAGATAAACATAGCGCAGCGCATAATCACAACCTCCTGGCACTACAGTTCCTCACCTGTACTTCACCTCATAACCACAGCTTCCTGGCACTACAGTTCCTTACCTGACGTCACCTGGGTAGATGGAGATAGACAAAGATGGATGGATAGATAGGCACCGCAGATGGGTTGATGAGTTAGATAGAGATAGATGGGCAGTCTGAACCAAGGGGGGCAGAGGAGCATTGAGGAAAGGGGGGCAGCAGGTTAGTTTGGTATCGATGGAGGGAGATGGCGATGGTAAAGGAGACACAAGATCTGGTCCGACCCAAAAGGACCTAAGGTTCACAGTCTTGGACCCAGGGGGCAATGAGGTGTGGGGGGCAGCAGGTTAGTACGGTCTCAATGGAGGGTGATGGCAATGGTTGGAGGCCCACATGATCTAGACCAGCCCGTAAGGACCACAGCTATACAGTCTTGGACCCAGGGGGCAAGGGGAGCATTGCGGTATGGGAGGCAGCATGTAAGTACGGTATCAATGGAGTTAGATGGCGTTACTTAAGGAGACACACAAGATCTGGTCCAACCCGTAAGGACCACAGCTTTATAGTCTTGGACGCAAGGGGGCAAGGGGAGCAATGAGGTGTGGGAGGCAGCAGGTTAGTACGGTATCAAAGGAGGGAGATGGCGATGGTTCAGGAGATGCACAAGGTCTGGTCCAACCCCATAAGGACTACAGCTGGGCAGTCTTGAACTCAGGGGCCATGGTTTATGAGACACACATGATCTGGACCGGCCTTTAAGGTCCATAGCTGGACAGTCTTCAACTAAAGGGGGCAAGGGGGGCAATGAAATGTGGGGGCAGCTTGTTAGTACGGTACCAATGGAGGGAGATGGCGATAGTTTAGGAGATGCATAAGGGTAGGGTTTAGGGTTTACCTAAACCCTAAACCCTAAACCCTCTGATCCAACCCCATAAGGACCACAGCTGGGCAGTCTTTAACTCAGGGGGCAAGGGGAGCAATGAGGTGTATGTGGGGGGGGGGTGGGGGGGGGGGGGGGGGGCATGTATGTTGAGGATGTCAGACCGATGGGTTTTGCATGTATGTTGAGGATGTCAGACCGATGGGTTTTGCATGTATGTTGAAGATGTCAGACTGTCCTCCAGAATCATTCATCCACCACCTTACAGATCCATCAAGATTACTGCTACTTGCATCCGTGTTCCCGTCGTGCAAAATAGCTGTGTATGCATGTACGCTGACTCACTCTTCATGAACGCTGTATAAAACATGGATGACTCACTCTTCATGTACGCTGACTCACCACTCTTCATGTACGCTGACTAACCTGCAGCTCCATCAAGATTACTGCTACTTGTATCCATGTGCCCGTCATGCGCGCACATGCTGAGAGCATCAACTTGTAGTTTGGCATGATGCATTGGAAAGTTGGGTTGTGCATGTGTGTCGAGGATGTCAGACTGACCTGAATCATTCATCCGCCACCTTGCAGCTCCATCAAGATTACTGCTACTTGCATCCGCGTGCCTGTCATGCGCGCACATGCTGAGAGCATCAACTTGGAGTTTGAGAAAGACATCAGCCCAGAGGAAGCCAGGAAGGCCTTGGAAGCATTCCCTGGAGTCTCGGTGATTGATGACCGCAAGGCCAACAGGTTGGTTTGGTTGTTTTGGTTCGGTTGGTCACGGTGATTGATGGCTGCAAGGCCAACAGGTTGGATTGAGTTGGTTGGATTGATGTCCACAAGGCCAACATGTTAGGTTTCTTTTGTTGGTTATGGTTGGATTGATGACGGCAAGGCCAACAGGTTGGTTTAGTTTGATCAATTTGTTGCTTTGGCTGGTTCTGTTGGATTGATGACCGCAAGGCCAACAGGTCGGATTGATTTGGGTGGACTTTGTTGGTTCTGTTGGATTGATGACTGGAAGGCCAACAGGTTGATGTCATTGATGTTTTTTGAACGTCGTTGCATGGCAGCATATGGGTCTGGCTAAACTAGTCAGAAATGCTCCCCTGGACACCGTAGGCTCTGCGTTTTGCACTCAGCGGGGTTTGGGGGGCAGTGCGTCGCACTGGGGCGGCTTCGAGTCGCTCCATTTGTGACCCAACTCAAAAAAAGTGGTTGGTGTGTTTTCTGTCTAGTTTATTTGTTTGTTTGTGTGGTATAAGCTTACTTGCATTTGTTTGTTATTGTATTTACCGCAAGGCTAACATGTTTGATTTGGTTTGACACAAAGCTGATTTGTTTGATTTGGTTTGACACAAAGCTGATTTGTTTGGTTTCTGTTTGATTTGGTTTCTATTTGGTTAATTTCGTTTGTTTGTGTGGTAAACGCTTGTATGTGGAAGTGTTTATGCCCGTATGCGTAAGTAAGTTACCGTTTTGAAATCTTAGGGCCTGCGTCTATCCTGAGCATTGTTTCTTTACAGCTGTGTGGTAGCTGCAAGCCCAGAAATGAAGCGACCCAAGGGCATCGAGGATTGGATTGTTACATTTTTTTCAGCTAATCCTTTCGAGGATTGGATTGTTTCATTTTTTCAGCTAATCCTAATTCAAAGTCCCCTCCGTGCGATACCCACGGAAACTAGGGAGCATGCTAAGCGGATTGGACAGTTTGAAGACTTGTCATGGGGCAACAAAGTTAAGACAGACACACAAGAAGAGCCCTCCAAAAGGCTGGGCGACCCCAAACATACCCCGGAAATGGAGGACTCGTAACAAATCGGGGAGAGAGAGGCTATCGATACACACTCAGCAAAAAACATCGCCGAGACCGAACAGCGCTGGAGCAGCTGTACTGTTTAATAACATCGAGGGTTTGGGTAAAATACCCCTCAGAAACTGGTCCAGGAGGTAAACTCCAAAAGAAAGAACGGACTCGAGATAACACCCACTGTCTTCCAGCAGTGGGGCTGGAACTCCCGATGCCGTGACCTTTAATTACGGGGTCTGGAAAGTGGGCGAGAGGAAATTGTAACATACTCAGCAAAAATCAATGCTGAGACTGAACAGCGCAGGGGCAGCTGGACAGTTTTATAGCAGTGAGGGTTTGGGCAACATTCACCTCAGAACCTGGTCCAGGAGGTAATCTCAAAAAAAGCGTGAGAAAAAGCAAATTGCAAAGCTTAACAAATAAGCAGAGCGAAGTACCAATTCGTAGAGAAACTAGCGAAATAAGTATATACGTGGGCGAAAAAATTGGATGCGAACTTAGGAATGGAATAAATTCGTACACTGTCCTTGAATGTCATTGTCTAGTTCGCGAGAGGTCGCGGGTTAGATCCCCCCAAACCACGGAGGTCTCACATGTCACACTCAACAGTCCCACAACCCCAAAAAAACATTATCAAAACCGTGGTCTCTGCCATGGTGTGGGAATGTGAGATCTCCATGGGATGGGAGTTTGGTCTAGTGGCATGATTCTCGCCTACCTTTTTGTTGTTATGTTTTAAGCAGTGGCGCTACTGCCAAATACCTTAAGGCTTAAGTCAAGTTTGGGAAGAGCTTTTCTTTCCGTCTAAAAGCAGTAGCTTCTAGGAAGCTCCTTGAGCTAGCCACTGTGTCCCACCCAAATGTTTTAGGAGTTATGGATAGCTGATTGTTGTGGCTAGGTGCACCGAGATGCACTAGGATCGTCTGAATAGCCAGCTATGGGAGCTGCCTGGAAGCTGCTGCTTGTAGCTAAAAAGGAAAATACTAGGTTGTAGCTGAAAAGAAAAGCTTTAGTTGCATGGCTCTCTACCCCTGCAACAGTCTGCAGAAAGCAATCTAGGAAAACTGACACCCTCCTCCAACTATGCCTCAGGTTTCCCATGCCTTTGGACGCCACCAACAACGATGATGTGTATGTCGGACGTCTGAGGCGTGACATCTCTAGGGATGACAACAAGGGCCTTGATCTCTTCGTGTGCGGTGACCAGATTAAGAAGGGCGCTGCCCTGAACGCCATTCAGATAGCTGAGCTGCTATTGTAGAGTATTCGGGTGTATTACTAGCGTCCCCAGGGATTCTTCCGTCGGCAAGGGCCTGGATCTCTTTGTATGCGGTGACCAGATCAAGAAGGGCGCTGCCCTGAATGCTGTACAGACAGCTTAGCTGCTCTTGTGCATGGAAAACTAGGATGGTCAAGCCAATAGACAACGTGACTTAGGTATATTGGTATTATTTTACAACATAACCTAAGCTGTAACAGTACTGATTATATTCACCATTTCATCATTTGTTTACCGCTGATGAGTCCTCATGTTCATGTTAAAGTCTACTTGACACCACGAGGGTGTACGAGACTCTGTGCTTCGACAAAAAGGGTGTATGGTTCAGGACGCTGCGTTGCAGACGCAGCTTGAGGGTTGGTTCGACTCTAGACGTCTACCGGTATGTTCAACATCATTTGTTCCGATTGATCATTGCGTACTTTGAATGATTTTCACCCCAGAAAGTTGGAACTCGTGCTCAAAACAGTCCTCACCGGAGATTCAGTCAGACAGGCGGAGAATTTATTACAAGTAGGCACCTGTCGGAAAGGGGGATGTGTAGTGTCAAACTGTCAATTATCGTTACAATGAAAGGAACTGAGCGAGGATCGAAAAACCACTTAGGTTGGATAAAGCAGTGGAGTCGAGGGCTACCATGGCACCTAAAAAGGGAGCTAACCTGTGTAAATCCTTTGCAAACGCACGAGATTACAAATGGTAGTTTGTCGGCCCTGGACGAGTAATGCATCGCTCCCAATAACCCTAGCTCCTTGGGCGGTATTAGGGTTGTTTTCACGGGACGTGTCGTATAATAAGGCCAATATCAGGCCGCATATGCGACTGTCACCTGATATCAGTCTTGGTCTCTACCGGTATAATCACGCGCCAGGGCCGACCACGAGGGGTGGAGGGTGGCCCGTGCAGGAGGGGGGGAAGCTAGACCGGACTTTTCCAGCCAGGGGGTAACCGGTTTCCCCTAAAACCCCTCAACCCTACACCCTAAACACCTAACCCCCCACCCCCGGGCTATAGAAGTCCTGTCTAGCTTCCCCCTACCCTGTTAATTGAACCATCCAGTTGATTACCCGTATGTACCTATACCGTATTTCTGGCTCCTCATTTGTCGGTAGGGGTCCTCATTTGGCCCATCATTCGGTAGGGGTCCTCATTATGTAGGGGTGCCGCCACATCTCTGCAAGGTTGGCGTGTCGGCCAACATGTGATTCTTGAACTTGGTTGGTTGGTTGGTTCTTGAGCTTGGCTGGTTGGCCGGCCAACATGTGGTTCGAGCCCACACCGGGTCTACAACTCTACACTCCACAGGCAATGTCCGAGCACTGAGCACTGTAATACGCTACGGTAATACAGTGCAGAACCGGTCCACATTCAAGATAGCCTTGTAAGATCGTTTCAGCATAATTGATGGATGCTCCAAGGAAGTTGTACAAGTTATCAGTTGATGTCAAGTTTTATCAGTTTAATATGCCCAGGCCCAGGATATGATTGAATCACATGCCTAGGAAATAATACGATGACAGCCAACAATACAGGTGCATACGGTAGGAGAAGCTACCTGACTTTCTTTGTTATGAGTCTGTCAGAGTTATAAAATCTGCTTGGATTTGTTTGCCGCCCTCGATGTAGCAGAGACTCCACTGTTACACTGGTTACACCGGTTACAGAGCCCCCGATACTTTAGGGTTCAACCGTTGGAATTTGACCGAGGCCTTCAATCCTGCCCATCTGGGTGGTGGGAAGCTAGCCCCCACATAGGGGTTCAGGGGGGTTAAGTTTTAGTGCTTTATGTGTTGATTTAAAGGTTTAGGGTTTGAGGTCTAGGTGGATTTAAGGTTTAGGTTAGTGGGGGATAGCTGAAGTGGGGGATAGCATCCCAGCTGAGATGATGATTTAATAATATTGTAGAATTAAATTATCACTGTAGCACGAACTCAGGGCCCCCGTTGGTTCAACGATTGTTTGGGGTTCAGTTCATCAGTGCTCATTCTTTTTAAGCCCTTCCTAAACGGCTGGGCAAGTCCCTTTAGCCTATTTGGCCTACCCCTGGACTGTAATATACATACATAGTTACATACATCCCTACCCGCCGCCTAGGCCCGCCACCCCTGCCCGCCACCTGCGCATGAACCCGCGACATGGGCCGGCCACCTCAGTCAGTGAGTCAGCTGAGTCAGCTGGTCACCACTGATAAGGGCGGTCAAGTTGCTTGGTATTTCGCAGTGTACTTCGTGGGAAGTCGATTGGTAATCCGTTCGGACAAACGTTCGTTGATCTGCCGAGTGTCGCCCAGCCGCTCGCACCCCCAAATTGGCATCTGACAACTGTATCCTCTATAGCTGCCGCTTCTGTCCTGTTTCCCTGCCCCGTCTCTCTGCAATCCTAGGTCTGCGCTGTGACCTCCTAATTTATTTTTGACTCAGCGATCGACAACCCTAGCTCGTTGAACTTGACATCGCATTCGCAATTGTTCACAATCGATATTGAGGGCAGCCCCCGTCGGCCTGAAATCCTGCCTACTAAGTAGTCATCGCCGATTGAATCCCATACGCCTTCGATCGTTTGCTAGTACTCCGATGGAGGTGGAGGATGAACCCAGGCTATCAATCTTGGACTCCTTCGTGGATGTGAAGGGGGCGTGTACCGAGGTCCTCACCATCCATGCCACAGATGGACGTACGTGACAGTGTTGCTGATGCACGTTGATCCCACCAAGTGGTTAGCTGTTGATCCTTCTCATGCAAGGTGGAAATGTGCAGATAATTTTTTATATTTGATGATAGAAGATTACATGAACCCCATCATGCAGGAGTTACAATGCATTGGGCATGTTGTACAATTAACGATGCATGATGCACGATGTACAAGTTACAATGCATGGTGCATGATGTACACAACACAATCACACTGATCACAATGATGTACACAACATAATACACAACACAATCCGCCAATTTTCCGCATCGCTTGCGACCCTGCATAGGACTTGTATCAACCAAGATTTTCTTGAAGGTGCTATTTGTAGCACATGTCTTTACTCATGCTAAATAATTTATTTTATTTATTATTTTGTGTGTGCACAAAGGGGTAGCCTACTAGGCTAAAGGGACTTGCCTAACCTAAAGCAGATGTATCCAAGGACTTAGAACCTACCAAGGTATCAGAAGTGCGACGTGCGCAAACAAACGACACCGACAGCTACACACATACACTAACTACACAATACCTTAAGACCTACCAGGGTCCCACAAGCGCCACATGCGCGAACAAACAACACAGGCAGCTACTCACAGCACAACACATGTACACACCACACACCGTATGTCAGTCCATGCACACATCGCACACCACATGTCCTACAAAAGGATCCCATCCGAGAAATGCCGTATTTCCCACACAGTAGTGGGAGAAATGGAGTATTCAGACGCGCGCCGCAGAATTCCGAAAGCTGCCTTCAAATTTCAAATACCCGTAAACCCCTGGCAGAACCAGGAGTGATCACCGCCGTAGAATTCAACCAGTAACCTGATCTGCACGGCATTTAAGCGAAACACAGCAACAGAGAACCACTAAACTTTTAGTGCTCTAAGCTGCCAAAGCTCTCTATCTTGACCAGCTATCTTGACCAGCTACAAAAGGACCCCATCCGAGAAATTGGCCATATCCCCAACAGCACAGCTTTTCTTTTCAGCTACGAGCAGCAGCTTCTAGGCAGCTTCCCTAGCTGTGCTGTTGAGGATATGGCTCATTTCTATGGAAAGGATCCATATCCCCAGCAGCACAGTTTTTCTGTTCAGCTACGATCAGCAGCTTCTAGGCAGCTTCCCAGGCTCTCTCTTCATCCAAACCTTACAAATAACTGGTGCACCTGGAAGCTGATGTCGTCAGCTTTCCACCGCTCCTACAGAATTTGGGTTTGGATAGGTGGCAGACTCTGGGAGCTGCATAGAAGCTGCTCCTACCATATTTGGGTTTGGACAGGTGGCAGACTCAGGGAGCTGCCTAGAAGCTGCTCCTACCATATTTGTGTATGAACAGGTGGCAGACTCAGGGAGCTGCCTAGAATCTGCTGCTGGTAGCTGAAAATAAAAGCTATCCCCAACAGCTGGGCAAAGAACTTTCTGAAACAAAAGAAGTTCTGAGACCCTTAGTTTACTGAACACGTAGAACCATCCCCTAAACCCCCTAAACCCCCTAAACCCACACCCATACCTTTCTGAAACACACTTTCTGAAACGAAAGAAGCTCTGAGAACCTTAGTTTATGGGACTTATCCCGTTTTGACGAATGGTTCAGTGGTTGATTATTTCGTTGAACTGAAGAAGGTGCTGGGTTCGAATCCCTACGGGTGCACTTACTTGTCCGCAGTCCCTGGCAATGGTAGCACTATTTAGAAAACAACAAACAAAAGAAGCTCTGGGAACCTTAGTTTACCGAACAAATAGAACCAACCCCTCCAACCCAAAACCAAATCCAAACCTCCACAGCGCCACAGCTCCAAGTTATGGTAGTGCCTGGTAACCCTAAACATACGCAACACATCAACCCCCCCCCCCCCCCCCCCCCACCACCACCACCACACACACACCTTCCCAACCCAACCCACATGTAAACCTGCACAGCGCCACAGTTTGAAGTTCTTGACACATCGACCCCCCCCCCCCAACCCTAACCCCCCCCAACCCACATCTAACCTGCACAGTGCCACAGTTTCAAGTTCTGGTAGTGCCTGGTAATCCAGGCAATGCTTCCTTCTACGAGCCCTTCATGCGTCAGCACATCGAACCAACCCCCCAAACCTCCCCCAAACCTCCACAGCGCCACAGTTTTAGGTTCTGGTAGTGCCTGGTAATCCAGGCAATGCTTCCTTCTACAAACCCTTCATTAGGCAACACATTGCTCCCCCCCAACCCACTCCCAAACCTTGGCAGCGCCACAGTTTCAAGTTCTGGTAGTGCCTGGTAATCCAAAATATACGCACCCCCCCACACACACCCACACACCCAACCCAACCCACTCCCCAACCTTTGTAACGCCACAGTTCCAAATTCTGGTAGTGCCTGGTAATCCAGGCAATTCTTCCTTTTACGAGCCCTTAATTAGGCAACACATCCCCCCCCCCCCCCCCCCCTCCCAAACCCCCAACCCCCAACCCCAACCCCAACCCCAACCCCTAACCCCCACCCCAAACCAAAACAAACCAAATTAAACTAAACCAAATCAAACCACTCCCAAACCTCCGCATCCCCACAGTTTTAAGTTCTGATAGTGCCTGGTAACACTAAATATACACAACACGTCAAACCACCCCCCCGCCCCCCCAACCCACTCCCAAACCTCCACAGCGCCACAGTTTCAAGTTCTGGTAGTGCCTGGTAACCCTAAATATACGCAAACACATCAAACCACCCCCCCAACCCGCACCTAAACCTGCACAGCGCCACAGTTTCAAGGTCGTAGTAATGCCTGGTAACCCTAAGTCTACACAACATATTGGACCAACCCCCCAACCCACTTCCAAACCTCTGTAGCTCCACAGTTTCAAGTTCTGGTAGTGCCTGGTAATCCAGGCAATGCTTCCTTCTACGAGCCCTTCATGCGTCAGCACATCGAACCAACCCCCCAAACCTCTCCCAAACCTCCACAGCGCCACAGTTTTAGGTTCTGGTAGTGCCTGGTAATCCAGGCAATGCTTCCTTCTACAAGCCCTTCATTAGGCAACACATAGCCTTCCCAACCCCCCCCAACCCACTCCCAAACCTCGGCAGCGCCACAGTTTCAAGTTCTGGTATTGCCTGGTAATCCAAAATATACGCACCCCCCTCCCCCCCACCCACACACACCCAACCCAACCCACTCCCCAACCTTTGTAACGCCACAGTTCCAAATTCTGGTAGTGCCTGGTAATCCAGGCAATGCTTCCTTCTACAAGCCCTTCATGCGTCAGCACATCAAACCAATCCCCCAACCCACTTCCAAATCACCACAGCGCCACTGTTTCATGTTCTGGTAGTGCCTGGTAATCCAGGCAATTCTTCCTTTTACGAGCCCTTAATTAGGCACCCCCCCCCCCCACCCACCACCCCCACCCCCCACCCCCACCCAACCCCCAACCCCCAACCCCAACCCCAACCCCAACCCCAACCCCAACCCCAACCCCAACCCCAACCCCAACCCCAACCCCAACCCCAACCCCAACCCCAACCCCTAACCCCCACCCCAAACCAAACCAAACCAAACTAAACTAAACCACTCCCAAACCTCCGCATCCCCACAGTTTTAAGTTCTGATAGTGCCTGGTAACACTAAATATACGCAACACGTTAAACCACCTCCCCCCCCCCCCAACCCACACCCGTAACTCCACAGCTCCACAGCTCCACAGTTTCATGTTCTGGTAGTGCCTGGTAACACTAAATATACGCAACACATCAAACCACCCCCCCACCCCTCCCAAACCACACCCGTAACTCCACAGCTCCACAGTTTCAAGTTCTGGTAGTGCCTGGTAATCCAGGCAATGCTTCCTACTACAAGCCCTTAATGCGTCAGCACATCGAACCAACCCCCCAACCCACTTCCAAATCACCAGAGCGCCACAGTTTCATGTTCTGGTAGTGCCTGGTAATCCAGGCAATTCTTCCTTCTACGAGCCCTTAATTAGGGCAGCACATCCCAAAAACCCCCTACCCCACCCCCCCCCCCCCCCCCCCCCCCCCCCCCCCCCCCCCCCAAACCTCCAACCCCCCCCAACCGCCCCCCCCCCCCCCCCCCCCAAACCCCCCCAACCCCCCCAAACCACCCACACTTCAACCTCTACAGCGCCATTGTTGCAAGTTCTGCTATTGCCTGGTAACCCTAAGTCTACACAACACATCGGACCAACCCCCCAACCCACACCCGTACCTCCACAGCGCCACAGTTTCAAGTTCTGGTAGTGCCTGGTAATCCAGGCAATGCTTCCTTCTACAAGCCTTTCATCCACTTCCTTCATCAGGAGTTTGAGGGGCACGCTGAAATTTTGTCCATATCACACCCTGGGCATGACAAGGGCCCCCAGAACACACCGCATGGCAAGGTCAGTCCACTCAAACGCATGTTGTTTTCTTGTCTTTCTTGTTTTTTTCTTCTTCTTTTTGCCTTCTTTTTGGCGACCAGAGTCGAAATCGTGTCCATATCACACCTTGGACATGACAAGGGGCCCCAGAACACACCGTATGACAAGGTCAGTCCACTCAAACGCATGTTGATTTCTTGTCTTTCTTGTTTTTTTCTCTTCTTTTTGCCTTCTTTTTGGCGACCAGAGTCGACATCGTGTCCATATCACACCCTGGACATGACAAGGGGCCCCATAACACACCGCATGGTAAGGTTAGTCCACTCAAACGCATGTTGTTTTCTTGTCTTTCTTGTTTTTTTTGTCTTCTTTTTTCCCGACCAGAGCTGAAATCGTGTCCATATCACACTCTGGACATGTCAAGGGGCCCCAGAACACACCGTATGGCAAGGTTAGTCAACTCAAACGCATGTATTTCCTTCTTTTATCCCGGCCAGAGCTGAAGCTTGTCCCTATCACACCTTGGACATGATAAGGGGCCCCAGAACACACCGACTGGCAAGGTCAGTCCACTCAAACGCATGTTGTTTTCCTGTCTTTCTTGTTTTCTTCTTCTTCTTTTAGCCCGATCAGAGCTGAAATCTTGCCCCTATCACACCTTGGACATGACAAAGGGCCTCAGAACCCCCCCTATGGCAAGGTTAGTCAACTCAAACGCATTTTTTTTTTTTTTTCTTCTTCTTCTCCTTCTTCTTTTAGCCCGATCAGAGCTGAAATCTTGCCCATATCACACCTTGGACACGACACGGGGCCCCAGAACACACCTTATGGCAAGGTCAGTCGACTGGAACGCATGTTGCTTTCTTGTCTGTCTTGTCTCTCTTGTCTTTCTTGTTTTTTTGTCTTCTTTTTGCCCGACCAGAGCTGAAATCTTGTCCCTATCACACCCTGGGCATGACAAGGCCCCCCAAAACACACTGCATGGCAAGGTTAGTCCACTCAAACGCATGTTTCTTCTTATTTTAGCCCGGCCAGAGCTGAAGCTCGTCCCTATTCACACCCTGGACATGACAAGGGGCCCCAGAACACACCACATGGCAGGGTTAGTCTACTCAAACGCATTTTTCTTCTTCTTTTAGCCCGGCCATAGCTGAAGCTCGTCCCTATCACACCTTGGACATGACAAGGGGCCCCAGAACACACCCTATAGTATGGCAAGGTTAGTCAACTCAAACGCATCTTTTTTTCTTCTTTTTTCTTCTTCTTCTTCTTCTTCTTCTTCTTCTTCTTCTTCTTCTTCTTCTTCTTCTTCTTCTTCTTCTTCTTCTTCTTCTTCTTCTTCTTCTTCTTCTTCTTCTTCTGGCCCGATCAGAGCTGAAGCTCTTCCCTATCACACCTTGGACATAACAAGGGACTTCAGAACACACCGACTGGTATTGTTAGTCGACTCAAACGCATGTGTTTTTCTTTTCTGTCGCAATGTTTAGCCTGACCAGAGCTGAAACCTTGTCCCTATCACACCTTGGACACAACAGGACCCCCAGAACACACCGCATGTGATGGTAAGGTTAGTCGACTCAAACACAAGTTTTTGTTTTGCCTTTCTTGTTTTTCTTTGTTTTTTAGCCCGACCAGAGCTGAAATCTTGTCCCTATCACACCTTGGACACGACAAGGGGCCCCAGAACACACCGTATGGCAAGGTTAGTCGACTCAAACGCATGTTTTTTTCTTTTAGCCCGGCCAGAGCTGAAGCTTGTCCCTATCACATCTTGGACATGACAAGGGGCCCCAAAACACACCGTATGGCAAGGTTAGTTGACTCAAACACATATTTTGATTTGCTTACTTATCTGTCACAATGTTTAGCTAGAGAAAGAGAGGGGTCGTTACATAAACTCAGCATATCATTGCCAAGACAGGACAGCAGCACAGCCTGCCTACCATACAATTTTATAACAGGGGCCTGAGGGTTTTTGTGGCACCCCCACAAACCTGAAAAATAAAATAGAAACATTCAGACAAAAGGAATCAAACTAGAGGCGGAAAGGAGAGCGGAAAGGGGAGAGATTCCAAGGTAGGCAATCCAGATCAGAGCTGAAATCTTGTTAATATTTGACCGATAGGTGCATTGATAGAGTAGTATGGTCAACCTGTGTTGCGCTCCCCTTGCGATCAGGGTAGGGGATCCCCCTGGATCGTGGGAGTCCCCTATGACAGATGACCGATAAGTGCGTTTGTAGAGTAGTATGGTCAGCCTGTGTTGAGCCCCCCGTGCGATCAGGGTAGGGGACCCCCCTGGATCGTGGGAGTCCTCTGTGACAGGTTGACCTTACTACTCTACCAATGAGAGAGAGAGAGAGAGAGAGAGAGAGAGAGAGAGAGAGAGAGAGAGAGATCGTAACATAAACTCAGCAAATCGTTTCCGAGACAGGACAGCAGCACAGCCTGCCTACCATCCAACTTTATAACAGGAAGCATAATCTGTTACAGATGACCGATAGGTGCATTGGTAGACTAGCATGGCCAACCTGTGTTGCGCCCCCCGTGCGATCAGGGTAGGGGATCCCCCTTGATCATGGAAGTCCTCTATGACAGATGACCGATGAGTGCATTGGTGGAGTAGCATGGTAGTCCCTTTAGCCTATTTGGCCTACCCCTGTACTGTAACATACATACATACAGTATGGTCGACCTCACACAGAGGACTCCCCCGATCCAGGGAGATCCCCTACCCCGGTCGCACAGGGGGCGAATTGTATTCTGCACAGGGAAGGATGACCGATAGGTGCATTGGTAGAGTAGTATGGTCAACCAGACACAGAGGACTCTCACGATCCAGGGTGATCCCCTACCCTGATTGCACGGGGGGCAACAACAAGGATTTACAAGAGGCTCTTGAACAGTGTGGGTGGGTGGGTGGGTGAGGTGGCTTGGCTTGGCTTGGCTTGGCTTGGGGGATAAAAAAAGGATTTACAAGAGGCTCTTGAACAGTGTGGGTGGGTGGGTGAGTGGCTTGGCTTGGCTTGGCTTGGCTTGGCTTGGCTTGGGGAATAAAACAAAGGATTTACAAGAGGCTCTTGAACAGTGTGGGTGGGTGGGTGGGTGAGAGGCTTGGCTTGGCTTGGCTTGGCTTGGGGGATTAAAAAAGGATTTACAAGAGGCTCTTGAATAGTGTGGGTGGGTGGGTGAGTGGCTTGGCTTGGCTTGGCGTGGCTTGAGGAATAAAAAAAGGATTTACAAGAGGCTCTTGAACAGTGGCAGCAAGACAATGCCGTCATATTTATGGACGCGAGAAACCCCCGCTGTCCTTCCAGCGGGTCTCGAACTCCCGACTTGTCGAAGCCAGTACAAGGGGGGCTAGGCCATTAATCAACCCCGCCTAGCCTCGGGGGGAATATAGGTTGTAGGATGCGGGGGCGAATTGTATTCTGCACAGGGTAGGATGACCCATAGATGCATTGGTAGAGTAGTATGGTCAACCTGACACAGAGGACTCTCACGATCCAGGGAGATCCCCTACCCCGATCGCACGGGGGGCAAATTGTATTCTGCACAGGGTCGGATGACCGATAGGTGCATTGGTAGAGTAGTATGGTCAACCTGTGTTGAGCTCAGGCTCGTTCGTTCAATAGAATCTATCAACCTGGCAGGTCTGCGGTTCGAGCCCTTGCCAGGTTCCCGAATTTCAGACCTTCCGCCTTGGAAGAGGTATAGAACTTCCCTCTGTGCTGTCGTGCGGTACACACACACACGCACGCACACACACGCACACACACAGCGCGCACACACACACGCACACGCAAAAAGGCAACAACAGCACTAATCAGTAATGTAAAAATATACTATACACAGTTATTTTCAAACAAGATTTCGCATTCATGGTTCCTGAAGGAGCAAGTTCAACACGCCGTTGAACTTCAAAACACACACACACACACACACACACACACACAAACACACACACACACACACACACACACACACACGCACACACACGCACACACACACACACACACACACACACACACACACACACGCACAAACAAAAAGGCAACAACAGCACTAATCAGTAATGTAAAAATATACAATACACAGTTATTTACAAACAAGATTTTGCATTCATGGTTCCTGAAGGAGCAAGTTCAACACGCCGTTGAACTTCAAAAAAAAAAGCACAGACACACACACACATCACGGCAACATCAGCACCATTCAGTTTGTAAACATAAATTATACACAGTTACGTACAAACAAGATTTCGCATTCATGGTTCCTAGAGGAGCAAGTTTAACACGCCGTTGAACTTGAAAAATAAAAATAAAATAATGGCAACAACAACACCATTCAGTTCTGTAAACAACAATATTTTGCAGTTACGGGACCTGGAGGTGCAAGTTCATCACAATGCAGAACTCAGCAACAACAAAAAGTGCACACATACACACATACACACAAAACCGCAACAACAACACCATTCAGTTTTGTAAAAGCAAACACCATTCAGTTATGTAAACAACAATATTTTGCAGTTATGGGACCTAACAGAGCAAGTTCAGCACAAGGTGGACTTCAATAACATCAACAAACATCAGCGCACACACACACACACACGCACACACACACACACACACACACACACACACACACACACACACACACACACACAGAAAATGGCAACAAAAACAACATTCAGTTATGTAAATATAAACGATACTCAGTTATGTGCAAACAATATTTCGCAGTTATGGGACCTGAAGGAGCAACTTCAACACCAGGTGGACTTAAACAACAAAAACAAAATCAGCACACACACACACACACACAAAAGACGGCAACAAAAACACCATGCAGTTTTGAAAACAATAAACAATGATGTAAACAAAAACAGAAACAACAAAAACAGCACACACACACACAAAATGGCAAGATCAACATCGTACAGTTATGTAAAACACACACAATATTTTGCAGCTATGGGATCTGAAGGAGCAAGTTCATCACAATGCAGAACTCGACAACAACAAAAAGTGCACACATACACATACACACAAAATGGCAAGAACAACACCGTACAGTTACGTAAAAACACACAATATTTTGCAGCTATGGGACCTGAAGGAGCAAGTTCAGCACAAGGTGGACTTCATGAGGGAGTACTGCCTGAAGCCTGGCAAGCCCCCACTCATTGTGGCGGCTCACAGGTAAATACATAAAGCCAGCTTGGGGTTGGGGTTATGGGTTGTGATCACTCTTTGTGGTGGCTCACAGGTAAATACATAAAGCCAGGTTGGGGTTGGGGTTATGGGTTGTGATCACTCTTTGTGATGGCTCACAGGTAAATACATAAAGCCAGCTTGGGGTTGGGGTTATGGGTTGTGATCACTCTTTGTGGTGGCTCACAGGTAAATACATAAAGCCAGCTTGGGGGTTGGGGTTGGGGTTGGGGGGTGGAGTTGGGGGGAGTATTGCCTGAAGCCTGGCAAGCCCCCACTCATTGTGGCGGCTCACGGGTAAATACATAAAGCCAGCTTGGGGTTGGGATCATCTAAACCACTCATTGTTGTGGCTCAAGTAAATACATAAAGCCAGGTTGGGTTTCTGGATTGTGGTTGTGATCACTCATGGTGGCGGCTCACAGGTAAATAAATAAAGCCAGGGTGGGGTTGTGGGTTAGGGTTGGAGTTGTGGGTTGGGGGATGGTTTGATGTGTTGCGATTATTTAGGGTTACTCACTGTGGCTGCTAACAGGTAAAAACGTAAAGGCAGGTTGGGGATGTGGGTTGTGGTTGTGGGTTGGAGTTGTGGGTGGGGGTTGGGGGTTGGGGGTGTGTGGGTTAGGGGGTTGTGGGGGGGGGGGGGGGGGGGGGGGGGTCGATGTGATGCGTGTATTTAGGGTTACTCATTGTGGATGTTGACAGGTAAATACATAAAGGCATGTTGGGGCTGTGGGCTGGGTTAGGTTTGTGATCCTCCGTTCTTTTGTATGTACGTGTATTGCACCGGGCACCAAAGTAGCAATACATAAATAAATAGGACGCCTTATTACGAGGCGTGATGTTGAGGTGGCTAGCCAGTTTTCTTGCACTGGGGCCAACCACCAATGCTGACTGGTACAACCTTCTAAGATATAGTATGGAGACAGGCACATGGTACATCAACAGAGATATATCATATCACATTATATTATATATATATATCATTATAATTATAATCATACTTATAATTATTTATTTAGATTAACTATTATAGTGTCTTCTATTATCTTACATATGCAATCTTCCTTTATCTTTCTTATATTATTTATTATATTATCTTATAATTATATTCTTTCTCTTTTTTCTCTTTTTTCTCTTCTCTTCTCTTCTCTTCTCTCCCCCCCTCTCTTCTCCTTCTCTTCTCGTCTCATTATTCATATTATATTGTAGTATACTAACTCTCCACTCATATTACTCTTATCTTATGTTATATTATCTTATATTATTCATATCCTCTTATCCTTATAGTGTATATTATATTATCTTATGCTACTCTATATATTATCTTCTCCTCCTAGTATCCTATATTACTCTGACCTCTCTTACTCTTCTCTTCTCTTCTCTTCTCGTTTCTTCTCTTATCTTATTTCCCCCTCCTCGATATCGTATCATTTCAGACTCTATTCTTTCTATTACTCTTCTCTTATATTATATGTATTATCTTATAATATTGTAGCTATTATTCTATATTATATTCTTTGCTCCTATTATGTCTTTCTTTATTTGTCTCTCCATTCTTCATTCTCATTATCTTCCTCCAATGACCATCCAGAAACACAATATATTAGAAGAACAGGGATATGGTATTTGCCCATAAGACTGCCCATACAAACATTGCCCATAAGCACTGCCCCCCAAAAATACAGAAACTGTCCTTCCAGCCCTGTGAAGCATTGGAGCCCACATGATGTTGTGGGTTGGGGTTGTGGGTTGTGGGTTGCCCATAAAAAAACTGTCCATTTGACACTGCCCCAAGAAATACTGCCCTTGTCCTTCCAACCCTGCGAAGTATTAACACACAAAATAAATCAACGCCCTTGTCCTTCCAACCCTGCGAAACATAAAAACACTAACTTAGAACACACACACAAAAAATGCCCTTGTCCTTCCAACTCTGCGAAGCATGAACACAAAATAAAGCAGTGCCCTTCCTTCCAACCCTGCAAAGCATAAAATAACTAACTGAATAAATAAATAAAAAATATTATAAATGCCCTTGTCCTTCCAACCCTGTGAAGCATTGGAGCCTACATGATGTTGAATAAATAAATAAATGAATAAATACACAAATAAATAAATAAATATATAAAAATAGCACTGCCCTTGTCCTTCCAACCCTGTGAAGCATTGGAGCCTACATGATGTTGAAAGCTTGTCGGACAGTGGAGCTGGAAATGGAGCAACTGAACATCACCAACCTGCCTAAAATTGTGAAGGTAAATTGTTACGGTTATGGTTATGGTTATGGTATTTATTTTCTCTCTCAAAACCTTTATATTAACATGATCTCGCAGGTAGTGGGTCTGATGCCCCTTTTTGAGACCGACTTTAAGCAGAAGAGGCTTAGTCCCACCCTCTTGTCCCAAATTAGGGCCTTTTTGGGATTGGGCACGTATGGAGATAGTGGCTCAAAAATCAAAATTCATTTTTAGCTTTTTTCAATTTGGCAGGTTGTGGCCCTGATGCCCTTTTTTGAGACCAACTTTAAGCAGACGATGCAGAAGATACTACATTCTTGTCCTGAATTTATTTTCTTCTCTCAAAACAGCTCAAACCTTCATATTAACATGATCTGGCAGGTAGTGGCCCTGATGCCCTTTTTGAGATCAACTTTACGCTGCCAAGGCTCTGTCACACATTCTTGTCCTGAAATTATGGCATTTTGGGGATTGGGCAGTTATGAAGATAGTGGCTCAAAATTCAAAATTCAAAATTCATTTTTAGCTTTTTTCAATTTCGCAGGTTGTGGCTCTGATGCCCTTTTTGAGACCAACTTTAAGCAGACGATGCAGAAGATACTGCATTCTTGTCCTGAATTTATTTTCTTCTGTCAAAACAGCTCACAACTTTTTGAGAGCGATTTTTAGCTGCCAAGGCTCTGTCGCACATTCTTGTCCTGAAATTATTTGTTTCTCTCAAAACCTTCATATTAACATGATCTCGCAGGTTGTGGCCCTGATGCCCTTTTTTGAGACCGACTTCAAGCAGACGATGCAGAAGATACTACATTCTTGTCCTGAATTTATTTTTTTCTCTCAAAACCTTCATAATTACATGATCTCGCAGGTAGAGGATCTGATGCCCTTTTTTGAGACCGACTTCAAGCAGACGATGCAGAAGATACTATATTCTTGTCCTGAATTTATTTTCTTCTCTCAAAACCTTCATATTAACATGATCTCGCAGGTAGAGGATCTGATGCCCTTTTTTGAGACCGACTTCAAGCAGCCAAGGCCCTGTCCCACACTCTTGTCCTGAATTAGGGCGTTTGGTGGAGTGGACACTTCTGAAGATAGTGGCTCAACATTCAATTTTATTTTTGATTTGTTCAATTTTGCAGGTAGTGGCCCTGATGCCCTTTTTTTGAGACCGACTTTAAGCAGACGATGCAGAAGATACTACATTCTTGTCCTGAATTTATTTGTTTCTCTCAAAACCTTCATAATAACATGATCTCGCAGGTAGTGGCCCTGATTCCCTTTTTTGAGACCGACTTTAATGTGCCAAGGCTCTGTCCCACATTCTCGTCCTGAATTTATTTTCTTCTCTCAAAGCCTTCATAATAGCATGATCTCGCAGGTAGTGGGTCTGATGCCCTTTTTTGAGACCGACTTCAAGCAGGCGAGGCAGAAGATATTACGAACCCTTGCAAGTGGCTATGAAACGATTGGCTACATTGCTGCTGCTCTCGGCTGTCTTCCCCACTCGGTACAAGAGTGGTTCATTCACAACTGTGCAGGTGCGTACTGCCTGTGTACTGCCTGTGTACTTCCTGTCGTGCCTGTGCAGGTGCGTCCTGCCTGTGCACTTCAGTTGTCTTGGTGCTAGGCTCACAACTGTGCAGATGTGTCCTGCCCTGTGTACTGCAGTTGTTTTGGTACTCAAACTTGAACTCAAACTTGAACTCAAACTTGAACTTGAACTCGAACTTGAACTTGAACTTGGTACTGTAGCTCCAGCCATCAATTTGGCTGCTTGCCGTCTTTGGCAGTAAAAAACAAAACTCCGTACAAGAGTGGTTCATTCACAACGTTATCATCATGATGATCGTTATTATAATATAATAATAATAATAATACAATATCGTTATTATGATGATGATCACCAGCATAACTCACTTGAAATTCAAATTTAGATTTAAATTTGGTTCGTATCCTGCAACTCCGCAGTGTCGGCAATCCCTGATCCTCATAGATTCTTGTTGGCATAACTACCTTTAAATTTAAATTTTGTTCATATCGCGCAACCCCGCAGCGTTGACATGTCCTGATCCTCAAAAATCATCGTTTGCTTAGATAGCTTTAAATTTAAATCTAAATTTAAACCTGGTTCATATCCCGCACCCCCCTAGTGCTGACATTCTCTGATTCTCAAAGATTCTTGTTAGCATTACTCACTTTAAATTCAAATTTAAATTCAAATTTAATTTTTGTTCATATCCCGCAACCCCGCAGCGTTGACATGTCCTGGTCCTCAACGATTATTGTTAGCATAACTCGCTTTCTGGATGTTGGGAGTAGGGATTCTTAGGCCTACAATCAATTTTGCATTGGTAGTAACAAGTACTTGACTTTCACAGACTTGCAGAAGATCATCTGGATGTTTAAGTGGTGCTCACTACAAAATAGTTGCTCTAGCCGCATTCAGCCCCCCCCCCCCCCCCCCCCCCCCCCCCCCCCCCACACACATCACCACCCCTACCCCCCCCCCCCCCCCACACACACACACACACACACACACACACACACACACAGGCACAGACACATAGAGACAGGCACACAACATCCCCCCCTCCCTGCACCCCCCCAATACACAAATTCACAAACACGCAGACTCGCCCATTCCTCACCTGGATTTCACCGTCTTGCTGAGGTTCAAATGGACGCGCAAGTGGTGAACACTAAAATATAGTTGCTATAGCCGCATTCAGCCCCCCAATCTAAATCCAGCCCCCCAATTCAGCCTTACTCACCTGGCTTTCTCCGTCTTGCAGAAGAATTAATGGACGTGCAAGTCGTGCACACCACAAAAGAGATGCTATAGCCGCTTTCAGCCCCCCAATTCAAATCCAGCCCCCCAATTCAGCCTTACTCACCTGGCTTTTACCGTCTTGCAGAAGAATTAATGGAGGTGCAAGTCGTGCTCACTACAAAAGAGTTGATATAGCCGCATTTAGCCCCCCCCCCCCCCCCCCCCCCCCCCCCCCCCCCCCAACACAGCCACACCCACACCCACATCACCACCACTACCCACACTGACACGGACACATTGAGAAATGCACACGACATCCTCCCCCCTTCCCCACCACCACCTCAACACACACACACAGACGCACCCTATTCCTCACCTGGCTTTTACCGGCTTGCAGAAGAATTAATGGACGTGCAAGTCGCACACACAAAACATAGTTGCTATACCCGCATTCAGCCCCCCAATTCAAATTCAGCCCCCCAATTCAGCCCTACCCACCTGGCTTTTACCGTCTTTCAGAAGAATTAATGTAGGTGCAAGTCTTGCTCACTACAAAAGAGTTGATATAGCTGCATTCAGACCCCCCCCCCCCCCCCCCCCCCCAACACAGCCACACCCACACCCACATCACCACCACTACCCACACCGACACGGACACATTGAGACATGCACACAACATCCCCCCCCTCACCCATCCCCCCGCCCACCCCCCAACACACGCACACAGACGCGCCCTATTCTTCACCTGGCTTTTACCGTCTTGCAGAGGATGAAATGGACGTTCAAGTCATGCTCACACAAAATCTATTTTATACCCGCATTCAGCCCCCCAATTGAAATCCAGCCCCCCAATTCAGCCTTACTTACCTAGCTTTCACCGTCTTGCAGAAGAATTAATGGACGTGCAAGTCGTGCTCACTACAAAAGAGTTGCTAAAGCCGCATTCAGCCCGCCAATTCAAATTCAGCCCCCCAATTCAGCCCTACCCACCTGGCTTTCACTGTCTTGCAGAGGATCAGATGGACGTGCGAGTCGCACACAAAAAACCATAGTTGCTATACCCGCATTCAGCCCCCCAATTCAAATTCAGTCCTACCCACCTGTCTTACTCCGTCTTGCAGAGGATCAAATGGATGTGCAAGTGGTGAACACCACAAAAGAGTTGCTCAACCAAGCCAGCATTCGCAACAACTTGTAAGTACTTGGTTAGTTTGTAGTGTTGGTTAGTAGTTGGTTAGTTTGTAGTGCTGGTTAGTAGTTGGTTAGTTTGTTGGTTAGTAGTTGGTTAGTTTGTAGTATGTATATACATGTATGTGCTTGGGTAGTAAGTAGTATGTATGAAAGCATGTGTGTATGTATGTCACAGTTTATCGACTTATCGACTGGAGCACCTCGGAAACCACTCACCAGCAGTCGCAACAACTTGTAACTGCTTGAGTAGTATGTATGAAAGCATGTGTGTATGTATGTCACAGTTTATTGACTTATTGACTGGAGCACCTCGGAAACCACTCACCAGCAGTCGCAACAACTTGTAAGTGCTTGAGTAGTATGTATGTACGCATATGTGCTTGGGTATGTATATGTGCTTGGGTATGTATATGTGCTTGGGTATGTATATGTGCTTGGGTATGTATATGTGCTTGGGTTGCTTATGTAGTATGTATGTATGCATGCATGTACGTATGCTACAGTTTATTGACAAGGGCACCTCATGAACCACTCACCAGCATCCATTGGACTGTACAGGCTGCGAGTGCTTCTGGACATCTTGTCCATGATGTCCAGAAGCACTCGCAGCCTGTTTATTTTAGGGGGTCCCAAAATTAACTCACCCCTTACAATGATTTTTCACATTTATTTCTTACGTGGAACATAACACTATGCATGGGTGCAATGCATGTCCCTGTGCCATGTGCACATGCCTGACCCCCACCCAATCCAAATCAAGAAGGCTCCTCTCCCTTTCTGATGACTCAATTACAAAAACAATGTCGGAACACATCAAAACAAGACCAAAATAGGAACCCACCCCATGTAACCCATGGACGCTTGTCTTGATTGACATGGTCGACAGGTGGCATGGTTAGTGCTAGCTGGGCATGAAAACATTTCAAGACATATTCCAAGCCATGTTGTTGTGGCCATGTAGTATGCATGAATTACCACCCCCACCCCAAAAACCACACACCCATGAACATCTCATACACATAGGGGAACCCCTAGGCTCTAGTGTGGCTTGTCATGAGGCGGCAGGCCACGAGCCCTACACTCATGTAACATGCAACACCTAGCATTGCTCCAGCATTCAAGGACTATGGCATGCAACAACTCGCCGCTGCCCCGAAATACGCACCTGGCAGCACTCCACATGTCAACGGTTCCGTCACCGCCAACCACTCACGCTAGCACCAAGAAGATTTCCCTATAGATACTCATCAGCCTTGGCGCACTAACTTTCGAAACTAGCCAGTGTGGGGTTCGGAATTCGAATTATTCGTCCTTAGTATAGTATTGACAAAACAGGGTAAGCTAATTTTGGCACCCCCTAGTTCAACAGCATCCGCAACAGCTTGTAAGTGCTTGGGTAGTATGTATGTATGCATGTATGTATGCATGTATGTGTGTATGTATGTATGTATGTATGTATGTATGTATGTATGTATGTATGTATGTATGTATGTATGTATGTTACAGTTTAGTATTGTTGACTTATTATTGACTTATTATTGACTTATTGACAAGAGCACCTCATGAGCTACTCACCAGCATTCGCAACACATTGTAAGTGCTTGGTTAGTATGAAGTTGGTATGTATGTAGGTTACAGTTTATTATTATTGACTTATTATTGACTAATTATTGACTTATTATTGACTTATTGACAAGAGCACCTCATGAGCTACTCACCAGCATTCGCAACAAATTGTAAGTGCTTGGGTAACATAAACTTGAATTATGTTCAAGCGATGCACCCTACAAAAGAGTTGCTCAACCAAGCCAGCATTCACAACAACTTGGAAGTGCTTGGGTAGTATAGTAGTGCAGCGGACCGAAGCCAGGGTTTACGAGACAGTTAGGGCCAGAGTTACTTGTTCCGTGTTTTTCTTGTGGTCAGACAGACAGCGTGGTGACTATGGGGGCTCCCTCCCAGCAGAAGCCAGGCACAAGCCAGCTAGGACCAGCATTGTGGCACACCCAGAAATAACGGGGTGACTATGGGGGATCCCGCCCAACAGAAGCCAGGCCCAATCCAGCTAGGACCAGCATTGTGGCACACCCAGAAACAACGGGTGACTAAGGGGGCTCCCGCCCAGCAGAAGCCAGGCCCAAGCCAGCTAGGACCAGCATTGTGGCACACCCAGAAACAACGTGGTGACTATGGAGGCTCCCGCCCCCCAGAAGGAGGGGCTCGGCAATAAACAATTATAAAACGCATATCAACCCCTATGGCTCTGCAGCTTTCTAGCACACCATGAGTTTTTGACCTTGGTCTGCTTGCTCTCTTCCGCAGTAACATTTCAAATACAAACAAAAACAATTAAAAAACAAATTAAAAACAACACCAAAACAATTCAACCCCTGTGGATCTGCAGCTTCCTAGCACACCACGAGTTCCTTGATCTCGCCAAGCCCTTAGACCCTTATCCAGTAACATTTCAAAAACAATAAAAATCAATCAAAAACGATTGTAAAATAATAAAAAAAACAATTCAAAAAATAATCAAACACAGATAGATACCTACTCCCACGACTCTGCCGATTCCTAGCACACCTTGCGCTCCTTGCCAAGATCTTTGACTTGAATTCTTTCACAGTAAACTTTCAAAACAAATCAAAAATAAATAAATAAATAGATAAACCTCCATGGCTGTGTAGCTTCCAAGTGTATAGTAAGTTCCTTTACATCCTTCAGCCCTTTGACTCGCCGTCTTTTGCAGGATCAACTCAAAAACAATTCAAAACATAATCAAACTGATATCAATCTCCATGGCTAGCTTCAGCTTCCTAGCTCACCATGAGTTTCTTGACCTGGCCAAGCCCTTTGATTTGGATTTGGTGCCGTGGTATTTCAAATGCAAATCAAAAACAAATCAAAAACAATTCAAAAATAAAATAAACAATAATCAACCAAAACATCAACCCCCATGGAAACAATTAACAAACAAGCATCGACCCCCACCACTCTGCAGCTTCCTAGCTCACCACGATTTCCTTAAGCTGGCCAAGCCCTCTGATTGGCCCTTCTGCAATAACATTTCAAATACAATTAAAAACAATTAAACAAATAATCAAACACACACCACCCCCCACCACTCTGCAGCTTCCTAGCTCACCATGAGTTCGTTGACCTGGCCAAGCCCTTTGATTGGCCCTTCCGCAACAACATTTCAAATACAATTAGAAACAATTAAAACATACTTCAAAAACAATTGAATCATAAATAAAAACTGTATGGTTATGCAGCTTCCTGGCTTACCATGAGTTCCTCGACCTGGCGAAGCCCTTTGATCGGCCCTTACGCAAAACATTTCAAATGCAATCAAAACAACTATCATAATATATTTCACTAACAATTAAAATTCTTGTATTATTTTTTAATTGCTAAAATCAATTAAAAAATAATCAAACAAACATCAACCCCACCACTCTGCAGCTTCCTAGCTCACCATGAGTTCTTTGACCTGGCCAAGCCCTTTGATTGGCCCTTCCGCAATAACATTTCAAATTCAATTAAAACCAACAAAACATCAACCCCCACCACTCTGCAGCTTCCTGGCCCACCATGAGTTTCTTGACCTGGCCAAGCCCTTTGATTGGGACTTGTTGCCATGGTATGGGGATCGGCTGCACATCGTCTGCTGCCCCAACGATATATGGATGTCAGGAGAACAGTACCGGAAGATGCGGGATGAGCTGCCCAGTGTGCAGGTGGGCGAGTTGTTCTTTGCCAGTCGGATTTTTACCTTTAAGGATGGCTCTCCATACGTCCTAAAGATACGTGGAAAGGTGAATGGTTGGTGTTGATTTATTTTTGATTTATTGCTTATTTATCGCTCATTTTGTACAACAAGATTTTTTGCCTTCAAGGGTGGTTCTCCAAAGAGACACATGGATACAGGAGAGTGATTGTTTTTTGTTTTAAAGGATTTTTACCTCACAGGTTGGCTCTCCATCTGCCCTAAAGAGGCATGGATACGGGATCGAACCCCCCCCCGTTTCCCTCCTGGGTCAGGCATTATTGTCGGCTTGAACTACTAGGACACAAGTGCCTTCTTGGTATCTGATCAGATACCTAGAAGGCACTTGTGTCCTAGTAGTTCACGCTGACAGATAGAGGTGAGTGATTGCTGTTGATGTATATTTGATGTAATTTCTATTTATTGTTCATTTTTATTTTTTACGAGAAAGATTTCCGCCTTAAAGGGTGGCTCTCCATAAAGATACACGGATACAGGTGAGTGAGTGTTTATCCGCTTGGTAACAGTTGATAGGTCATTGTTGGTGCAGAAGAGGGAGCATTGGGACAACAAGGGAGTGCATGCAGCCCAAGGAAGGGCTGAGTGATTTTTGGCAGAGCCCCCTCTTCAAGGGGGCGGGAGCCCCCATGTTTACCCATTTGTCCGTTTGTCCGACCGAAAAAAACAAAATTGAAGCCTGACACGTCAGCCAACAGTCGCGTTACTAACTCGCTTCTGTCAGCTCCGTCGTTGCCACCTTTCATTCCGTTGCCAACACACTCCGCCAATTTTCCGCGTCGCTTGCGACGCTGCATAGGACTTGTTGTTGTTGTTAAGTTATTTCTTTTGAACATGCAGGAGGAGCCCAGGCCTCAAATTTTTCAGTCATGCACTCATGCCGATCGATTTTTTCTGAGAACAGGGCTGTAATCGCATGTATCATGGCGATATTTAAAGTTACTTTTCAGGACATTCTGAGCACCTCATTTACAGGGGGGGGGGGGGGGGGGGGGGGGGGGGGGGGGGGGGTGGGGGGGGGAGGCCCTCATTTTGTTTTTTGCTAACTTTTTACTCAGACCTCCAAATGACATTATGAGACCACCCATGACTAGGCCTTGGCAAAGGGTAGTCTATTGGCACCACTTTGGACCTCGTGCAGTAAGTATTTACCCCCCCCCCCCCCCCCCCCCCACACACACACACACACAAACTCCAGCCCAGCCCAGCCCAGAGTATGAGTGGGTGAATGGCTGGGTATGTGTTGATAATATGGGTGGGTGAATGGGTGGGTAATATGGGTAGTCTATTGGCACCACTTTGGACCTCGTGCAATAAGTATTTACCCCCCCCTCCCCCCTCCCCCCCCACACACACACACACAAACTCCAGCCCAGCCCAGCCCAGAGTATGAGTGGGTGAATGGCTGGGTATGTGTTGATAATATGGGTGGGTGAATGGGTGGGTAATATGGGTAGTCTATTGGCACCACTTTGGACCTCGTGCAGTAAGTATTTACCCCCCCCCCCCCCCCCCCCCACACACACACGCACACACACACACAAACTCCAGCCCAGCCCAGCCCAGAGTATGAGTGGGTGAATGGCTGGGTATGTGTTGATAATATGGGTGAGTGAATGGGTGGGTAATATGGGTAGTCTATTGGCACCACTTTGGACCTCGTGCAATAAGTATTTACCCACCCCCCCCCCCCCCCCCCCCCTCCTCCCAAACCCCAGCCCACCCCAGCCCAGAGTATGAGTGGGTGAATGGTTGGGTATGGGTTGATGATATGGGTGGAGGAATGGGTTGGTAATATGGGTGAGCATGGGTGGGTGAATGGGTGAGTGGGTATGGGTGTGGGTATGGGTGGGTGGGTGGGGTGGGGGGGGGTGGGGGGGGTATGTCCCCAGCCCCCCACCCCACCCCACCCCACCCCACCCCAATCCAGAGGGGGTGCAGAACTGATTTTTGACTATCACACAATCCCTATGTGGGAATTCCGAGGATGCCATTATGTGCGCCATACTGTAAAACCCCAGAATCCATATAATGTTTTTCAAAAAGGGGTTATTTTTATTGAAGGGGGGGAGGGGGGGGGGGGGAGGGGTCAGCCCTCCCCAGATGTTTTAGGCATGGTGAGTAGGGGACGGCATGTATAGATCTACATTGCCCAACATATAGATATATATAGATCTGTAAATAGCAAAATATATCTGTATCTGGTATAAGGGGGGGGCAAGAATAAAGTTTGCAGACCGCATGTTCGGAAATTGTTTCCCCCCCCCCCCTGATCACCCAATCCCCCCCCCCCCCCCCCCCCCCCCCCCCCCCCCCCCCCCCCCCCGAGGCTTCATATCTGGACTCCCAGACAGTATTACATAGTGAAAGGGGTCCATGAGCATCATCTCGTCAAGACCTTTCAACCATAAAAAAAATCAAGTTTGGACAAAGTTATTCAGGTTTTAGTATTTGTACAACTTTCTTGGGTAGCTCAGTAGTCCGCGCCCTTGGAGGAGATCACCCAGGTATGAAAAGGACTGAAGGCGTTATTTGTCTGTCTATCTATCATTATCACCATCATTATCATGGTTTTATTTGATTCAAATTGTATACTAGAGCCTGAGGGTCTGCGCGGGTGTGGTGGTGGTGGTGGTGTGTTGTGTGTGTGTGTGTGTGTGTGTGTGTGTTGGGTGGGGGGGGGGGGGGGGGGGGGGGAGGAGTGTGTGAGAGGGGGGGGGGGGGGGGGGGGGGGGGGGGGGCTAGACCCCAGGCTAGACTGCATTAGGAACCTCGTCAGGGCCCAGAATTCAGAACGCGCATACGAACGCGTTGCGCGTGCGCGTTTTTCAGCCTAACTGCCGCTCGTGCGTCGCTGGGCGCGAAGGTGTAGGTGATGTCCAGCCTGGCATCCTGCCTGGATGTGCCTTCCTGGGCACCCACCTATTGAAATTGAAATTGTTACATCCGTGTAATACATTTACTCAGGACGTGAAGTTAAGGACACCATAGCGTAAGCCGGAGCTAGCTATAGTCACCGTAGGACCACCACATTGAAAAGGTTCACCGCCGATGCAGGCACCGTTGGCCACATTATGCCAGTGCTCCGTACTACGGGGGGGGGTTACCCCGGTTTGGGAGCACCAACACAAAGTGACTGGCTAGACTGAAAAATTAGGGGGGGCACGGTCTGTGTGCTAGTCCCCGGGTATCGACCCGGGGTGTGCTTCCATAAAGCGTCTGCACTGTAAAATACTTCGAAAGCTAGAAATAGAGTGGGAGTGGACTGTGTCCGCAAGTTTAAGGGCACACAGTCTGTCAAGTCCAAGCGTAGCCATAGAAGTCAAAAAAGAGGTTGGGATAGTACCCGTTGTTCCAATTGTAATAACTACGTAGTGAACAAGATATCCAGCCGATTGGAGGCCATCCACTAGTCTAGCATGCTGGGCATGTTTAGTGATAAACTTGGTAGCATGGTTGGTATCAGAGCAGTAGCCAAGCTCAAGGAGCCAAATTTATTTATCTTTTAGGACGGTAGGAGAGTCTATGTCAGGTAGGATGGCAAGGTCAGGTCTCATTCTCCTCCAGTCCTCTTTAGTAATAGAGGAAGGGCGTAGCCAGTCAGGGAGGCGTTTGCCTAGGACCCCCCTGGGGAGGTCCTCTTCCTTGCCAGCGTCCATAATCATTCTGCGTGAGCCCAGGTCTCCAGTGCAGATGGCCTTGTGGATGAGTCGCTCTGCGGCGTCATGTCTCTTGATATAGAGCCCCTTGAAAGTCTGGTGTGAGCAGCCCGCCAGAATGTGGCCCGCTCCGTCCTCACAGGTGCGGCAAATGGGGCATAGAGGGTTTGTGGGCGGGTGGGTGTTGTTAATATAAGGAAGTTTCCACCGGAATGCAAGTTTACGGTTCCACAGTCTACCCCAGCGGGCTTTAAGGATGTGGAATTTAGTTTTATGTTGGATGAGGGTAGAGGACCGAAAATTATTACTTGCATGAGGAAGTTGGTGAGGAGTGTTATCGGCCCAGGTGGTTGCGTAAATCCCTTTAAGCGGGTATTGGCCAAGGTGGCAGCTAGTGGGTAGGTTGGAGCTGATGCCCTGTGTGAGGTTAGGTTCTTCACCAATTACACACTGGGTTTAACTGACCAACGATTGCAGCTTCGTACTCGTCTCGTCGAGCCCTTCTCGATGGTGCTCTTAACGCTCAAAAATTCGCACTGGCAAGAAAGTTACACGAAGTACAAATAAAGTTGGGAAACGGTCGGACACCCCCCCCCCCCCCCCCCCCCCCCCCCCCCCCCCCCTCTATCTCGGCCGTCCTTGGGTGTATCGACTTGATTTTTTTGTATCGACTATTGCTCGAGGTTTTCTATCCATATCGAACATGCGGTACGATATCTTTTTTCTTGCCCCCCCCCCCCCCCCCCCCCCCCTCGATCTGGTATATCAGTACCTCAAGGAGGCCTCTGAAAAATCTGGGATTTATTTTATTTGTAGTCTGCATCATATTAAGGTGCCTTGTGCCTTCAAAAACAATACAGGATTTATTTCAAGTTCAGTAATCTCTTGTGAAGCTTGCTCCCGGCGCCGTCACATACTAAACGGTCACGATAGCCTCGAAACCAACCCAGTCCTAGCCCCCCTACCCCCATCATCAGTTCATCACCATCAGCAGTTCAGCATACATAAGGTCCTAAAAAAGTCTTTAAACTGTCTAATTTTTGCAGCTTCTGGGCAGCTCCCCTGGCTGGCTATTCAGCCAAAACTAACGCAAGCTAGTGCACAGGGAGCTGCGTAAAAGCTGCTACTGGTTGCTGAACAGTTCATCATTATCATCAATTCATCATCATGCCGCGATTGCTTCGCTAGGGTAGTAGACTAGTAGGGTTACATAGACACATTGTGAAGTCGCCCTGAATCATCCCCTTAAGGCCATAGGCTGATAAGGGCTGTCCAGGTCCAGGTCCACAACGCAGCCGGCTCGGTTCGATGAGCCCCCTTGGCTTGCATGCCTTCATGTGCGCGTTCCTCGAGTTGCTGATGTTGTTGGGACCGACGCCAATGTCACAAGCGCGACAAAACAACAGGCAAGGTCCACCTTCTTCAACCCGCGCATCGAAGTTTGCTCTCCAGTTAGAAGCCAGTGGGGCTTTCTCGAGAATGGCCAAGACAGATGCAGGTGACTTCCGTTCGCTCTTATAACTTTGTTAGCCGCCTTCATTCAGAAGGCTATTTGCCGTTTTCATTTGGAACAGTGCGAAGAAAGCGAATAGCAAGTTGGAGGAACAGTCGACGGCCCAAACTGCCCATATAGATCTACACATATATATCGGGACTGGGGGGGGGCGTTGGACAAGGGACATCGATAGATCTATCGGCTTTGCGAATATAGATCTATATATATATATAAATAGACCGATATATCTATATAGATCTATCGGTCTTTGCCTCTCCCTAATGGTTAAAAAAACTATTCCTGCTCGGGCAAGCTGGGAGGAGGACCCATACTTCCTGTGTGTCCATGTTTAAAACCCTAAACCCTAAACCCTGAACCCTAAACCCTACTCCCTCAACTGTTCCTGCTCAGGCAAGCTGGGAGGAGGACTTGACCCATGCTTTCTGTGTGTCCATGTTTGAAACCCTAAACCGTAAACCCTAAACTGTACTCCTCAAACTGTTACTGCTCAGGCAAGCTGGGAGGGGGACTTGACCCATGCTTTCTGTGTGTCCATGCACCAATGCAAACGAGTGGCGGACATGGTCCGAGACCTAGCTGCCGACCTCAAGCCCAGGGCTCCTAAACGAGTGGCAGGCGCAGATTTTGAAACCGGTCACGTCCCAAGAAGCAGATTGTGAAACAGGACACCCCAAGCCAGACCAAGCCAGACCAAGCCAGACCAAGCCACCTCAAGCCAGACCAAGCCAGACCAAGCCACACCATGCCAGACCAAGCCAGACCCACAGCCACCCCAAGCCAGACCAAGCCACCCCAACCCAGACCAAGCCACCCCAACCCAGACCAAGCCAGACCCACAGCCACCCCAAGCCAGACCAAGCCAGACCAAGCCACCCAAGCAAGACCAAGCCAGACCCACAGCCACCCCAAGCCACCCAAGCAAGACCAAGCCACCCCAAGCCACCCCAAGTCACCCCAACCCAGAACCACAGCAACCCCAAGCCAGACCAAGCCAGACCCACAGCCACCACAAGCCAGACCAAGCCAGACCAAGCCACCCAAGCAAGACCAAGCCAGACCCACAGCCACCCCAAGCCACCCAAGCAAGACCAAGCCACCCCAAGCCAGACCCACAGCAACCCCAAGCCGGACTAAGCCACCCAAGCCAGACCAAGCCACCCCAAACCAGACCAAGCCACCCAAGCCAGGCCCGCAGCCACCCCAGGCCAGACCCACACCTACCCCAAGCCACCCCAAGCCAGACCCACAGTCTCCCCCACTTTTCCTCTCCCTGCCCCTCACCCCACCCCATCCACACACAATCTCTTTCTCCCCCCTCCCCCCCCCCCTCTAGCCATCCCCACCCAGGGTGGGCCACCCTCCCCCCTCCGCCCTCCCCCCACACTCTCCCTTACCCCAAGTGCTAACACGCACACATGCCCCCCTTCTCCCTACCTCATCCCCTTCACTTCGAAGCGATCAATTTATCTACATGTATCTGATACAATAGTAAAAGCTTTCAGAGATTGGATGAGGGGAAGAGGAGAAGTCAAGGATGAGAAAAAGTAGAAACACAATTTCTTTGACATCCCCTAGATACTGGTACATACAATTAACTAGAATGACCGCCCCGCTCAGCTGGCTTTTGGTATTGTTTGTTGATTTGCGAGTTGTAGATTTGCGAGTTGCGAGTTGTTGAGTTGAGTTGCGAGTTGTTGAGTTAAGTTGCGAGTTGTTGAGTTGAGTTGCGAGTTGTTGAGTTGAGTTGAGTTGTTGAGTCGCATGTTGACATCCCCTAGATACCGGTAAATAAATAAACAAGCAGTGAGAACAAGATCGGGTGCTGCAAGGGACATGAAAATGGCAGGGTTTACCGACATGCAAAGGATTATTTAATCGGATTGCTACGTTACAATTTGATTCTCTGGGGAGCATTGAGGAACATAATTCACGAATACCGGTAGTGAGAGCAGGATCGGGCTCAGGTAACGTCCTTATTTGACCCAATAACCCCCCTTGTGAGGTTGGTCGGATATGTGCGTCTGTTTCCTTCTACGGGCTCATACGAATCTTCCTCTTAAGGTATTTGGTATAGGCCAGTGATATTCCTAACCACATGTTAGCATACGTCATTTCACATTGTGCATCACTTCCAGCGTCTTTCAGATGATCAAATGGACGTTTAAATGGTGCTCACTGCAAAAGATTTAGTGTACCCGCATGCAGCCCCCACGACCACCACCACCACCACCACCCACCCACACAGACACTTAAAGAAATGCACACGACCCCCCCCACACACACTATAGGCCCTGGACTGTAACATACAGGTTATTGGTGGCTTTCAGAAGTGTGTATCCGGGAGGGCATGTTACTTTCTTTGTGGTGTTTCCAAATATCGTATAATCGACTGTATCATAAGCTTGGCTGAAATATATGAACGCAAAAAACACTTGTTTTTTGTTGTTCTCCGTAGAGAACATGGATGAGCTGTCTCATATAGTCGTAATGGACATGGGCAGGAGAGTGTTGCGATCCGGGTATAAACCGAATTGTGCTTCAAGGATTTCCCCCCTTTCACACACCACTCTATCTTCTAAACTCGTGCGATTTTCCCTTATTTGGATTCATCATTGATTTACATTTTTACTGTAGCACGAAGTCAGGGCCCCCGTCGATAAAACGATTGTTTGGGGGTTCAGTTCATCAGTGATTTTTCGTTTTTAAGCCCCTCATGTCATGGTTGGGCGAGTCCTTTAAGCCTATTTGGTCTACCTCTGGAGTGTAACGACTGACTAACACCACTCTGTCTCCGACTCTCGAAGAACATTGGCACTGAATTAGGCAATGCAGGGTTGGGGCTCACTGCCAGGGTACCCGAATGAAAAACATCTTCAGATTTTTTGAAGATGAAGAGGGATAAGCCCCATTAAAATGTCCGTTCGTTCGTCCGTTCGTCCGTGTGTCACCAACCACATTTTCAGGTTTTATGAAAAACATTTTTTTTCAACATTCTATATTTTTGATGAATTATAAGACTTATTTATACCAGACAAACTCTCACCAGAGCACATATGAGCATCGCAATTCACGAAAAGGAGCTCGGGTTGGGCCAAAAAGCTACAATTAACGGTTAACAATTTGATTTCAGGGTGTTTTAAGCTAACATTTAAAATTTAAACAAATTGAACATGTGCGGATACATAGGTTTGGGAACAGAGTAGTCGTCAAAAATTCGAGGCGAAACATGTACGCATCACAATGGACGAAACAATCCCCTAGGGCACTTATAATTAGCCCTCGGACCCGTGCGTGGGGCAGGGGCGGTGGCCACCGGGCGGGGGCGGGGGCAGTGGCTGGGCCGGGGCCGGGGGCCGGGGCGGGGGCGGGGGCGGGGGCGGGGGCCGGTGGGCGGGGGCAGTGGCGGGGACAGGGGCAAGCCACGCCACCTGCCGCTGGCCCAAAACCTGTTCAGGAGGACGGGACATACCGTTCACGTCTGGGCTGGGCCGAAACATGCAATACCTTGTACAAATTCCGTAAAATCAACCAGACACCTGATTGGCCTCATTTTTCTTGCATCAAATTCTTAAAAAAAATCAATCTACATACATGCATTTCATTATATTACAGAAACGTTCAATACTGCTTAAAAATCAACAACCCTTCAAAAACTCTCTTTTTCGTCACTTTATAGTTAACAATGCTAAATCATCAATCGATTCATTGGAATTCAATTATTTTAAAGCCTCCAGGCGCCCTTCGAATTTAATACAATTCGAATTGATACAGTTTAAAGCAATTACATGCATTCAAATCACGTAAATTAAATTAAATGGAAAGGAATACATCGAATTAAAATAACACAACATTAAATACAATTCAATTAAATTAATTAAAATACATTATGTTAAGGATCCGAATCATTTCATTCGGGACGCGCCTCCAGGCGCCCTTAATTGTTCAGGATGCTGCTCCCTGCCTTGCAGACGCAACGTGGGGGTGGGGGGGTACGTCTTCATAAACAGATTTGGGGGGTCCCCTGAAGAACCCTAGTCACCGCCAACATTCTGCAATTGTTTGGACATGCAATTCGTTCTTCTAATGGAGGGGATAATTTATATCATTCCTCCATATATCAGGTACCGACGTACCGTATTCAGTAAGGCTTCGTCGGCAGTTCGGCACATAAAAAAAACGCATGATGTTAATCTTTAACGATTCCAGAATCACGTACTTGACACACTCGATATTTCCCTGGGACAATGGCTCGCTCCCATAGTCCCATCTACCAGTTATTCAGTTCCAGGCAGTTGGAGAAAGTTCTGAATCTGGCCATATTACAAATCCCTTCGTGGGGTAGTTCTCTGATGACTCAATGAGATAATGAGGTAGCTCAGGTTTACCACACTCATCCCATGACGAGGACATCCAAATACCGTACATAGCATTATTTCTTCCCTGTAACCCTGAGCTGTCATCTCTACGGCCTTAATCTGATGACTTGGCATCGTAGTAAAAGAAACCAGGGTTCCACAAGGGGGGGCTTCCAACGATCGGTTGACGGTGAGCAACTGAGCATCCCAGAGTTGGCTGAAGAACCACGTAACAATTCAATTCAATTCAATAAATAAATAGTACGCCTTATTACGAGGTTAGGTTAGATTAGGTTGCATCTCAGGACGCAGAGCTGGGGGTCCTCATGAACCCTGGTCCCCAAGGTGTAAGCCCATGTGAGTTTTTCTCATATCTCATGTGAATACGGTAGGTAGTCATCAAAACTCATCACATTGGGTTCTGTTTTCAGTTGGGCCCCTTCACAAGTAATTTATTGATGTGGAGCATGGCCATCCTTTTGCTAGCTGCTCCTTGTATTCCCAGGACGCCTCAAGTTTGATGTGACTTGGCTATTTACATGCCACACACACATCTTGGCTGAAATATTTGAACATAAAAGTGAACGGACCAAGTTTCAAGCTATGTTTGAGTGCGCATGTGGCATATTGGGGGATGAATGAAGTACACATCCATAGGGGGTAGAGCTGCTAGGTGTGCACCAGGGTACTTCAGGAGGACCTCCAGCTCTGCTGCCTGAGACGCAACCAGTTGTATGTAAATTGTATGCATCCCTGAGGTGTGCACGTCCGGGCCAAACGCCCCCCTTCTCAAAAAGTTCCCACATGCGCCCGCCCGGAATCGAACACGGGTCGTTTTGGCGAGGTGCCCCAAACCTCCCGACCATGAGACCAAGCTCCGAAACCAAATGTGGTACATGTGGAATACATGTTGTGTGATTGGGGAATGTAAGGAGTCGTATGCGTCTTACACTACATACTCTGTATGTGTGGAGGGGAGGGAATTATTAGAACATGTGCGAAGCAGGGGTGATAATGATAATGATAACGACTGATGGGGCGTGGTATTAAGGGAGCTCCGTCTTACGGCGGTAGGGAAACGGCTGCTACTTTACCTGGACAAAGCTGCAATGGCGGTTGACAGCGACCGCGAACACTGAATCGCACCTGTGGAGATTCGAACCCGTCACCTTCTTTGTTCAAGGAGCTCTGCTATTGAGCCATTCGTTGAAACGGGGATTGGGCGTGGGTAGGAGGTTAGAGGAGGGTAGGCGTAAATTGAAAATTAGCACGCCATGCCACAGGTGTGAGATTGAGGGAAGCCTTCCATTTGCATGCATGCGTACATACTGGAGGATAGCTACCATGTTGGGTTTATTTGGTTTCGCAAGCCCTCTGCGCCTGAGTTTGGACTACCAGGAGGGTAGGCGTATACTAGAAGTGGCGGCCCGTTGGTGGTGGGTTCTTCGGCCGCGTGGCAGTGGTGGCCAGGTGGCTGCCAGGTAGCCTCTAGCCTACTCGACCTACACCTGGAATGTAACATAACATAACAGGTGGCTGCAAAAGCTCACACGCCAGGTGGCGGTGGGTTGGGAGAGTCCCTTTTGCCTATTTGGCCTACTCCTGGACTGCAGCACAACATTACAGGTGGCTGCAAAAGCTCACACGCAAGGTGGCGGTGGGTTGGGAGAGTCCCTTTAGCCTATTTGGCCTACTCCTGGACTGCAGCACAACATAACAGGTGGCTGCAAAAGCTCACAAGCTAGGTGGCGGTGGGTTGGGCGAGTCCCTTTAGCCTATTTGGCCTACCCCTGGACTGTAACATAAAATTACATAGCATAACAGGTGGCTGTAACAGCTCACAAGCCAGGTGGCGGTGGGTTCTTCTGATCTTCATCCCAAAGGCCTAGTGGAAAGTGGCCCAACTGTTCTTGTCCCAACTGCAGCAGCACCCCTCTTTCTTGACCAAGATAGGGCGACAAGTAGCAGAGCTGCAGAAAATAGGCAGGGGTACGTGATGGTGCAAAAATGAGTACGTGGGTTTGAATGGACCCCTTGCTTAACATACACGTGTGTATTTTTACAGTCCAGGGGTAGCCAAATAGGCTAAAGGGACTTGCCCAACATTCAAAACAGGAACGGCAGCAGTGTACTTCTTAAGCACGATTAATCGTGCACACATTATTATTAACGTTTATTTGCGAAATGGCCCATCGTTTTCTCAGGTCTGGGTAACGTTTTCGAGCTCGCGAAATGTTGGCAAATGTTTTGTCCAAAAACATTAGGAAACAGTGAATGGGAGTTAAAAAACAAGCACTGGTGAACTGAACAGCTATAAATCGTAATCGGTAATACAAACTACCGCTGAGTCCAGCTGGCTTGGACCAAGCGCACGACCAGGGTACTTCCATAGACCAAATTGGCCAGCGCTTTAGCGCACTTGAAAAATAAAAACTGCGCTTTGTAGTGAAAAAAGCGCAAAAATTGCATGCTGCGCCCACAGGGGGTTGCAAAGAACTGCGCGAAACGCGCAGTGGGGCTCAAAAAGGCAGCGCGCCAGCGCGCAAAAGCGCGCGCTTGGAAGTACCCTGCACACGACTGCAAGCAGATAAAAACTGGGTTCAATTTTAATCAACATAATATAACTCAGACTGGTGTGCAGCAAGGGACTACACACTTACTATTAAATGACCATGACCGAGACCATTACTATCAAATAACCATGACCGAGAAAAAATACTATGAAATGACCATTACAATTAAATGACCATGACCGAAACCATTACTATCAAATAACCATGACCGAGAAAGAAATACTATTAAATGACCATTACAATTAAATGACCATGACCGAGACCATTATTATTAAATGACCATGACCGAGAACATTACTATTAAATGACCATGACCGAGACCATTACTATTAAACGACCATGACCGAGACCATTATTATTAAATGACCATGGCCGAGACCATTACTATTAAATGACCATGACCATCCATACATGAAGGTTCTTAAATCAGGTTTAAACCGCACATATATGAAGGTTCTTAAATCAGGTTTAAAACCGTACATATTTCTGATATATAAAGATTCTTAAATCAGGTTTAAACAAACCAAGTATGAAGGTTCTTAAATCAAGTTTAAACAAAACTAAAACAACTAATGCCCGTCCCACCTTAATTCTGGGGTTGATCTTGAGGTACACGGGCCCTTCTACTGTTGCAAGGCTTGTAGCATTAGGCACCTGCGAAGTCAGGACAAGGGTCTTACATGAGGTGTATGTGGTGGGTGTCTGCACATTTGTATACAGTCTAGTATGTGTGTGTGTGCGTGTGTGTTTTGCATGTGCGATTCTGGGGTTGATCTTGAGGTACACAGGACCGTTCACTGTTGCAAGGCTGCTAGCATTAGGCACCTGGTTCCTCGGAAGTCAGGATAAAGGGTCTTACATGTGGTGTGTGTGGTGGACGTGTGTACATTTGCATACATTTTGGTATGTGTTTGTGTGTGTGTGTGTTCCGCATTTGCGTTTATTGGCTTGATCTGAAGGTACACGGAACCTTCTACTATTGTGCACCAGGGAATTCAGGGTAAAGGGTCTTACATATCACATGTGGTGTGTGTGGTGGGCGTGTGCACATTTGTATACCTTCTGGTATGTGTTTGTGTGTGTGTGTGTTTCACCTGTGTGCTTCTGGGGCTGATCTGAAGGTACATGGGACTTTCTACTGTTGCAAGGCTTGTAGCATTAGGAACCTGGGAAGTCAAAACGGAGGGCCTGGCATATGTGCTGTGTGGGTGGTGTGGGTGGTGGGCCTGCGTACATTTGTATACCTTTTGGTATGTGTGTGTGTGTGTGATTCACATGTGCCATTCTGGATTGATCTTGATGTACACGGGACCTTCTACTGTTGCAAGGCTTGTAGCATCAGGCACCTGGGTCCTCGGAAATCAGGATATAGGGTCTTACATGTGGTGTATGGGGTGGGCGAGTGTACATTTGTATACATTTTGGTATGTGTTTGTGTGAGTGTGTTTCGCATTTGCGATTCTGGGGTTGATCTTGATGTACACGGGACCTTCCACTGTTGCAAGGCTTGTAGCATTAGGCACCTAGGAAGTCAAAACGGAGGGCCTGACATATGTGCTGTGTGTGTGGTGTGTGTGGTGGGCGAGTGTATATTTGTATACCTTTTGGTATGTGTTTTTGTGTGTGTGTTTCGCACTTGCCATTCTAAGGTTGATCTTGAGGTACACGGGACCTTCTACTGTTGCAAGGCTTGTAGTATTAGGCACCTGGGTCCTCGGAAATCAGGATATAGGGTCTTACATGTGGTGTATGGGGTGGGCGAGTGTACATTTGTATACATTTTGGTATGTGTTTGTGTGAGTGTGTTTCGCATTTGCGATTCTGGGGTTGATCTTGATGAACACGGGACCATCTACTGTTGCAAGGCTTGTAGCATTAGGCACCTAGGAAGTCAAAACGGAGGGCCTGACATATGTGCTGTGTGTGTGGTGTGTGTGGTGGGCGAGTGTATATTTGTATACCTTTTGGTATGTGTTTTTGTGTGTGTGTTTCGCACTTGCCATTCTAAGGTTGATCTTGAGGTACACGGGACCTTCTACTGTTGCAAGGCTTGTAGTATTAGGCACCTAGAAAGTCAGGATAAAGAGTCTTACATATGTGTTGATCCTGTGTGGTGTACGTACATTTGTGCGTGCTTGCAGTGGTGTCTGTATTTGTGTTTGTATGTGCGCGAGTCTACTTGTGTCTGCCTGCCTGCTTGTGTGTATGTGTGTATGTTACAGTCCAGGGGTAGGCAAAATAGGCTAAAGGGCCTGCCCAACCATGATAGGAAGGGCTTACAAAGAAAAAGCATTGATGAACTGAACCCCAAACAATCGTTTTACCAGCAGAGGCCCTGAGTTTGTGCTATAGTGATAATTTAACACATTCAAACAACAAATACAAATACACAAAATGAAAATTCATACGCCTTGCCACGGGGCATGAGGTTGAAGGAACCTTCCCATTCGCTTGCACTGAGGAATGTTACTGTGATGGGTTTTGGTTTCAGTGATCATTTAATCCTGCTTACCACCTGCTACTGTTTCTTTTTGGGGCTACGCATGGCAGCTTCCAGCCAGCTTCACTAGCCAGCCACTGGGTCCAGCCCAAATCTTTCAGATGCACTAGCTAGCTGCAGGTTTGGCCCAAGGAGTGGGGAAGGGATCTGCCTAGAAGATACTACACACAAATTAGGCCCAAGGAGGGGTGAAGGGATCTGCCTAGAAGGTACTAGAACTAGATTTGGCCTAAGGAAGGGGCTAGGGATCTACCGAGAAGGTGCTACATGCAGGTTTGGCCCAAAGAGGGGGGAAGGGATATGCCTAGTAGGTGCTACACATAGGTTAGGCCCACGGAGGGAGGAAGGGATCTGCCTGGAAGGCACTACAAGTAGATTAGGCCCAAGGAGGGGGGAAGGGATCTGCCTAGAAGGTACTAAACGTAGCCCAAAACAGAAGCAGTGCGTGCCTTCTTTAGGGAAAGAGAAGCCTGGGTGTGGAAAAGGTAATAATACAAATAATAGAATCATAATAATAAAAAATAAAAAAATCATCCTTTGTCCAAAATATACTGAGTCCCTAGTTAATCAGCCATTCTACTAAACATTTACACATTTTCTCTGCCATTGAAAATTAAAGTTTCAAAATATATTAACGTTTCTCTTGGGGTAACCCGGGGTGGCATATAATTCAAAGTTGTATATTTCACGTTTGTTGTCGGACGAATATAAGGTTGGCGTTACACATTTGACTTTTGCTTTTAAGGTTGGCGTTATACATTTGTTTTTTGCTTTTAAGGTTGGCGTTACACATTTGACTTTTGCTTTTAAGGTTGGCGTTACACATTTGACTTTTACTTTTGAGGTTGGCGTTGCAAATTTGACTTTTGCTTTTAAGGTTGGCGTTACACATTTGACTTTTACTTTTAAGGTTGGCGTTACACATGTAACTTTTACTTTAAAGGCTGGCGTTACACATTAGGCTTTTGCTTTTAAGGTTGGCGTTACACATTTGACTTTTACTTTAAAGGTTGACTAACAGCAATTCAATATCAAACTCCAGGGCACCAGTCATGCAGGGCTCTCAGTCCCATTTGTCGAACTCACTCCTTGTTCTTAGAAACCATGAGCTCGATATCAAACTCTTGGCACCACGTTCACCACTCACAACACTCACAACACTCCAATGAATAGCAAAAAACTCACACTCACAACAGGCAAAACACTAACTGCAATTCAATATCAAACTCCAGGCACCAGTCATACAGGGCTCCCACTCCCATTGTTTTGAACTCACCTTCTCAGGAACCATGTTCTCAATATCTAACTCCTGGAACCAGGCCCAACACTCCCAATATCTGGAAAACACTCACGTTCACAACTGGCAAAACACGCACTACAATTCAATATCAAACTCCTGGCACCAGTCACGCAGGGCTCTGACTCCCATCTTGTAACTACCTGTGACACATTTGTTTTCTTCCTATTTCCTTATTCCCCTTTGTCTCCTCTTCCCCTCGTTGTTCCCCCCCTTGTTTTTTCAACTTGGACTTGAAGTTAAACTTGGTTTCATACCTCCAGCCAGCGATTTGGCTGCTTGCCATTTTTTTTTAACACTCACCTTATTTTCAGAACCATGTACTCAATATCAAACTCCTGGCACCAATCGCGCAGGGCTCTGACTCCCATCTTGGGACTGCCTGCCACACGGATTTTCTTCTTCTTTCTTTGTTTGCCTTTTTCTCCTCTTCCCCTCGTCGTTTGATCGCCCCCCCCCCCCTTGTTACTTCAACTTGGACTTGAACTTGGTCACATAGCTTAAGCCAGCAATTTGGCTGCTTGCCATTTTTTTAACACTCACCTTGTTCTCCGGAATCATGTACTCGATATCAAACTCCTGGCACCAGTCGCGCAGGGCTCTGACTCCCATCTTCGAACTGCCTGCCATCATCCCAATCAAAACTCCGTACTCGCCGTCCTTATTCCACCCAGCGGGGGGGAAGGGCGTGTCGTACACAGCCTGCAAGGTTGTATGCGTGTATGACTGTATGAGTGTCTGTCTGTCTGTCTGTCTGTCTGTCTGTCTGTCTGCATGTATGTATGTATGTATGTATGTATGTATGTATGTATGCATGTATGTTTGTATGTCTTACCTTGGAAAGAAGGGACTGTTACCTGCGGCACTGCAGGGTACACAATGCACTGTTGTGGGTTTCTACCCTCGGTTTGAGCCCACAATCAATCCCAAAGCTTTCAGCTGCATTGAAATGCTCGGCATGTCAGCTTTCAGACGCGCTGGTTAGCTTCAGGTGGCTGGTTAGCTTGGGTTGGCTTGGCTTGGCTTGGCTTGGCTTGGGTTGTGTTGGGCTGGTTAGCTTCAGGTATGGCCCAAGGACAGGGAAAGGGAGCTCCCTAAAAGCTGCTATGAGTAGCTCCAAACGAAGCAGTGCCAGCTGCAGAGGCATGGCTTTTCATTTCTTTTATGAGAATCAGCTTCTATGCAGCTCTCCTGGCTTACTACACAGCCAAACCTAATGCAAAGCAGTGCACCTGGAAGCTGGCAGAATCAGATTTCCAGCTGGCTCAGAGAGCTGCCTAGAAGCTGTTGCTCGTAGCCCAGAGGCTGGCTCAGGGAGCTGCCTAGAAGCCTCTGCTCGTAGATTAGAGACTGGCTCAGGCAGCTGCCTAGAAGCTGCTGATCGTAGCCCAGAGACTGTCTCAGGGAGCTGCCTAGAAGCTGCTGCTCATAGCCGAAAAGAAAAGCCAGCAACAGGGGGTGAACAGCACTGTTTCATTTTTGGGCTACGCATGGCAGCTTCCAGCCAGCTCTAACAGCCAGCGAATGGATCTAGATGAAAGCTTTCAGTTGCATTGAAATGCCAGTAATGTCAACCTTGGGACGCACTAGCTAGCTACAGGTTTGCCACAAGCACGGGGGAAAGGAGCTGCCTAGAAGCCGCTACGCGTAGCCCAAGAATGAAACAGTGGCGGACAGCAGATAGGAAGGGCGGTCTTGCTAGACCTGGACAAGTCTTTAAGCTGGTTAGACAGCTTAAAGACCTTTAACCTGTTAAAGACGAAGGCCATGTAAAGACCTTCAACCTTGTAAGCTGGTTAGACAAAGGGACCTTTAACCTGGACAAGTCTTTCAGCTGTCTAACCAGCTTAAGCCTCTTTAGCTATTTACAATGGTCTAGTGGTAGACCAGATCGCTAAAGAATGAAGAGTCGGGGGTTCGATTCCCCCTTCGGTCGCTCTTGGCGTTGCAGGTCGTCGTCAAACGCGATGGTAGCTTGTCCAGTTGAGGTAGGAGACCGCTCCCCACCCGCGTACGACGGGCTCCCTTAACACCACGCCCCACCAGGCGTTATCGTTACCTTTTTAAACCAGCTTAGTATGCTTGCTGGTTTCTGTGGGTGCAACACGGGGGGGCTTGGAATTGGAGGACGGTGAGCAGCCCTGAGTTGGCTGAAAGACTATGTAACAATCCAATTCAAATTCAAATCGTGAGCAGCCCAGAGTTGGCTCAAAGACTATGTAACAATCCAATTCAAAACCAAATGGTGAGCAGCCCAGAGTTGGCTCAAAGACCGTGTAACAATTCAAATTAAAATGGTGAGCAGCCCAAAGTTGGCTCAAAGACTATGTAACAAATCAAATTCAAATCCAAATGGTGAGCAGCCCAGAGTTGGCTCAAAGACCATGTAACAATCCAATTCAATCTTGCTGTACCTCAGTCTGCTCCTCTCATCATTTCCCTTACTTACCTTTTCATGTATGCATGTTGTCACAGTCCAGGGGTGGTAGCCATTTAATTTAAATTAAATTAAATTAAATTAAATTAAAGGGACTTACCCAACCTTGACTAATCACCTACAAGGCTGCCCTTATCTTGTCCCTTGCCTCCCTAGTAGCAGTGTACTTATACTTAGATTATACTCACAACATACTCACAACATACTTACATCATACTTATATTATGATAGCCCACCTTCACCGCCGCCCTCATCTTGTCTCTTGCCTCCCTGGTAGCAGTGTAGTTACATTATACTTACAACACACTTATATTATGATAGCCCACCTGCACTGCCACCCTCATCTTGTCTCTTGCCTCCCCAGTAGCAGTGTAGTTACATTATACTCAGATTATGCTTCCATTATACTGACAACATAATTACATCATACTTATAATATGATAGCCCACCTTCAACACTGCCCTCATCTTGTCTCTAGCCTCCCTGGTAGCAGTGCTGATAGCCCACCTTCAACACTGCCCTCATCATGCCCCTTGACTCCCTAGTAGCAGTGCTGATAGCCCACCTTCAACACTGCCCTCATCATGCCCCTTGACTCCCTAGTAGCAGTGCTGATAGCCACCTTCAACATCCATCATCATGCCCTGCCCCATAGCGTGTGGTGCCTCTATGCCTTGACTCCCTTAGCAGCTGATACCCCCTTCAACATGCCCTTAGTAGCAGTGCTGAGTAGCCCACCTTTCACAATGCCATAATCATTGCCCCTTTTGACTCCCTAGTAGCAGTGCTGATAGCCCACCTTCAATATTGCCCTCATCATGCCCCCCTTGACTCCTAGTAGACAGTGAGATAGCCACCACATTAAACACTGCCCTTGTCATGACCTTGACTCCCTAGTAGCAGTTGTCTGTAGCCCACACTTAAACAAAGTGCCCTCAATCTGCCCCTTGATCCTAGTAGCGCAGTTGCTGATAGCCCATCCGTTCAACACTGCCATCATCAGCCCCTGAAATCCCTAGTAGCAGTGCTGATAGCCCACCTTCAACACTGCCCTCATCATGCCCCTTGACTCCCTAGTAGCAGTGCTGATAGCCCACCTTCAACACTGCCCTCATCATGCCCCTTGACTCCCTAGTAGCAGTGCTGATAGCCCACCTTCAACACTGCCCTCATCATGCCCCTGAATCCAGTAGCAGTGTGATAGCCCACCTTCAACACTGCCTCCTCCTGCCCCTTGACTACCTAGTAGCGGTGCTGATAGCCCACCTTCAACACTGCCCTCCATCATGCATCCCCTTAACTCCCTAGTAGCAGTGCTGATAGCCCACCTTCAACACTGCCCTCATCATGCCCCTTGACTCCCTAGTAGCAGTGCTGATAGCCCACCTTCAACACTGCCCTCATCATGCCCCTTGACTCCCTAGTAGCAGTGCAGTTACATTATAATTATAGTGTACTTCCATTATACTAACAACCTACTTATATTATGATAGCCCACCTTCACCGCCACCCTCATCTTGTCCTTTGCCTCCCTAGTAGCAGTGTATTTATACATAGATGATACTTCCATTATACTTACAACATACTTACAACAACTTATATTATGATAGCCCACCTTCACAGCCGCCCTCATCTTGTCCATTGCCTCCCTAGAAGCAGTGTAGTTACATAGTACCTATATTATACTTCCATTATACTAACAACATAATTACAACATACTTATATTATGATAGCCCACCTTCAACACTGCCCTCATCTTGTCCCTTGCCTGCCTAGTAGCAGTGTAGTTACTTGATACTTATATTATACATACAACATACTTATATTATGATAACCCACCTTCACAGCCGCCCTCATCTTGTCCCTTGCCTCCCTAGTAGCAATGTAGTCGTGCGGAGCCTTCTTGAATTCTTTGAGTGAGTAGTCCTTTAGCATCTTCCAAGTGCTCTCTATCTACAGGTGGCAATGGGTGGTGCAAGATTATGGGGATGTATGTTTTTGTGCATGTTCCACGTGCTCACTATCTATAGGTGGCAATGGGTGGTGCAAGATTATGGGGATGTATGTATTTGTGCATGTTCCACGTGCTCACTATCTATAGGTGGCAATGGGTGGTGCAAGATTATGGGGATGTATGTATTTGTGCATGTTCCACGTGCTCACTATCTATAGGTGGCAAAGGGTGGTGCAAGATTATGGGGATGTATGTATTTGTGCATCTTCCACGTGCTCTCTATCTACAGGTGGCAATGGGTTGTCCAAGATTATGGGGATGTATTTATGTGTGCATCTTCCACGTGCTCTCTATCCATAGGTGGCAATGGGTAGTGCAAGATTATGGGGATGTCTGTATTGTGCATGTTCCACGTGCTTTCTATCTACAGGTGGCAATGGGTGGTGCAAGATTATGGGGATGTATGTATTTCTAGGGAAAGGCGAAGTTAGTTAATATTAGTGAATGAATAATATTAGTGAAAGTTAGTTAATATTAGACGAAGGAGCCGTCTCACCAGAATTTTGAATTTATATGAAAAACTATTATTATTGTGACACTACAATAATATAAGTTAATAATAGTTTTCCAAACACTTATAGTAGTTGCCATTCCCTATGTTTTTGTGCATGTCCCATATGTCTTCAATCTATAGGTGTGGTAAAATAATACAAGTACGCAGCTTCACTCTGCCTTCCATTATGTTTCCCATCCAGGCGGTATTGGTTACAATGGGTGTCAATGAATGGTGCAAGATTATGTGGATGTATGTCTTTGTGCATGTCCTACGTCCCCTCAATCTATAGTTGTGGTGAAATAAAACAAGTATGCGACTTGACCCTGCCTTCCACCATGCCCCCCCCCCCCCCAACCCCTCCAACCCAACCCCCCTTGTTTCATGCCGTCCCAGTGTTGAATACCTTCCCCAAGTCCAGGGTAAGCCATTCTTGTACATTGTGGGAGAAGTAAACAAATACAAGTACGCGACTTCACCCTGCCTTACATCATGTTTTCCACCCAGATGGTTTTGGTTACAATAGGTGGCAATGGATGAAGCAAGATTATGGGGGCATATTAATAGATACATGTTACGCCTTATGAAGAGGCGTGAGTTTATGGGGGCCAGCATGTGTGCATGTACGTGTTATAGTTCGGGACCGACATATCATACGATGTTGGCCTAAGGCGAGTTTGATATCATAGGATATCATACAAACTGCATCATATGATTTTACATAAATGTTACATTTAGCCTAGCCAGGCCGCCGGCATCATATGATATCATATGATGACATGATATCATATTGCCGTTCCCTATGATAATATAATATATGTATCCAATGAGGTTAAAAGGACACACCCATCATCAAATAAACAAAATGAAAATATACTCTCCGGTGGGGTTGTTGACAAGCACCATACGATCCGGTCCCTAATAACCCCAATAGCGTGTGTTTGTATGAATGTGCAAGTGTTTGGGACTGTGAGATGATGTGTGAGCATTTGTATGTGTTTGTGTGGGTATTCTGCTATTATGTGTGATTTTTGTCGGCTTTGAGTTCTGTGTAAGCTTCTGCTTGTGTGCTTTGAGTTCTGTCTTAGCTTCTGCTTATTGGCTTTTCTTTTCCGCTACCAGTGGCATCTTCTAGTCAGCTCCCCTGGCTTGCTACCCAGCCAAACCAATAGCAACACAGTGTATCTGGAAGGTGACAATTTTTTTTGTCCAATACTTTTGAGTAATGTGGCTTAGCCCAGTGCATGAATCAGGGAACTGCCAAGAAGCTACTGCTTGTAGCGGAAAAGAAAAGCTATGCATGAGTCTGCCTACATGTGTGGTGTGTGTGCACAGCTACATGCCTACATGTGTGGTGTGTGTGTGCACAATTAAATGTCATAGTTTGTCTTTTTATGTTAGTGAGTGCACTTGTTTTTGAATACATACGTTGTGGTGGGTTGTTTGCATGTGCATGCGTGTGTATGTGTGTACAGATACAAGCACCTTGTGCGCATGCCGCTTTGTTCATTCTGCTTCTTGCACTGCCGTATCTTGTATGCTACCTGACATCTAAGTCTATGTGTGTGCATGTGGTAGTTTTTATGTTTTATGATAGGTTTCATGTGTGTCCAATGGTTGTGTGTGTTACTTTTTGTGTTTGTCTGGCATAACTCGTACCTCATCAGTGTTATCCGGTTGGACAGAGCACCGCATCTGCAATCGAGAGGAAAGGCGCATGGGCCGGGGAGCTACACATGGGCGTGAGGCGAACCTCCCCCCATGCACGCCACTTGCACAGCTATTCATTCTGATGTCCGATTAAAACTGAGATTAAATGCCCGATAGGATTGGCGGTTTGCGACCTGCTGTCTTGCGACACGAGGCTTTACGTAGGCTTCACGGTGCGAAGTTAAGACTGCCACGATAGGTGATAATGGATGTGATGGAAAAGAAAAGATAGGACTGACAGGATGGGCTAATGGAAACAGATCGCGCATGAAGAAAGGAAGACAGATCGGCTGTACCGTAGAAAGTACGATGCCAGGTCGGCTAACTCTGACACAACCTCCCAGACATTTCCCACCGATATTCAAACACCACCTACCAGCTTTCTCTTCCACGCCACAGCGCACTGCCGCTCAACCTTGGTGAAAGCGCGCCTACCAGCTTCTCCTTATCCTGCTTTTCCGACCGATTCTATCCCCACCCTGTTGATCTCGTCTACCTTGAAATCCACGTCCCTAGCCTGTTGCTACCCCGCTCCCTTGCAACGGGTCAACCAGCGTTCATAATTCAGATCGCTCTGCCTTTGAATTGCTCTCCAACCGAGCAACTTTCCCGCTTCTTCGCGATAATATCTTCCTAGCAGCTTTTTCGCTTGCTGTTAGAAGCGTCATCATGAGGCACGGGACAGCTGGGAAATTCCCACCCCAAAAATCCAGATCATATTTCAAGCTGCTGCTGGTGATCGCTTTCGCTGTGGGAATTCTAATAAGTTACACATTCATGTCTAGCAGCAGGACTTCTGAGGTTCAGAGGGTGAGGTTCCTGGAGGCTGCTCTGTACTCAGTACTTTATTATGCCTAACGAGTAGTTGACCCATAATGCATGAGGTACCTGAACTTCATCACTGCGTTGGAAACATGTGGAAGGTTCTTGAAGTGCTCAGTACTCTGAATATCCTGGCTGGTGCTTTTAATGAGGGAAAAGCGTGTTTGGTGCAAGTGATAGGCTCAGTTCATGTGCATTTGTGCAAATGCATGGCCAGGCACGCTTGTGGCATATGTCAGTGGATTAAAATGTTGCTAGGCCTTCTGCAACCTGGAACTAATGAGGCACCGGGGGAAAATGTAAACAGCATCATTGTCATCATCAGCATCAGCATCAGCATCAGCATCATCATCATCATCATCATCACCACCACCACCACTGATTGCATTTGGGATGGGACTGTACATGACCTTAATGGACGCCCAGCATTTGTTAAATTTCAGAAATAACGACCTTCATGTTTATAGTTCATGGGTTCAGGTCAGGTTGGATGTATGGCCTAAAGTGTTTGAATGGTCTACCTGACCTGTCCAACACTTAGGTCATACATCCAACCCGACCAATCCAACTGAGCAATCTCTTCTACTCGTCATCATCATCAGCAGCAGCAGCAGCAGCACCGTCGTCGTCCTCTTCCTAATCAGCATCAGCATCGCCCTCCTCCTCCTCCTCATCCTCCTCCTCTCATCCTCCTCCTCCTCCTCATCCTCCTCCTCCTCCTCCTCCTCCTCCTCCTCCTCCTCCTCCTCCTCATCATCATCATCCTCCTCCTCATCCTCATCCTCATCCTTATCATCATCATCATCATCATCATCATCATCATCATCATCATCATCATCCTCATCCTCAGCAGCAGCAGCATTGTCCTCCTCCTCCTCGTCCTCCTCCTCCTCCTCCTCCTCCTCCTCCTCCTCCTCCTCCTCCTCCTCCTCCTCATCATCATCATCATCATCATCATCATCATCCTCAGCAGCAGTAGCATCAGCATTGTCCTCCTCCTCCTCCTCCTCCTCCTCCTCCTCCTCATCATCATCATATTTAACTAACTGATTCTTGCATTCCCTATAACTGCAGTCATCCAGGCACACAAGCATTATTCATGGTGAGTTTGGTGTCCTGGGTCCGTGGGGAAGTATTGCTAGATTTGAAAGGTTATGGGTGCTGGTGGTGAGTGGCGGGTGCGGATATTTGTTGGGTGTGGTGTCTGGTGCGTGGTGGGTCTGTGTGGAAGTATTGGTGGATTTGGGGGGTTATGGGTGTCGGTGGTGAGTGATGGGGGGTGAGTGATGGGTGCTGGGTAGGAATTGGTACTGGGTACTGTCCTATGGAGTTTTGTGTCCCTCATATTTGGACAAATCAGCTGCCCATAACTGGTGGGATATTTACAGATATTTAGGCAGGTAAAGTACGATATTGTATGGATATATCGTATGTTATATACAAATTGTACAAAATTGTACAATACATCAATATATCGTGCGATATATTATGCAAGATCGCTGGTAGTCTTGGGAACCAGTACGATAATTACATCCCTATATATTTCGGTGTAGCACAGTGGACACTTACAACGATATTTACATCCCTAGATATTTTGGTGCAGCACAGTGGACAATTACATCGATATTTACATCCACAGATATTTCGGTGTGGCACAGTGGACAATTACATCGATATTTACATCCACAGATATTTCGGTGTGGCACAGTGGACAATTACATTCTATTTACATCCCTAAATTCGGTGTAGCACAGTGGAACAGTGCATCGATATTTGTGTCCCTACATATTTCGGTGTAGCACAGTGGATATTTACATCAACATTTACATCCCTTAATATTTCGGTGTAGCACAGTGGACAATTACATTGATTTTAACATCCCAAGATATTTCAGTGTAGCACAATGGACAATCACATCGATATTTACATCCCTAGATATTTCCGTGTAGCACTGTGGACAATCACATTGATATGTGCATCCCTACATATTGAGGTGTAGCGCAGTGGACAATTACATTCTATTTACATCCCTAAAGTCGGTGTTGCACAGCGGAACAGTACATCGATATTTGCGTTCCTACATATTTCGGTGTAGCGCAGTGGAAATTGACATCGATATTTACATCCCAAGATATTTCGGTGTAGTACAGTGGACAATCACATCGATATGTGCATCCCTACATATTGAGGTGTAGCGTAGTGGACAATTACATTGATATTTAACATCCCAAGATATTTCGGTGTAGCACAATGGACAATTACATCGGTATTTACATCCCTAGATATTTCCGTGTAGCACTGTGGACAATCACATTGATATGTGCATCCCTACATATTGAGGTGTAGCGCAGTGGACAATTACATTCTATTTACATCCCTAAAGTCGGTGTAGCACAGCGGGACAGTACATCGATATTTGCGTTCCTACATATTTCGGTGTATCGCAGTGGAAATTGACATCGATATTTACATCCCAAGATATTTTGGTGTAGCACAGTGGACAATCACATCGATATGTGCATCCCTACATATTGAGGTGTAGCGCAGTGGACAATTACATTCATATTTACATCCCTAGATATTTCGGTGTAGCACAATGGACAATTACATCGATATTTACATCCCTAGATATTTCGGTGTAGCACAATGGACAATTACATCGATATTTACATCCCTAGATATTTCGGTGTAGCACAATGGACAATTACATCGATATTTACATCCCTAGATATTTCCGTGTAGCACTGTGGACAATCACATTGATATGTGCATCCCTACATATTGAGGTGTAGCACAGTGGACAATTACATTCTATTTACATCCCTAAAGTCGGTGTAGCACAGCAGAACAGTACATCGATATTTGCGTTCCTACATATTTCGGTGTAGCGCAGTGGAAATTGACATCGATATTTACATCCCTAGATATTTCCGTGTAGCACTGTGGACAATCACATTGATATGTGCATCCCTACATATTGAGGTGTAGCGCAGTGGACAATTACATTGATTTTTACAGCCCTAGACATTTCGGTGTAGCACAGTGGACAATTACATCGATATGTACATCCTTAGGGTGTAGCACAGTGCCTTGCTCAGGTATCTGCTTAGAAGGTGTAAAGAAAAGCTGAAAATAAATAATATTCTCGGAGGGGGGGTCTGTCAGTCGAACGGACAACTGGGTGACCCTGGGGGCTCCCGCCCTCCAGAAGGGGGGGCTCCGCCCAAAAGCCCTGGATCGTCAAGATGTAATATGGTGTCTTAATTGGGGTTGATCCCAGCGCAAGCAAACGGACTGCCCCCCTCGACCTCATGCCTTGTCATATGCGTAACCTTTATTTTGTATATTGTGTAACATTGATTTAAATATGACGTATCATTTATTTATATAGGGCGTAACAGGGCGTAACATTGATTCAAAGTAGGGAGTAACAGTTATTTACATAAACCCTGTCCCCCTCCCCCCCCCCACACACTCACACAAATGTTCTCCCTGACCTCCCCCCCACCCCCCCACCCACACAAACACTTACACACAAATCCGCCCACATTCCCTGACCCCCCCCACCCCACCCACCCACCCATTCACCCACCCACACAAACACCCGCCCACACAAACACTAACTGACCCCCCACCTCTGGACAAGCAGCACGCAAGGATCTGGAAAATTCTCTTGAAGCAAAAATCTACAAAGATCAGCTTGAAGGAGGCAACGGCAATGGATTAGAGGGAAAACAGAAGGTGGGTCCGGGTTAATATGAATTTAATTCAATTGTAAGATATTTTCCAGCCAACTCTGGTCTGCTCACAGTCTTCCAATTCCAAGTTCCCGTGGAGAAGGTTGGTCCGGGTTCATATGAGTTTAATTCAATTGTTACATGTTTTTCAGCCAACCCTGGTCTGCTCACAGTCCTCCAATTCCAAGTACCTGTGGAGAAGGTTGGTCCGGGTTCATATGAATTAATTTGAATTATAACATATTTTTCAGCCAACTCCTGTCTGCTCACGGTCGTCCAATTCTAAGTCCCCGTGTGATAAATGGGTCTGGGTTCATATGAATTTAATTTGATTTAATTGTTACATGATTTTCAGCCAACTCTGGGCTGCTCACGGTCTTCCGATTCCATGTCCCCGTGTGATAAATGGGTCTGGGTTCATTTGAATTTAATTTGATTTAATTGTTATATGATTTTCAGCCAACTCTGGGCTGCTCACAGTCTTTCAATTCCATGTCCCCGTGTGATAAATGGGTCTGGGTTCATATGAATTTAATTTGATTTAATTGTTACATGATTTTCAGCCAACTCTGGGCTGCTCACAGTCTTCCAATTCCATGTCCCCGTGTGATAAATGGGTCTGGGTTCATTTGAATTTAATTTGATTTAATTGTTACATGATTTGTCAGCCAACTCTGGACTGCGCACTGCCTTCTTATTCGAAGCCCCCTGTGCGACACCCACAGAGAGCAGGTCTAGTCAGTTTATCACGTTTGACAGTTATGGTTTGAAGAGGTTTACGCAGACCCTGGTTTCGTTTTTCCTTTTTTCTTCAAGTCATCATTTCTATCAAGCGTGATAAGAAATTGTCCAGATCACTAACTAGCGTGTTTGATGAGACAGGGCCCATAATTATAGTTATTATAATTTGAATTGTAGAGTGCTTGGACTATAGCTTTGATGATATATGCGTTACACTAGTTACACTTAACTACCATTGCACTACACAAGCTGTACACAATGCATTCCGCCAGTTAATTGTAGGATTTGATTGTATTGTTGCATGAGTCTGTTATTAAATTAAGTGTAGTATTTAATTAATTAATTTATAGATTGACGTAAGTTATAATTGACTGAAGTTAATCTGTAAATTAATTAGTTAATTGTATTAATCCATGTAACAGTTAATTGTAGGATATGATCGGATTGTTGCATGGTTCCGATGACTGGGCTGGACCACCACACACGCCACCACCACCAACCTGATATAGCAGGGGCCCCCCTCACCCCCCCCCCCCCCCCCCCCCACACCCCCACACCCCCCCACACCCCCCCACACACACACACTCTGGAAAGCAGAGAGCATAGGTACCCACATCTGCACAGTGGGTCAAATAGAAATACGAGAACACACGGAGTATAGTATTTCCCCTGTAAGGGTGCATTTCCCTTATATTCTTTGATATTTCCTCTGTAAGGGTGCATTTCCCCTCCCTAGTAACGGGTATTTTCCCTGTAAGGGTGCATTCCCCTTATATATTTTGGTATTTCGTATGTAAGGGTGCATTTCCCTTATATTTTTTGGTATTTCCTCTGCAAGGGTGCATCCAGTAGAGCACCAATTTGAAGCCCCCCCGTGCGATACCCGCAGGAGGCAGAGATCGTAGGTAGCGATTGACTGGACTCATTTGTCCATTTGGAAATCCATGACGGGTGTGGCAGCAAAGAGCGGAATTGACCTTCTACCAACGCTACCAACACAACCCACCCAGCCCTTCTACCAACACTAACAACTCTAGCAACACACTGACTTTCAACCAACGCTACAACACACCCCCACCCAGACTTCTTACCAATGCTACCAACACCCACCCACCCAGACTTCCTACCAACTCTAACAACACAATCACACCCTGACCTTCAACCAATGCTACCAACACCCCCCCACCCAGACCTTCTACCAACGCTAACAACTCTACCAACACACCCCCAACCAGACCTTCTGCCAACTCAACCAACTCACGCACACCCATACCTTCTACCAATGCTACCAACACCCCCCCACCCAGACCTCCTACCAACGTTACCAACACACCCACACCCGACCTTCTACCAATGCTACCAACACACCCTCACCCACACTAACGCCAACACCGACACCAACACTACGCCACCAGCATTTGGACACCAACACCATGACACCAGCGCTTTCACTAACACCATGGCTATCACTAACACCATGGCTATCACTATCACCATGACACCAGCACTATCACCAACACCATGACAACAGCGTATCACCAACACCATGGCTATCACTATCACTATCACCATGACACCAGCACCATCACCAACACCATGACACCAGCACTATCACCAACACTTTAATCACAGGATGGATCGGTGATCATAACAAATGCTGCCCCGCGTGCTGGACAAGAGGACAAGTCCGCCACCAGTGAGTAAAATAATTACATTTTAATTTGAAATGTTACATGGTCATACGTGGATGTCATTTTTATTTAATTTCAATTTTAATTTGAAATGTTACATGGTCATACAAGGAAGTGCTGAAGAGGACAAGTCCGCCACCAGTGAGTAAAATAAATAAATAAATATTAAGCCTCATTACGAGGCGTGAGGTTGAGGGGGCCAGCCCGTTTGCTTGTACTGGGGCAAAACACCAATAGCAGCAAGACACAAATAAAATAAATAACATGCCTTGTAACGAGGCGTGAGGTTGAGGGGGACAGCCGGTTTGCTTGCACGGGGGCAACCGCCAATGCCAGTGAGTTGAAGTAGTCATAGGTGGAAGTCATTTTTATTTTATTTCAATTTTAATTTGAAATGTTACATGGTGATACGTGGAAATCATTTTTATTGTATTTCGATTTTAATTTGAAATGTTACATGGTGATACGTGGAAATCATTTTTATTTTATTTCAATTTTAATTTGAAATGTAACATGGTCATACGTGGAAGTGCTGAGCAAGAAGACAAGTCAGCCACCGGTGAGTAAAATAAACAAATAAATAAATTGGATGCCTTATAACAAGGCGTGAGGTTGAGGGGGCCAGCCCTGTTGCTTGCACTAGGGCAAACCACCAATAGCATTGAGAAATACATAAATAAATAGTACGCCTTGTTACGAGGCATGAGGTTGAGGGGGCCAGCCCGTTTGCTTGCACTGGGGCAACCACTAATACCAGTGAGTAAAAGTTATACCGGTGTAATTTTCTTCTCGAATTTATTAGCACCCCCTTGGAGTGGCCTCTGTTATTGATTAGTTAAGTAGTCACACGTGGAAGACATTTGTTTGCCATTTTAATTTGAAATGTTACATGGTCAGACATGAAAGTGCTGAACAAGGAGATGAGCGTGCCAGCAGTAAGTAGAAGTGCTAAATAGTTATAAATAGTCATACGTGGAAATCATTTTTGTTTTAGTTTTAATTTGAAATGTTACATGGTCAGGCGTGGACGTGCTGAACAAGGAGACAAGTCCGCCACCAGCGAGTAGAAGTTATAAGTAGTCATACATGGACATCATTTCAATTGTAAATTTAATTTGAAATGTTACATGGTCAGGCGTGGAAGTGCTGAACAAGGAGATGAGTCCGCCACCAGTGAGTAGAAGTTATAAGTAGTCATACGTGGACATCACTTTAATTGTAATTGGAATCTAAAATGTTACATGGTAATACGTGGAAGTCATATGCTGATATGCATGAGTCGTATGTATAAGTCAGAAGTAGAAGGCATGAGTATGAGGCTATACCTAAACCCCAAACCCTTAACCCTTATATTATAAGTATGCATTTGAGTAAACGTCTTCAGTAAAATATCCGAAGTGGAAGCATTTGAATAAGTCAGATATATAAAGTCGGAATTGGAAGTCATGTGTATAAGTTATAAGTACACGTGATTTCGGAGCTCATGTTCACTCTACAAGTGCTGATTTTGGTGTTTGTAGTGGTGGTAAAAGTGCTGATTTTGGTGGTTGTGGTGATGGTAACGGTGGTTGAAGTATAAAGGCGGAATTGGAAGTCATGTGTATAAGTAATAAGTACACGTGATTTTATAGCTCATGTGCGCTGTACGAGTGCTGCTTTTGGTGTCTGTGGTGATGGTGAAAGTGCTGATTTTTGTGGTGGTGGTGCTTTTGGTGGTTGTGGTGATGGTAACGGTGGTTGAAAGTGCTGTTTTTGGTAATTGTGGTGATGGTAACTGTGCAGGTGATTGTGGGAGAGGTGGCAGTGCGAGCCTGGTCACTTGCGTGCTCTCTCACCCCCCTCCTGCCCACCTCCACACCCGCCCTTGCATCTCCTCTCCTGCTCCCCCAGAGACTGAAGTCGAGGCTGTTAAATTAAAGAACAAGAACCTCGTCATATACTCACTCCCCACTCTTGCATCCCCTCTCCTGCATTCTGGAGACTAAGCCAAGGCTGTTAAATCAAACGCCAACCTCCAACCTCATCCTGCACTCACCCTTTATGGGGCATAGCCCTGCTCCTCACCCCCCTCCTGCCCACCTCCACACCCACCCTTGCATTCCCTCTCCTGCTTTCCAGAGACTGAAGTCCAGGCTGTTAAACCAAACGGCAAGAACCACCTCAAGCACTCCCCCTTTATGGGGCATAGCCCTGCTCCTCATCCCCCTCCTGTCCACCTCCACACCCACCCTTGCATTCCCTCTCCTGCTTTCCAGAGACTGAAGTCCAGGCTGTTAAATCAAACGACAAGAACCACCTCATGCACTCGCCCTTTATGGGGCATAGCCCTGCTCCTCACCCCCCTCCTGCCCACCTCCACACCCACCCTTGCATCCCCTCTCCTGCTTTCCAGAGACTGAAGTCCAGGCTGTTAAATCAAACGACAAGAATCACCTCATGCACTCGCCCTTTATGGGGCATAGCCCTGCTCCTCACCCCCCTCCTGTCCACCTCCACACCCACCCTTGCATCCCCTCTCCTGCTTTCCAGAGACTGAAGTCCAGGCTGTTAAATCAAACGACAAGAACCACCTCATGCACTCGCCCTTTATGGGGCATAGCCCTGCTCCTCACCCCCCTCCTGTCCACCTCCACACCCACCCTTGCATTCCCTCTCCTGCCCCTCAAAGACTGAAGTCCAGGCTGTTCAACCAAACGGCAAGGACCTTGTCTTTCCCCCCCCCCCCCCACTACCCTTGCATCCCCTCTCCTGCCCCCCCAGAGACAGAAGCCAAGGCTGTTAATCAACAGCACGAACCTTGTCCTTCCCCCCCCCCCCCCCACCCCCCCCCACTACACTTGCATTCCCTCTTCTGCCCCCCCAGAGACTGAAGCCAAGGCTGTTAAATCAAATGCAAGGACCTCATTCTTCACTCCCCTTTATGGAGCATAGCCCTGCTCCTCACCCCCCTGCTGTCCACCTCCACACCCACCCTTGCATTCCCCCTCCTGATCCCCAGAGACAGAAGCCAAGGCTGTTAAATTAAATGGCAAGGACCTCATCCTTCACTCCCCTCCTATGGAGCATAGCCCTCCCCCCCCAGTCGAAGTGAGCTCGGGCATCGCGGCACAAACCGCATCCCTAGCCCACGCCAAGGGACACCTCCAGGAAGCAGCTGACGATCTGAAGAAGAATGGAGCGAAGAAGGTAGTTACGGAGGAGACAGGTGATGCTGGTGGCGCCAAAACAGTCGTAAAAGAGGAGACAGGCAATGCCGGCAGGGCGAAGAAGGTCGTACAAGGAGAGACAGGTGCCGCTGGCGATAAGGCAGGAGATGCTGGTGGTGCAAAAACGGCCGCAAAAGAGGAGGCAGGGGATGCCGGCGGCGCGAAGAAGGGCGTACAAGCTGAGGCAGTCGCTGCTGGTGGTGTTGCTGTCGATAAGGCAGGAGGCGGAGGAGATGCTGGTGGCGCCAAAACAGTCGCAAAAGAGGAGACAGTCAATGCCGGCGGCGCGAAGAAGGGCGTACAAGCAGAGGCAGGCGCTGCCGGTGTTGTTGCTGGCGAAAAGGCAGGTGGTGGAGGAGATGATTCAGATCAGGGGTACGATCAGGAGGAGGACAATAATCGGGTGGATAATGGGGAGTATGAGCCACAGGTGGGTAGGCCACATAATGTAGCCAAGTGTAGCTAAGCTGACAGGCTGTTTGCTTTCACTGGGGCCAACCACCAAAGTGTTAGTAGGGTTTAACCAAACCCTAAGTGTAGCTAAGTTTCGTCACTACAAAATTAGCAGTGACATTTGGGGGGTCTTCGCCACCCTTCTATTGGGCTTAAAAGGGTGCATTCTTGGTGGGAAGGGTGTCGTAGGGGTGCAGCAAAGGGTGCCGAAGACCCCCCAAATTAGCAGTGACTAGACCTCAACTATGTCACTTATGACATATCCATTTGTCTTGTTTCACTGTATGCTCCACAGGCCCTCAATAAGACACAGCTGAAGACGAGGCCTGACGAGACAGTTGCCCGCACAGCACTGCTCATTTGGGGTGTCTTACACACACCGTTATATTACACTAAGGGTGTATTCTTGGTGGGAAGGGTGCCGTAGGGGTGCAGAAACGGGTGCTGAAGACCCCCAAAATGCCCAATGCTGTGCGAGCAACGGTCTCACCAGACCTCTTCTTCAGATGGACCTCTTGAGGTCCTACGTGGCATACAGTGAAGCAAGGCAAATGGATGTGTGACATAGTTGAGGTGTAGCCACTGCTAATTTAGGGGGTCTTCGGCACCCTTTTCTGCACCCCTACGTCAACTATGTCCAGGGATATTTTTCTGGAATACGAGACCCCATTTTTGCCCAAATTGCCGGAATAAGAAACCTTAAAATAAAAAGTTTTTTTTTGTTTTACTGAATTGACTAAAAATGACCCAAATCGACCAAAATCGGAATAAGGATCCTGTTTTGGGAGGGAAAAAAGGAGGGGACAAGAGAAAAAGGAATAAGATTTCCTCTTTTTTATTTGAAAAACAAATTCCTGACTACGTCACTAAGACCAAGACAAATGTATATATGACAAATGCCCAGTGCAGCAGCGTTTGATGAACTTGTATAACTAATGATAAGGGGTGCAGAAAAGGGTGCATTATTGGTGGGAAGGGTGCCATAGGGGTGCAGAAAAGGGTGCTGAAGACCCCCAAAATGTCCAGTGCAGCAGCGTTTGATGAACTTGTATATCCATGTCACCTATCCATTTGTCTTGTTTCACTGTAACCACTTTTTTCCTACCCCTATTCCTACCTATATCCCTCAAACTACATCAAACTGCACTTCGTTACCTGTACGTAGTTATTTAAAGTACCATGTCACACATTCATTCGTCTTGTTTCACTGTAGCCACTTTTTCCTATCCCTATATCCCTCAAACTACATCAAACTGCACTTGGTTACGTTTTCATAGTTATTTGGAGTACCATGTCACATAAACATTTGTCTTGTTCACTGTAACCACTTTTTTCCACCTCTGTATCCCTCAAACTACATCAGACTTCTCTTCGTTACCTTTACGTAGTTATTTCTACTACCATGGCACATATTTGTCTTGTTTCACTGTAACCACTTTTTTCCACCCCTGTATCCCTCAAACTACATCAGACTTCTCTTTGTTATCTTAAGTAGTTATTTCTACTACCATGGCACATATTTGTCTTGTTTCACTGTAACCACTTTTACCTTTACGTCGGCTTTACGTACTTGTTTAAAGTACCATGTCACATATGCATCCGTTTGTTTCACTGTAGCCATTTTTTCCTATCCCTATATCCCTCAAACTACATGAAACTGCACTTGATTACGTTTTCATAGTTATTTGGAGTACCATGTCACATAAACATTTGTCTTGTTCACTGTAACCACTTTTTTCCACCTCTGTATCCCTCAAACTACATCAGACTTCTCTTCGTTACCTTATGTAGTTATTTCTACTACCATGGCACATATTTGTTTTGTTTTACTGTAACCACTTTTTACCTACCCCTATATCCCTCAAACTACCTCAAAGTTCACTTTGTTACGTTTTCATAGTTATTTGGAGCACCATTTCACATATACATTCGTCTTGTTTCACTGTATGCGACACAGGACCTCAATAAGACACAGCTGAAGAAGAGTCCTGACGAGAGAGTTGCGCGCACTGCACTGCTAACTTGTGGGGTCTTTGGCACCCTTATATTGGATTTTATGTCCAATATAAGGGTTTATTCTTCGTGAGAATGGTGCCGTAGGGGTGCAGAAAAGGGTGCCTAAGACCCCCCAAATGTCCAGTGCAGCAGAGTTTGATGAACCTGTATAACATTTCACATATCGATTTGTCTTATTTCACTGTATGCGACACAGGACCTCAATAAGACACAGCTGAAGAAGCGGCCTGTCGAGACGATTGCGCGCACAGCAGCATTTGATGCCCTGGCTTATTCCAAGGCGTCCAAGCACCCTGAGGATACTATCCACGTGCTGTTCACCTCAAACGGTTCCCCCTACCAGAACTTCCAAGCTAGAATCATGTAAGTCTACAGGTGGCAGAACTACAGTGTGCCTCTAGTCTTTACACGTCTGTTTGCAAGCTTGTGTTTGTGTCCGTAGTGTTTTTACATGCTTTTAGTGTTCGCAGTGTTTGGCCACAAGCTTATGGTAGTGTTGGTAGCGTTTGTTAACGTGCTTGTGGCAGCATCTGCAGTGTGTCTCTACAAGCCTGTGGTGCTGTTTCTAGTGTTTATTTACAAGCTGGCGGTAGTATGTTCAGCGTTAGTAGGGTGTGGCGTCCAAGCACCCTGGGGATACTATCCACGTCCTGTTCACCTCAAACGGCTCCCCCTACCAGAACTTCCAAGCTAGAATCATGTAAGTCTATGTGTGGCCGAACTACAGTGTGTCTCTACACGTTTGTGTTGCTGTTTATATTGTGTTTTTACTAGCTGGCAGTAGTATGTTCAGTGTTAGTAGGGTGTAGTGTCGAAACACCCTGAGGATAATGTCCACGTGCTGGTCGCCTCACATGGCTCCCCCTACCAGAACTTCCAAGCTAGAATCATGTAGGTCTCATTCATTCATGATTGAACTATTTGGTGTTAGTAGTGTAATGAAGTAAACAGTGTGTGCCTGGTGTGTGAATGAATTCTAGTCTCACTCATTCATTCATTGTATGAGTCATGCAATTATCATTCACCTCAAACAGCTCCCCCAACCAGAACTTCCAAGCTAGAATCATGTAAGTCTGTGTGTGACCGCACTACAGTGTGTCTCTACACGTTTGTGGTGCTGTTTCTAGTGTTTGTTTACAAGCTGGCTGTAGTGTTGTTCAGTCAGTTAGACAAGGATCACCTGTTTCGTTTTCCCCCTCATTTTATCAGAGAGAAGTCCAATGCACATGGGGGCTGATGTCTAAATTTGTCTGTCTATACCCCGTCTCTGGGTGTGTTACCTTTTTTCTTTTATAATGGTTGCCTCTCGTGGTGTGTTAGTCCGAGCTGTGTGTACTCATTCTGCTTGTGGTTCGCCCCCCCGCTCGTTCTTTCTCCTACCCCCCGCGTACAGCGTTTTTTCTTGTTTTTTATGCCCCACCGCTTTGTCTTAGTCCCCCTCTAGCTTTTATCGACTGTCTAGGTGACCATTCGTCTAACAAAAATTCTTAGGTGCCTTTTTTATTGTTTTGGTTCAAGCTTCCCTCTCCCCCCGGCATTTTTTTGGGACCCGCTGCTAAGTCGTTAGAGGTGTGGCGTCCAAGCACCCCTGGGGATGCTAACTAAATGAGCTGCGTAGCCCCATCCTCATGGATCCCCCTGCCCAGCAACTTCCAAGCTAGAATCTATGTAAGTCTCCAACGCTGGTCAGATATTTCTTGCTATGAGGAAGAAGAGAGACCAGAAGAAGATACCGTTAGGAATGAAGACATTGAATGAACGAAGATGGAATGCTTAGGTAGTTTTTTTTAAGGAGGCCCCCAAAGGACTATGGAAGCAGGCCAAGTTAGAAGTATTCGTCCCAATGAACCCAAAAGAGGTACGCGAGCTAGATTATCCGAACCCCCCCAAGAGTGAGGTTAGGCGGAAGAAGAAGACAGACAGCCCAAGAAGTGATGTAAATTTTTGTTTTTTATTTTCCCATGAACGATAGTAACCCTTATTTTAATTTTTATTATCCCACGATCCCCCCTTTCTTCTTCAGAGAAACTGAAAAGTCGATGAAGTATGTGAAGAAAAAGTATTAACCAACTGACCATGGATTTATTTTTTCTCATATCATGCACCCACGAAGCAATTCATGTATTTCACATGGTGATGTTCACATACCCCCTTTCCGGCTATTATTATACCCAGCCCCCCTCACCTCCATATTCCCAACCTCAACACCAACCCAGCTCCGCCGCACCCAAAACCAACCACCCGCACCCCCAAACTTCAAACTGTCCGTAGGGGGGATTTTGGCGATGGCTGTCAGTCTTAAGGTTAAATCTCGGGGGTGAAGATGGTATAACCAATCCGACCCGCATACCTCTGAACCCAATCACTCCAGAACGCACCTACGACGCATGCCTCCAGCGTTTTATTTTTTTTTTTTTTTGTCTTTTTTTTGTCCCCCCCCCTCTTACCCCCCTTCTTTTCCCTCCCCCTTTTGCCCAAACGCGAACCCACCACTCCCAACCCCCAACCCCAACCCCACCCAAACCCACCCCAACCCCATCTTCCTAAGCCCCCCCTCTCCCTTGGGTACGCCCGGAAGTGCGGTTAGAGAATCCTGCTAGGCGGAAGATGGTAATAAAACCTAACCCCTGTACCCCCAACCATACCCGCTTCAAACCCGGCCCACCCCAACACAACCGACCCAGACCCAACCAGCCCAACGCAAATATCATTTTCACCGACCTTAACCATAACCTTTTCCCCACCTGCCCAACACAACCTACTCAAACCCAACACAAAATCCAGTAACTTACCCAACCATACCCACCCAACCATACCCTCTCCCAATCCCCTGCCCAACCAACTCAAACCCACCTAAACACCACGCCAACCAACCCAACCAACCAACCACCCATCCCAACCCAACCCAACCGCCAACCCAATCCGCCATCCAACCCCTCCCAACCCTAACCCAACCCATCCCAACCCAACCCATCCAAAACCCAACCATTCCCAACATCCCAACCCAACCCACGCCCACCACCCACTCCCAACCCACACCCAACCATCCCAAACCAAATCCAACCCAACCCAACATAAACCTAACCTAACCATAACCTAGCCAACCCATTACTACCCAACCCATATCCAACTCTCCCTTAGGGTTGCTACCTGTAAACTGGCTGTCAAGAAATCTGGTGGGAAGAAGATGGTAACCCAACCCTACCCAACCCTACCCAACCCAATCATAACTCACCCAACCCTAACCAACCCTAACCAACCCATCCCATCCTCTCCCTTAGGTTTGCTACCTGGAAGCTGGCGGTCAAGAAACCTGGTGGGGAGAAGATGGTAGCAATGACACGCATCTTGCATAGAACCAAGCCAGATGAGCTGATGGAGGAGGTAAGGAAAACCTTGAACCTTAATTCGCCCTGTCCTTCCCTAACCAACCTGAGTTTGCACTGCACTGCCCTAACCTAACCGGAAATATACCGAAATATACCTAGAAGTGAACCAAGGCAGATGAGCTGATGAGAGAGGTAAGATAAAGCTTGAACCTCAGTTCGCCCTGCCCTGCCGTAACCTAACCTGAGTTCGCCCTGCCCTGCCCTGCCCTAACCTCAGTTCGCCCTGCCCTGCCGTAACCTAACCTGAGTTCGCCCTGCCCTGCCCTAACCTAAGTTCGCACTGCACTGCTCTATCCTAAACTGAAGTAGACCCCCCCCCACCAACGAAACGAAGAGATGAGCATGACGCGGGAGTTGATTCGGGGAACAGATTGAACCTTAGTCAGCCGGCCTGCCCTAAACCTGAGGGTGTTCGCACTGCACTGACCAACCTACCGAAAACATTAATGAAAAACCCTAGAAGCCAGCACCAGCCAAGAAGAAGCTGATGGGAGATGCGTAAGGAAAGGTTGAACCTTAGTTAATTAATTCACCTGCCCTGCCCTGCCATTAACCTGGAGTTACCTTTCCCCCCCCCCTTTTTTTTTTTTTTTTTGCACTGCCTGCCTACACCCTACACTAAAAGTGAACCAAGACAGATGAGCTGATGGTGATGTATTTTGTCGAAGGGAAAAGGTGAATACCTTAGTTAGCACTGCTCTAACCTAACCTAACCTAACCTAACCTAACCTAACCTAACATAACACACTACAAATAACAGTGACTACAGCATGAAACCAAATGCGCTTCGGGGGAGTTAACGGAAAAGCATGAATTTAGTTGCATTACCCTACCCTACTGAGCCTAGACTATAGAACAACCCAAACCAAACCAAACCGGCCACCCCACTTTTGCTCCACAACCCCCCACCAACAAAAAATAACCCCCCAACACCGAATCCTCAACCCAACCTTCACCCTATCAACCCACCTACCCCCCAACCACCATCCCCCCCCAACCAACCAACCTCAGCTCAAACTCCAACCACCTCACCCCCAATTCCCCCACCCCAATACACCCCAACCACCCCACACCAAACCCCCACAACTAAACTAACCCACCACCCCTCACTCACCCCAACTACCCCACCAAACCCCCCGTGCCCCCCCTCCCCCCCCCATGCCCCAACACCAACCCAACCCCATGCCCGTGCAGATCGACACCTTCCGAGCAGATCCCCTGCAACCCGACCCCACTCACCCAAGTACCCCCCACCCCCACCCCAACCCCATGCCCAGCTCCCCCACCACACCCCCAACACCAACCCAACCCAACCCCATGCCCGTGCAGATCGACACCTTCCGAGCAGATCCCCTGCAACCTGACCCCACCCCCAACCCAAATCCAACCTAACCCTGCTCACCCAACTACCCCAACTCAACCTAACCCTACTCACCCAACTACCCCAACCCAACCCCATGCCTGTGCAGATCGACAACTTCCGAGCAGATCCCCTGCAACCTGACCCTACTCTACCAACTACCTCAATCCAACCCCATGCCCCCCTCCCCCCCCCCACCCCGCCCCCAACCCAACCCAACTCCATGCCCCACTCCCCTCGCACACCCCAAGCCCAACCCAACCCCATGCCCGTGCAGATCGACACCTTCCGAGCAGATCCCCTGCAATCTGACCCTACTCACCCAACTACCTCCACCCAACTCCATGCGCCACCCCACCCACCCAACCACCCACTCCCACCCCACCCCAGCCCCATGCTCGTGCAGATCAACACCTTCCGAGCAGATCCCTTGCAACCTGACCCTACCCACCCAACTACCCCACCTCCACCCCCAATCCAACCCAACCTAACCCTACTCACCTAACTACCCCTCCCCCCCCTCCCACACACCCAACTCAACCCCATGCCCGTGCAGATCGACACCTTCCGAGCAGATCCCCTGCAACCTGAATGCGACACCTGGTGCTGGTTCCCCGTGGCAGACCGCGCCAATGCAGTGCAGCAGTGGATGGATGCAGTTGCTGTAGACCACACCATGGTCAAGGCTCCCTGGCTTCTTATGCTTGAGACAGACTATGTCTGGATCAAACCGCTCTTGGTGAGTCACTGACTGACAAAGTGCTGTTCTACAGTCACAGCCCTGCTTTACCTTTCCCTAGCCACAGGAATCATGTTTCGTTAGGAGAATTTTACACCCACAGTCACAGCCCCTCACGAGGACAACGCCATGATCAAGGCTCCTTGGCTGCGTATGCTTGAGACAGACTATGTATGGATCAAACCGCTCTTGGTGAGTCACTGGCTGACTGAGTGCTGTTCCGCAGTCACATCCATACACCCACAGTCACAGTTCCACAGTCGCACCTCCACACCCACAGTTTCGCACTCACACCCAAACAACTCTAACAATAACAGCAACTTGATTCAGGTTGCAATCAACATCAACAGTAGCACTGTCTGGGTCAAGCCGCTCGTGTTGAGTCACTGACTGACTGAGTGCTATTCCGCAGTCACATCCATACACCCACAGTCACAGCCCCACAGTCACAGCCCCAGACCCACAGTTGGCACCCACACTCAAACGACTTTACCAATAACAGCAACTCATGTTAGGTTGCTATCAACATCAACAGTAGCACTGTCTGGGTCAAGCCGCTCGTGTTGAGTCAATGCCTGACTGAGTTATTTTCAACAATCACAGCCCTCACACAAGGACCATGGTCAAGGCTCCTTGGCTTCTTATGCTTGACACAGAATATGTTTGGATCAACCTGCTCTTGGTGAGTCACTAAGTGCACCACGCGTGTTGATTGGAAGTCCTCCCTCCCCCCACCTTCATGTTTACATACCCATAGTTCATGAGTGGATGGATGCAGTTGCAGTGGACCACACCATGGCCAAAACTCATTGGCTGCTTATTCTTGAGACATACTATGTCGGGATAAGCCGCTGTTGGTGAGTCCCATGTTAAAGTGTTTTCTCTAGAAGTGCAACAAATACTCGTATGTTTCATACGTATACGGCTTATAAAAATGCGTTATAGGGCTCAAGATACAAATTCTACAAGTATGAATATACGTTTGCTTCCCAACCGTACATATGACTTGAGCGTCCCTTGTCTATCCCCCCCCCCTTTGGGTACAATAATTCCTACTGCCACTCCCACTCTCACTCTCACAACTCCGCCCTACTGACCAACTGCCACTCCCACTCCCACAACCCCACCTTGCTCACCAACTGCCATCTCCCCTGCAGACCCATCTTGTTCCCTTGGACACAATAATGCCAACTCCAACTCCAGCTCCCACTCCAACAATTCCGCCCTTCTGACCATTTGCCACTCCCACTCCCACAACCTCACCCCGCTCGCCAACTGCCATCTCCCCTGCAGACCCTGGGCTCTGCATATGACTTGAGCGTCCCCGGCTGTCCTTCTCCTTTGGTCACAATATTGCCAACTCCCACTCCCACAACCTCACCCTGCTCACCAACTGCAGACCTTGGGCTCTGCATATGACCTGAGCGTCCCCAGCTTGTCCTTCTCCTCACGCGCGCACACCAGTGGTCCACTCCACTCCATAAACCTACCTGTCTTGACCATCTCATCCACTTACACTCCTCAACACCTGTCACTCACCATGCCCAGACCCCTGGCTCTGAATAGGACTTGAGATTGTCCCGGCTGTCCTTCTCCCTTGTGCTCCACCAATATTGCAACTCCCCACTCCCACATCATCTGTATCCCTGACTCACCAACTGGCAGACCTGGGCTATGCATATGACCTGTAGCGTCCCGGCGACTCCGATACCATTCTCCTTTGGTTACTATAACGTCACATTTACCATTAATTACTTTTCCCACATCCGCCAACCCAAGCAAATAAACTCCAAATCCCCATCACTTCCAATCTGATATTTTTTATTACTAGACACCCTCATCCCACCTGCAGACCTTGGGTCCGCATATGACCTTAGTGTTACCCCCACCCGCCGACTCCCCGCCTACTATCTTTGGTTATCCACCCCCTATCACGGGGCTATCCTATTTTTGAAGTGCTAAACGGGCGATGCCCTGATGTGATCAGAATACGTAAGCCTCGGTGGATGTGGTGTTGGGAGGCGGGGCGCGCGGGGCGTGGGTCTTGTTCGCGGTGGAAGGTCGGATAACATGAGGTCCCCCCCGGCCCCCCTCCCCGCTGGTGTATTTGATCTCTTTTTTCCTTGGTCTTGCGAGATGGTCTTTCTTTCCTGATTGCTTTTGCATTTTTGTTCCTGTTAGGAGCACCTCCCCCGATGCCCCACTGCATTGTCCGCACCTTCCAGAATACTTACGCCTTTGTTGGGCGTGGTGCTCTGGGTGGGGTAGGGGGTGGTTTTTGGGGGGAGCTTCCCCCCACCCTAGATGAACACGTAAGAATGGGGCTGGTGGTGGTCGGTGTGCTGTGTGGGGCCGGGGGGGGCGGAGGACAGGTAGGGGGGTGGGGTTGATGATGATGGATGACAATGGTGGAGATGTTTGTGGCAGTGATGATGGTGGAAGATGCCGGATTGTGAATGCCCCCCCCCCCCCTATTCATACCATTTACCCCCCCCCCCCTCCCCCCCATCGCCCCCCCCTGCGGCCCGGTACCTTGTTTGTGTCCCCGGGTTTTGCCCCCCCCTGATGTATGGGGGGGCTGCCCCCGCCCCGCCCCTGGGGCGCGGAGTTGGGGTGTCTTTTTGTTCGTTCCGCTGATGACCCTGATGGCGTGTATTGTGATGGTGATTTGATGGTTGCGGGGCGTGCATGGTGGTGTTGTGGGGTTCGGGTGTCGGCGTTATTGATGGTGTGATCGTTTGCTGGCAGTAGTGATGGTGGTTGCAGTGTGGTGTTGGCGGTGTCCCCTGATTGCGACCCAGAAACGGCCGCGTTGGCGGTGGGTCGGGGACTGCCTTGGTCGGTATCTGATGGGCGGAGGATTGCCGGTCTGTTGATGTATTGTTTGACCGGTTGCTTCCGGTGGTTGATTGTTACGGTGGCGGGAGTGATGGTGGAGGTGGGGGGTGAAATTTGTAGTGGTTATGATGGTCGCAGGGGTGGTGGTAGTGGCAGTGCACCGATTGCAACCCGGACACAGAAACCTTGGCAGGGGTGGGGTTAGGGGTGGTGGCGGTATTGATGGTGATGATGGTTGCGGGGGTGATGGTGGTGGTAGTGATGATGGTTGCGGTTGTGATGATGATGGTCGCGGGGGTGGTGGTGGTGGCAGTGAGTGAGATGTTATCGGTGGTGCTCCTACTTGTGGGTGGTGATGGATGGTTGTTGGGGGGGGGTGGTGGTGGTAGTGATGATGCTGGAGGTGGTGCTAACAATTGGTGGTGGTGATGATGGTTGTGGGGGTGGTGGTGGTGGTAGTGATGATGGTTGCTGTGGTGATGGTGGCGGCAGTGATGATGGTGGCCGCAGGTTTCAACCCTGACACGGAAGCCTTGGTGGGGGCGGGGTTAGGGGTGGGGACAGTACTGATGGTGATGACGATGGTGAGGGTGATGGTGGTGTGTGTGTGGGAGGCGGGGGGAGGGGGGGGGGGAATCATGATGATTCATGATGATGGTTGCAGTGCCCTGATTGGAACCCAAACACGGAAGCCTTGGCAGGGCGGTATTGATGGTGGTGGTGATGGTGGTGTCACATTGGAACCCCAACACGTAAGCCTGGTGATGGTGGTGGTGATGGTGGTGTCAGATTGGAACCCCAACACGTAAGCCTTGGCAGGGCGGTATTGATGGTGGTGGTGATGGTGGTGTCAGTAATTGCGATAAAACGCACCCCTATAATTATGGGAGCACTAGCTTGCATATCTTCGATTGTCAGCCAAACCATGGGCATCCTTCTCCCCCCGACCAACAACACCAACACCACACCAACACCAACACCACCTGTGCCCTCCTTGTACGGTCCCCGACTCAGGCCCAGCACTGGTGTTGGCGCCTTACCCCACCAAACCAACACCAACACCACCAACGCCACCAACACCAACACCACCACCACAACAACAACAACAACAACATCACAACCCCACCACACCAATACCAACACCAACAACACCACAACACCACCACACCAACACCACTTGTGCTCTCCTTGAAGGGTCCCCAACTCAGGCCCGGCACCGGTGTTGGCGCTCTACTCCAACAGCACCAGCACCACACCAACACCACTAACACCAAAAACCCACGACACCAACATCACCAACACCACCCCACCACACCAACACCACCAACGCCACCAGCACCACAACCCCTCCAATCCAACACCATAACACCACCACACCAACACCACCACGCCACCAACACCACAACCCCTCCAATTCAACACCATAACACCACCACACCGCCCCAAAAAAACGCTAACCACACCAACAATCCAACGCCACCAACCCCACCAAGCCAACACCAACAACACCTGTGCTTTCCTTGCAGGGTCCCCGATTCAGGCCCAGCACCGGTATTGGCACGCTACTCAGACTTCAGAGCTAACACTCCTATTTGGGAGGAGCTCAGTCTCTGGATCGAGACACACGAAGACGCTAAAAAAGCATTGGGTGAGTCGCTACGACCTAGGCACTACATCAAAAAGACACTACATCAAGAAGGCATTGGGTGAGTCATCACGACCTAGGCACTACATCAAAAAGACACTACATCAAAAAGGCATTGGGTGAGTTGTCACGACCTAGGCACTACATCCTAGGCACTACATCAAAAAGGCATTGGGTGTGTTGTCATGACCTAGGCACTACATCCTAGGCACTACATCAAAAAGGCATTGGGTGAGTTGTCACGACCTAGGCACTACATAAAAAGGCATTGGGTGAGTCGCTACGACCTAGGCACTACATCAAAAAGAAACTACATCAAAAAGGCATTGGGTGAGTCGCTGCGACCTAGGCACTACATCCTAGGCACTACATCAAAAGGGCATTGGGTGAGGCACTACATCCTGGACACTACATCATGGAATGCCTGCCATGTTGTTTTTCAGACGCATCAGCCAACTTCGGGTTTGGCCCAAGGACATGGACGGGAGCTGCCTAGAAGCTGCTCCGTGTAGCTCAACAAGTCCAAGGCGCATTGCAAATGACGTAAAATTGGCGTCACGTAACCGGAGTGGTACCGGAATTGAGTGTAACTGACCTAAGCCAGGGTTTACAACATTGTTATTGCTAGGGTGTCGTGCCGACAGGGTTTAGGGTTTACAGCTTAGTTATTGCCAAGGTGACGTGCCGAAAGGGTTGAAGGTTTACAGCATAGTTATTGACAGGGTGTTCTGCCGACAGACAACTGGACAAAGGGGTAACCCTGAGGGCTCCTGCCCCCCAGAAGGGGGGGGGTCTGCATAAAAAAGAAAGGGTGGCTTGGCTTGGATCAATCACATGGTCTATCAGCCTTCAGGCTGCTCGCCGTGTGGGGGCAGAGTAACAAGTTCGATCGCCTGCGACGCTAAAAATTGATGGGGAGTGATCGCGACGGAGCAATAGGTGGCAAGGGAAGCAAGTTAGTTACGAGACCGTTGGCTGACGTGTCGGGCTTCATCACGGTCAGACGGATGGATGGATGGATGGTCGGTTGAGCGGACGATTCACTCTTCAATACAGAATGCTATTTCAAGCAGCTTGGTTTGGTTCGATAACATGGTCTATCAGCCTTCAGGCTGCTCACCGTCTGCGGGCAGAGTAAACATGGGTAGTATAATCACTGCCACACCACTCTCATGAATACAGAATGCAATTCCATGCAGCTTGGTTTGGTTCGATCACATGATCTATCAGTCTTCGGGCTGCTCACCGTCTGCGGGCAGAGTAAACATGGGTAGTATAATCACTGCCACACCACTCTCATGAATACAGAATGCAATTCCATGCAGCTTTTTTCTTTCGATAACATGGTAAATGAGCCTTCAGGCTGCTTACCGTCTGCGGGCAGAGTAAAATGGGTAGTACAGTCACCTACACCACACTCCTGAATACAGAATTCAATTTCATGCAGGCTGGGTTCGCGAGATGTATGCTTGGGACATTGGAGTTGCAGTCAACAAGCTGAACATTCGAAATGAGGTGGGTTATGGACTGGGGTCGGTAGGTGGGTAAGTCGGCCCCAGTGCAAGCAAACGCCCTTAACCCCACGCCTCATCATAAGTTCAATTTGTATTTATTTACGCCACGTCTCGTCACAAGTTAAAGTTCAATTTGTATTTATCCCTCATGCCTCGGCATAAGTTAAAGTATTATTTATTTATGAATGATATAGTTTATGTTGCAGTTCCTATTGCGCTTCATAAGTTCAACTATTATTTATTTATGAATGATATAGTTTATGTTGCAAATTAGATAGTTTATGTTGCAGTTCCTGTTGCGCTTCATAAGTTCAAGTATTATTTATTTATGAATTATATAGTTGATGTTGCAAATTATGTAGTTTATGTTGCAGTTCCAGTTGCGCTTCATAAGTCCAAGTATTATTTATTTATTTGTGAAGTACGGTATACAGTATATGTTGCAGTTCCTGTTGCGGTTTATAAGTTCAAGTATTATTTCTGTATTTATGAATTATATAGTTTATGTTGCAGTTCCTATTGCGGTTTATAAGTCCAAGTATTATTTATGTATTTATGAATTATATAGTCTATGTTGCAGTTCCTATTGCGGTTTATAAGTCCAAGTATTATGTCTGTATTTGTTAATTATATAGTTTATGTTGCAGCTCCTGTTGCGATTTATTAGAACAAGTTCTGTTTCGACTGCGGCAGGCTCCGCCCACATTTGTGTAGTAAAATGTGTCCCGAATCAGGAAACCCCATAGTAGTGCTGTTCAGAGAAAAATCAGCCTCTACAAAAAGAATCGCCTCCACCTCTTATCCAACTCCAATCCACCTCCACCTCCACAGGAAGAATCGCCCCCACCTCCAATCCAATCCAACTCCAACTCCACAGGGAGAATCGCCTCCACCTCGAATACAATCCAACTCTAATCCAACTCCAACTCCACAGGAAGAATCGCCTCCACCTACAATCCAACTCCACCTACAAAAAGCGACCTCGACAGGAAGAATCGCCTCCAATCCATCTCCACCTCCGATCCAACTCCACCTCCACAAATCGACCTCCACAGAAAGAATCGCATACACCTCCAATCCACCTTCACCTCCACCTCCACTAATCGACCTCCACAGAAAAAATCGGCTCTCATTCAGATGGAAGAGGGGACCCCAAAGTGACATAACAGCAAATGTTTGGCTTGATTTGGTTCCCAAACTCTGAGCAATCTATTCAAACCAGGAAGGGCCAAGGGGAAGGGCAGTTTATTTAAAAAAAACAAGCACTGGTGACCCCCAAAAAAAAATGTTTAAAATGTTTTTTAAAAAATGTTTAAAAAAACAAGCACTGGTGACCCCAAAACAAAAAGTGAACCCCAACAAATGAGAGATATGAAGACCTCTCCCTTACTCTCAGCGTTCTTTTTCTCCTTCTGCTTCTTCTCTTCCTCCTCTTCCTCTTCCTCTTCCTCTTCCTCTTCCTCTTCCTCTTCCTCTTCCCCTTCCCCTCCCTCTTCGTCCTCTTCGTCCTCCTCTTCCTCTTTCTCTTCCTCTTCTCCTCCGCCTTCTTCCCTTTCTTCTTCTGCTTCTGCTTCTTCATACTATCTGGATTCGAGGTGCACAGGGGTGGCACAGGATGATCCGTTTTTAGCTCCAAGACCACCCTCATCATCTCTCAATCCCCCTTGTGATTGTGTTGTTGTCAACGCTTATGTAAGCCCCAAGACCACCCTCATCATCTCTCAATCCCCCTTGTGATTGTGTTGTTGTCAACACTTATGTAAACCCCAAGACCACCCTCATCATCTCTCAATCCCCCTTGTGATTGTGTTGTTGTCAACACTTATGTAAACCCCAAGAAAACCCTCATCCCCCCCTTCCTTTTTTATTGCCATCTTGCAGGGTAGCCCCAAGACCACCCTCATCTCTCAACCCCCACACGACGAGGAGCGCTTCAACGCGACCATGTACCACTACACCTGGGGATCCCTCTATCAGGTGTGTATAACTAGATCAGTTGTGTACATCTGTATTAGTTGTTCTAAGTAGAGAAGGATCACACCAGGAGATTCCTCTTTGAGGTGGGTGCAGCTTGTTATTGGAATGGCTGAATCATGTCTGGGAAATTAGTTGCACATATCTGTATACGTTGTTTCTTACTAGATAAGTTGTTCCTGTCAGTGTTTTATTTCAGATTTCGGTGGTCCAGGTTGAGTAGCTACTTGGGCTACTCAACCCTGATTTCAGGATAGTTGAGTAGCCATCGCATGGCGGAGCGCGAAGCGCGGAGCCTGGGGTGGTTGGGGGGCAGCGCGTCCCGATATCGGGGGGTCCGAGGGGTCTAGTATTCTACAGAATGGCGACGGAATGGCGACGCGTCGTCGAAAAAAGAAACACTGGTTTCTAGCTATGTAAGTTGTATTTAACTAGAGTAGGGTCACCTTCCTAAAATTGGATATGGAATTCAAAACCATGTTCCACTACACCTGGGGGCCCTCTATCAGGTGGGTGCAGCTTGTTATCGAAATAGATAAATTGTATTTGTGTAATTAGTTGCATATATATGTACACGTATACGACTAGAAAAGGTGTGCATAACTATATAAGTTGTGTATAACTATATAAGTTGTGTACAACTATATAAGTTGTGTACAACTATATACGTTGTGTATAACTATATAAGTTGTGTATAACTATATAAGTTGTGTACAACTATATAAGTTGTGTACAACTATGTACGTTGTGTATAACTATATAAGTTGTGTATAACTATATAAGTTGTGTATAATTATATAAGTTGTGTACATCTAATTGTACGACTATATACGTTGTGTAAGACTATATACGTTGTGTATAACTATATAAGTTGTGTATAACTATGTAAGTTGTGTATAACTATATAAGTTGTGTATAACTATATAAGTTGTGTATAACTATATAAGTTGTGTATAACTATATAAGTTGTGTACAACTATATAAGTTGTGTACAACTATATACGTTGTGTATAACTATATAAGTTGTGTATAACTATATAAGTTGTGTATAACTATATAAGTTGTGTATAACTATATAAGTTGTATTTAACTAGATATGGGTCATCTTCCTCAAAAATTGATTTGGATTAAAACATGTCCCACTACAACACCGCCACCCCCCTCACCTGACGGTGGTTGCGTGTTATTGGATTCAGACCAATGTCCCACTACAGCCAGGACACCAGGCCCCCTCAATGACGTGGTTGCAGTGTTATTGGAATTCAGAACCATGTCCCACTACACCAGGCCCCCTCAATGACGTGGTTGCAGTGTTATTGGAATGGATAAATTATGTTTGTGTATTTGGTTGCATATAACTGTATGTATGTTGTATATAACTACATGTGTTGTTCTAACTAGATAAGGGTCATATCTTCCTCAAATTGGATATGGAATTCAAAACCATGCTCCTCTACACCAGGTGGAATTCAAAACCATGTTCCACTACACCAGGTGGAATTCAAAACCATGTTCCACTACAGCAGGTGGAATTCAAAACCATGTTCCACTACACCAGGTGGAATTCAAAACCATGTTCCACTACAGCAGGTGGAATTCAAAACCATGTTCCACTACACCAGGTGGAATTCAAAACCATGTTCCACTACAGCAGGTGGAATTCAAAACCATGTTCCACTACACCAGGTGGAATTCAAAACCATATTCCGCTACACCAGGTGGAATTCAAAAGCATGTTCCACTACGGCAGGTGGAATTCAAAACCATGTTCCACTACACCAGGTGGAATTCAAAAACATCTTCCACTACATCAGGTTGAATTAAAAACCATGTTCCACTACACCAGGTGGAATTCAAAACCATGTTCCACTACACCAGCTTGTTTTTGAAGTGGATAAATCATGTCTGGGTAATTAGTTGCGTATAACTGTATGTATATTGTATATAACTAAAGAAGTTGTGTCCAACTAGCTAAGGGTTGTATCTTCCTATAATTGCATATCGGATTCAGAGCCATGTACCACCAGACCTGGAGATTCCTCTTTCAGGTGGGTGCCGCTTGTTATTGAAGTGGATGAACATATATTTGTATACGTTGTATATGACTAGATCATTTGTTTCCAACTAGATCCATTTGTTTCCAGTTCGATAAGTTGTGTAAAGCTGTATGCCTTGAATATTACTAAGTTGTTTCCAACTAGATCAGTTGTTTCCAGTTCGATAAGTTGTGTATAGCTGTATGCGTTGGAAAAAAAAGGTTATGATAACGCCTGGTGGGGCGTGGTGTTAAGGGAACCCGTCGTACGCGGGTAGGGAGCGGTCTTCTACCTCAACTGGACAAGCTACCATCGCGGTTGACAACGACCTGCAACGCCAAGAGCAACCAAAGGGGGGATCGAACCCCCGACTCTTCATCCTCTTAGTGATTTGGTCTACCACAGACCAATGTATGTCACCGAAAGGGGCTGTATGCGTTGAATATAACTAAATAAGTTGTTTCCAACTAGATAAGGGTCATATCTTCATCAAATGTCGTCCACAACTATGTACCACTCTGACACCATCCCCGCCCCCACCTCCACCTCCACCCCCCATGCTATACTACTGGCCCTATCCCCGCCCCCTGACCCCACCCCTGCCCCACCTCCACCCTGTACTGCTGGCCTCATCACCTCATGATGACCTCCAACTTGCGCAGGACAAGGAGAAGAAGGACATCTGGAAGTTTGACAAGCGATTCTACACTGCACCCGAGGCCGCTCTCAAGGTACCTTGACAGGGTGTTTGGTGGTGTGTGTGGTGGTGTGTGTGTGTGTGGGGGGGGGGGGGGGGGGGGGGGGGGGGGGGGGGGGGATAACCTTGGCAGGGGGGTTATTTAACGAGCTACCAGCTTATTAAGTGTGCTACAAGTTTTGATGGGCTATGATTAATGTGAGACTGGTTTTAACGTGCATTTTTTTCAGGATTTTAATTGCAACAAGTCTATTTTGCGTGCTACAAGAGTTAATGAGCTATGATTAACGTGCTACAGGTTGTAATGGTATTTGAACATGCGACAAGTTTGAAGTGCTATGATTTACCTTGGTACGAGGGTTCAACTCTATGACTTGTATTTGTGTGTACCTGTAGGTTCCGGACCTGCCTATGCCTCCTACTTGGTACTCTATTACTTATATTTGTGTGCGCCTGTAGGTTCCGGAACTACCCATGCCTCCTACTTGGTACAAGGGTTCAACTATAAAACTTACATTTGTGTGTGCCTGCAGGTTCCGGAGCTGCCCATGCCTCCTACTTGGTACGAGGGTTCAACTATAAAACTTACATTTGTGTGTGCCTGCAGGTTCCGGAGCTGCCCATGCCTCCTACTTGGTACGAGGGTTCAACTATAAAACTTACATTTGTGTGTGCCTGCAGGTTCCGGAGCTGCCCATGCCTCCTACTTGGTACGAGGGTTCAACTATAAAACTTACATTTGTGTGTGCCTGCAGGTTCCGGAGCTGCCCATGCCTCCTACTTGGTACTCTATAATGTATATGTTTGTTTGTCTGCAGGTTCCGGAGCTGCCCATGCCTCTTGCTTGGTACTCTATAACTTATATTTGTGTGTGCCTTCAGGTTCCGGAACTACCCATGCCTCCTACTTGGTACGAGGGGCTCAGACTGCTGGAGGGTGGGAAAGTGTCACAAGCCCTTCACAACACGTTGATTGAGATGGTGGGGACAATGAACGAGGGAATCAAAACCTTGCCAGATCTCACTGTCAAGACGTAAAAATAGGTTTATTAAAAAAATGTACTTCAAAATTGGTACCCAGCCAAACGTAAAGCAACGTAGTGCATTTTGAAGCTGGCAGAATCATACTTCCAGGACTATTGAAATCTATAATCTTGGCCCAGTGGCTAGCTCAGGGTGCTGCCTAGAAGCTGCTGCTAGTAGCTGGAAAATAAAGCTAGGGAGACGGTCGTGTATACTTGTATAGTACGTGTAGTAGTGATGGCCACCAGGCATCATTTGGGTTTGGTTGGATTACAAGGTCTATCAACTTACATAGCTCCAGCCATCCATTTGGCTGCTCGATCTGGTTACAGTCCAACTTGTCAGGAAGGTCGCCCTTAGGTTACTCCTTTTCAAACGCACGTGACTCACAATTTGAGTTCAAACTCGAGCATGAGAAGCTGCCAGCCCCACTTTCTCTTGCAGAGTCTCATATACCCTCGTGGTGTCAAGTAGACTTTAACATGTAATGTAATGTAGCGTATCTCGAGCATCCTGATGCTGCGCTTGCATTATTCCAAGTCGTAATACCACAAGTGTACAAGGCGCAATCATTTCCGTGCAGCAGTCTTGTGTTAGCAACACAGCCCCAGAAAACTGAGCTAGAAACGCGTTCCGTTAAGTCTAAGTACGGTCTGCCGTCTGAAATACAACCACGTGTTGATCTTCGCACAGCCACGCGTTTATCTTCGCACTGTCCAGAGCGCGCATTGGTGTCCGCACAGCGCACAGCCGTAGCTGTGGCCTGCGCATAGGCGTTCATGCCTGATGTTGTAGTATATTCCATGCTATTGTAGCATTCCACGACCGTAGCTCCTACCACGCATTAATCTCCGCAACTCGCTCCGCACAGCCCAGTACAGCCTACAGTTGACAGTCTCACAGTCTACAGCTCCCCAGAAACCCTACCCTCCTACCCAACCCCTCGCGGCTGCGAAGCCGACTGTTATTTAGGAATTTAGGATATTGCGCTGGCACCGAAACCAACGGACCGGCAGTTGCGAATCTATGAAATCCTGCTGGCAGAAGGACGTCCGCACTGTCAGTTTCACAACTACGAAGAGGTACGCCCTAGCCGAGGCGGGCGTGGCCGCCCTCTACCCCAACTTGGCTGTGCGTCCCCTGTGGCCTTTGACAGGACTTCGGTGCAAGCTACGAGCCCAAGAAGCAGCTAGGACTATCCTGGGCAGCATCAAGGGGCGGTTCCCCGACCCAGGGTTGTTGGCAGCGCTTTCAATAGTGTATCCCTAGACATGGCCCCCCCAAACCTGGTAGCTTGAGAGCCCAACCCACTATTGTCCTATTGTAGAGCTAAGATTCCACAAATATGTCTTGTCTGGTGACTGTGGCCAACCCACGCTAGTGGGCCTCGACAATGCTGTGATTGAACCATTGCTGGACTTGGTGAGGCAGGCAGGAGCATTTGTGACGGATGTCACTTTTGCCTCTAATGCGATTTTGGCCCAGTATGGGCATGCTGTGGTCGGGGCTGGAGGCACCCAGCTCTACACTGGCCCCTCTCCCACTAGCTTGCTGTGGCAGCACCTGTCAAGGGCTGGGGTACATCCCGTTTCCCTGAGTATAGCGAGTTGGCCAAGATCGCTTTGACTATGGTGAGAGGCTCAGTTGAGGATTAGAGGGCGTTCTCGGCTATGAACTTCCTAGAGAGCCCTTGTAGGAACGGGCTGGAAGAAGACCATCTCAACTACACTATGCGTGCATTCACCATGCGCCGCCTCTTCCCCTTCCCTTTTGAGGGAGCCTACAATGTCTGGACTGAGACGTGCGGCCGTCGGTCAATCCTGGCATAGGCTGAGACCAGTTTGAATTCGAACTGTTACACAATTATTCAGGCAACCTAGTTGATAGTCAGAAAGTCTAGAATGGTTGAAAGGCCATTTCCTGTGATTGACATATTTTGTTATTACTTTAAACAAGTTCAAAGTGTTAATTCTAGTTCAAAGACAATTCAAGTTCAAAGTAGTCATTATACCGGTAATCAGTGCTAGTTCAAGCCTATAATTCAGGTACCAGTAGGCATTTTTGTTATTAAATTCTATCGATGTTCAGGTGATGTTTGTTATTTATTAATTTAATTGATGTTTGGTATTTAATTCGTGTGTTACGAAATCCTGCAAGCCTAAATCGAAACAGCCCATTGGCTATCGTCATATTGGAGGACCAGGAGTCTTGACAATAATTACAAGTCCCCCTAAACTAGGCGGATTTTTATAACCTAATGGCTCAAACCCTGCAGGGGGCGAATACGGTAGTTAAGAAACTTGATCTGCAGACTGCGAGAAAGGGCGAGGAGCAGATCCTTGGCGAGGAGGGCGGCTGGTAGTTTCGAAAGTGGGGGAGAAAGTAGCTACTCGTAGCAGGTTAAGCTACAAAGCATTCGACAAATTTTGCGAAGGATCTTGGCCGCTGCGATGCTGATAACTGTAGACATTCGCACTTTAACTATGAGCCAAATGTTGGGTGCGGAGGTGCCTGGGATTGATAAAACACCGGGAGAGACGGACAGAGAGAAACTGACACGGGCGGAAGTAGAGGGTGGACCTTGGGGTTTCAGCCCCGGGACCCTGGGGGGTCCAGACTAGAGAGAGGGGGGGGGGGGGGGGGCTAGGGGTGCTCAAAAATAATAAGGCACCAATTGTTAAATTTCACACCCCTAGCATATTGATTAAATAAGCTTACTATGCCATGATAATTGTCTATGGCTCATGTGCTGGGTTTGTAGGTATCTAGTTGAACGCACTTGTATGCCTGCTTTTAGCTATGCACTTCAACTTTTCCGACATTTCCATGTGTCATCAAGTTGTAACCCATACATTATTCTTGCATACTTCTGCAAGATTCGTTTTACCCACCCCTTCAGTTCCAAAGTCTGATGCTGTGGAAAGCCTTTAAGGTCCACAAAAATTAAGAGGTTGGCCCTGCAAATTTTATAGCACCTACCCCGCCTCACACACACACACTTAGTGACTAGTTACACACAATGACACCACCAACCAGGAAGGGGTATGGCACAACTGAGCAACACACGAGAGAACAAGCTAGCCCCACCAGGGTACTTCAAATTGGCAAATTGGCCAGCGCTTTAGCGCACTTGAAAACAAAAAAACTGCGCTTTGTAGTGCAAAAAGCGCAAAAAATGCTTGCTGCGCCCACAGGGGGTTGCAAAAAACTGCGCTTAAAGCGCAGAGGGGGTCAAAAAGTCAGCGCTCAAAAGCGCAAAAGCGCGCGCTTTGAAGTACCCTGAGCCCCACCTAACATGAAAAACAGTGGCCAAGAGAAACAAAAAAATCCTGCATTTCCCCCAGATTACAAAGTTGTCAACACTAAAAACTAAAACTACCCCTAGTTTACAGCTCACTCACATTCATGCCAGCACCCACCCACCCACCCAAGCTAGATATAGGTCCCCTCATCCAGACCTGGAAGCTCTTACCCTGTGGTATAAGTGACTAGTAGATGGGAGCAGTCCAAGCCCATAACATAGTGGTTTAGTTCCTTATGCTCACGTGGCTGGTTACTTTTGAGCACCCCTCGGGCTAAAGCGATTAGATGCGTCTCGCTCTTGATCGAATATATACTTTTTACTGCGGCAGCGCCGTCGGTGAGCCATGGAGTACGACCGGGTACGACAGACCTCCGCGACCACTGCTCCGCGACCACGACCGACCACGACCTCCGCGACCACCGCTCCGCGACCACTGCTCCGCGACCTGACGCCCGGCACGCGCGGGCACACGCCAACTTGATATCGTCACCGGAGCGAATCCTTAACCGAGGCGGGGGGGATGCAAACCCTGACCGTTTACTCATCTAGTTTCTTCTTCTTCTACCCAGAAGAATTGATTCTTATCTCGCTTCTTCTTCTTCGTCCCAACAGAATCCTCGAGACTTTTTTCGTTTCATATTCTTCTTCCCAGTAAAATGCGCGTCCTGGCCCAGTGACATATTCCTTGATTTCCCCCTTAATTGGTCGGATAGTCCCAGCTCAGCTTTGCAATTCCACTCGAATAGCCCTACCTGAGGACAGTGTCAGCGCTTCATGGGCGCCCTTGCCTTTGAGTTTGTATATTTTTATTGCGTGATCATCATGAGCACAATGAACGGTGAGTTAGCTGCTACACACAATTTACTCGCTGGACGAGGGGTTGGTGCGATTGTTGCGCCAGAAGCCTGGGCAACTGCTTTAGAACAAGTCCGTTGCTTAGGCGCCACCCTCTAGCTCCTGCATCTTTTCAGTTTCGGTTTTCATGCATCATCGTGTGGAAACGGGACCCAGTCATTGTTGCTGCGTCGTGGGAGCAGCAAATGCAACTTTCATACTCCTCCAACTGCTCCTCGTTACCCTCGCATGCTGGGTTCATAGTAGCATTGTTCTAGCTACCTGGTCCCTGCACCTGTGTCAACGTCCCCCCATCTCTTTCCCAGCTTGAAGCGACCACTTCTTCTTTTCCAGTCTGCTCCCGTTTGCTTATGCGTTGCTACAACAACTAATGCGTTTCTGGGCTGGTTCCCTGTAGGTTTAGTCTTTCAGAGCGCGGACACGTTGGTGAGAACTGAGGACGTCAGAAACCAGCACACCGAGGACCACTTCAGAAACTCTGGGGTACCACTTTCTGATGATTCGTCTGGCGTGGAGAAGCCACCAGGCAGACCTGAAAATATAAGAGATCCCCCAGAGAATTTGGTGAAAGCGGATTCGAAGAAGACCCATGTCGCCAACCCAGGGGACGTCGCCGTTGAGATACAAAAGCATAACTGTATGCGACAACGCCTGGGCTCGTCGATGAAGTCTTTGAAGGTGACTGGGCTGGGCCTTGACTGGGCTGGGCTGCAAATGATAAAAACTCAACTTCTCAAGAGTTGCTGCTCAGTCCCTTAACCTTCTTCAATTGCCTGGCAACAGACATGACACACTCAAGCTCACACAGTTCTGCATGTTGCTGTTGCCTGTTGTTGTTGTTGTTTCCTGTTGTATGCAAGCACATAAACTGATTGGCTGGCAACAGGTAGGACATACTCACATTCACACTAAAGCTAATACAGTTCTGCATATTGCTGTTCCCTGTTTTTGTTGTTGTTTCCTGTTGTATGCAAGGACATAAACTGATTGACTGGCAACAGATAGGACCCACCCACATTCATATGAAAGCTCACACAGTTCTGCATGTTTCTGTTTCCTGCTGTTGTTGTTTCCTGTTGTATGCACGCACATAAACTGATTGGCTGGTAACAGATAGGACCCACCCACATTCATATGAAAGCTCACACAGTCCTGCATGTTTCTGTTTCCTGCTGTTGTTGTTTCCTGCTGTATGCAAGCACATAAACTGATTGACTGGTTACACGCTCACATTCAAACGAAAGCTCACACAGTTCTGCATGTTGCTGTTGCTATGTTCCCAGTTGGATGCATTTGAAGGACAGTCAGCCCCCTGTCCTGCAAGGCCGCTTTTCTAATGAAACTATGTTAGTTTTGATTTGATAGTTTGTGCAGGCTGCCCATTATCTATATTTCAGCACTAGCAGCCCACCATCCAGCTTTCATGTTGTCTATCCCCACCATTCAAGCATGCAGGGCGTGGGTAACACTACGGGCACACCCACTCATCTTCATCTGGCCTCTGAATGTGCATACTGATTTTTCATTGCTCAACACTAGCAACCCCACCATCCAGCTTTCATGTTGTCCATCCCCACCATTCAAGCATGCAGGGCGTGGGTTACACTACAGGCACGCCCACCCATCTTCATCTGGCCTCTGAATATGCGTACTGATTTTTTATTGCTTAACATTAGCAGTCTACCATCTTACTTTCATGTTCTCCATCCACACATGTTTGGCATTGCAGGGCGTGGGCTTTATAATTAGAGCTCACCCACTCATCGTGATCTTGCCTCTGATCTGCCTGGGCCTGATGGTTGGACTGGGAACGTGGGGTGTGCTAGCTGCCGCAAAAAGCGAGAGTGACTCACGCAAGAATGATGCTCGGGCTATGGGCGTTGATGTTGCAGCAAGCTTCGAGGTGAGGCCCCAAGGGGCGTGTGGTGTGTGTGTGTGGGGTGGGGGGGGTGGGGGGGGGCGTGTGTGTGTTTTGTGTTTGTGTGTTGTGTGTGTGTGTGGGTGGGGGGGGGGGGGAGCAGTTCTGCTCCACAGCTGCCGCCAACATCCAGGATGCGCAGTGGGGCATGGGTTTTGCTGCATGGTGCAAGGTAAGGCACGATGAGCGCATTTGGTGGGTGGTGGTGTGGTTGTTGCAAGTGTTATGGTGGTTGGGGGCAGGGTTTTTGGTGGTTGACGACCCGGCAGACCTGCAGGCCTCTTTATAGGGGTATGGTTCTGGTGGGTTGGGTTGGGTTGGGAGCACTCACTGTGTGTTTCGGTGGCTGAGGGCTGGGTGTTTTGGTGGTCGAGGGCAGGGTGTTTTGGTGGTTGAGGGCTGGGTGTTTTAGTGGTCGAGGGCAGGGTGTTTTGGTGGCTGAGGGCTGGGTGTTTTAGTGGTCGAGGGCAGGGTGTTTTGGTGGTTGAGGGCTGGGTGTTTTGGTGGTGGAGGGTAGGGTATTTTGGTGGTTGACGACCTGGCAGACCTGCAGGCCTCTTACATCCAAATCAGCCCTTGTACTGCTATATACTGCTACTGCTTTGTAGTCAGATCCATGAGCAGAGCCGCAGTATGTTTTGGCGAATCCATATTTATGCAGGCATATATATGTTTATTTATGCATTTATATATGTTATATAAGCCCACGATATTATTATTGACTAGGCCCAGGATAACTCCTTTTGAGTCACACTTGAATCTGGTTTGAATTTGGAAAAGTCAAATGTAACAGAATTCAACTATTATGTAACTTGAAGTAAGATGACGACATGGCCCCACCAATAATTTGTTACTATTTTATTTGTATTCACACTATTTGCATCACGTTTGTTGTATACTTTTACCTGTACTGAGCTGTCTAGAAGCTGCTGCTCGTAGGCGAAAAGAACATGCCTATGCCCTCCTCTCCCTCCCTGCTTCACCCCCTTTGCTCTCCCTGCTTCCCTCCTCCACCCTCTTTTCCCTCCCCTCCCCTCCCTTCACCCCCTTCCCTTCACCCCCTTGCCCTCCCTGCTTCCCTCCTTCACCCTTTTTGCCCTCCCCTCCCCTCCCTTCACCCCCTTCCCTTCACCCCCTTTGCCTCCTTGCCTCCTGCTTACCCTTCCCTCCACCCCCTTTGCCCTCCCCTCCCCTCCCTTCACCCCCTTCCCGTCACCCCCTTTGCCGCCTCCCTGCTTCCTCCTCCAATCCTTGCTCTCTCGCCTGCACCCCCCCTCCCTTCACCCCCTTGCCTCGCCTGCTTCCTCCACCCCCCTTTGCCCATCCCTGCTCCCTTGGCCCCTCAACCCCCCTTTTTTTGCCCTCACCTCCGTCCCTTTAACCCCCTTGCCCTCCACTCCCCTCCCTCACCCCCTTTCCTTTCCCCCCGTGCCCTACTGCTTCCCTCACACCCCCCTTTTTCCATTTGCCCCGCCCCCCCCCCCGCCTGCCTGCCACCCCCCCCGCCCTCGCCCCTTCCCTTCCTCCCCTTCCTCCTTCATCCTTCCCGTCACCCCCCTTGCCCTCCCTACTTCCCTCTTCACCGCCCTTAGACCCCCCCCCCCCTCCCATCCCTTCATAACCCCCTTCCCTTCCCCCTTAGCCCCCCCGCCCTACTAGCCCTATCCCCCCCCCTCCCCCTCCCCTTCATTCAACCCCCTTCCCTTCACCAACCCCCTTTCGTCCCTTCACGCCCCCCTTGCCCTCCCCGCACCCTCCCTTCACCCCGCTTCCTTTCCCACAAACCCCCTTGCCCTCCCTTCACCCCTTGGCCCCCCTCCCTTCTTCCCTCCTTCCGCCATTTGCCTTTGTTGGGGCCCCCTTGCCCCCACCTTCCCCCCCCCCCCTTTGCACCCCCCCGCCCCCCCCACCTTGGCCCCCCCCCCCCCTCCCTCCCTTCTCACCTCACAACCCCCCCCTTCCCTTCAACCCCTTCCCCCCCTTTCCCATCCCTGCTTTCCCTCCTGCCACCCCCTTGGCCCCCCTCCTTCCCCCCTCCCTGCACACCGAGCCCCCTTTACCCTTCACCCTTCACCCCCTTGCCCTCCCTGCTTCCCTCCTTTCAACCCCTTTGTGGCCCCCCCCTCCCCTCCCTTCAAAAACCCCCTTCCATTCGCCCACTTGCCCTCCCTGCTTCTTTCCACTCCTCCCGCCCCTTTTATGCCCCCCCCTCCCACGCCCTTCCCTTCATCAGTTTCACACAAAGACATCACTCCCTTCATCAGCCCCTCCCTTCACCCCCATTGCCCGCCCTGCTTCCCCGCCGTCACCTCACCCACACGCACCCCCCCTTTGAACCCCCCCCTCCTCCCTCATCAACTCCCCTTCCTTCACACCCTTGCCCGCCTGCGTCCCTCCCTTCCCATTCGACCCCTTAACCCACTAAGACACCCCCCCCCCCTCCCCTCCCTTCATCTCACCCCGTCCCTCACCCCCTTACCCCTCCCTGCTTCCCTCCTTCACCCCCCTTGCCCTCCCTGCTCCATCCTTCAACCCCCTTGCCTCACTCAATTCAATATGCTTCACATCAACCCCCTTCCCCCCCACCCCCCTTGCCCTCCCTGCTTTCCCTCCTTCACCACACCCCCCCCGTTGGCCCCTTCCCTCCGCCCTCCCTTTTCATCAAAAAAACACACCACCCCCCTTCCCCTTCACCCCTTGCTCTCACACCTTCAACCCCTGTGCCCCCCCCTCCCCTCCCTTCACCCCCGCGTGCCCATCCCTGCTTCCCTCCTCCACCCCCCCCCACCCCCCCTTGCCCTCCCTTCACCACACCCCCCCCCTTCCCTCACCCCCCTTTGCCCCCCCCTCCTCCCTTCATCCACACCCCCCTTCCTCCCCCCTTTCCCCTCCCCTGCGTCCTCCATCCTTCACCCCCCCGCCCCTTTGCCCCCCACCTCCCCCCCTCCCGTCACACCCCCTTCCCTTGACACCCTTGCCCCCCCCTTTCTCCCCTCCCTTCATCACCACCCTTGTGCCCCGGATTTGCCCTCCCCGGCTTCCTCCCTCCATCGATCCATTTGGCCCCCCCCTCCCCTCCCGTCTCTCTCGCTTTCCTCCTTCTCGCTCCCCATTCCCTTCACCCCCCCCTTGCCCTCCCGGCTTCCCTTTCCCTCCTTCATCCCCCTATTGGCCTTCCCGCCCCCTCCCCCGCCCTTCTCCTCCGCCCCCTCCGCCCACCTATCCCTTCACCCCCCTCTCCCGTCCCCTGCACCCCCTCCGCCACCCCCCCAATCACCCCCGCGCCCCCCCTGCTTCCCTCCTTCACCCCCTTTGCCGCCCCCCCCTCCCCTTGCCTTTATTAAAACCCCCTTCCCCTTCACGCCCCCTTGCCCTCCCTGCTTCCACCTTCACCCCCTTTTGCCCCCCCCCCCCTCCCCCTCCCCCTCCCTTCACACCCCCTTCCCTTTACCCACTTGACCCCCCCTCCCCTCCCTTCACCCCCTTTCTCCTCCTGCACCCCTTGCCCTCGCCCGGCTATCCCTCCTCCACCCTTTTTGTTTGTGGCCCTTTTTTTTTGTTGCCCCCCACCCCTCCCTTCCTTCACCTCACCTCCTTTCCCTTCACACCCCCCTTCCCTCCCCCCCTCCCCTCACCTCACACACCCCCTTCCTCCCCTTCCCCCCTTGCCCTCCCTGCGTCCCCTCACCACCTTTGGTGCGCATCCCCTCCCTTCCCTTCATCACCATCAACCCCCTTCCCCTTCAACCCCCCTACTTCACCCAACCCCCCTAACACAACACCCCTACCACTCCTCCCCCTCCCTGTTTCCCTCAACACCCCCTTTGGTTGCCCTCCCCTCCCCCTCCTATCCTCCGACCCCGCCAGCTGCAACTGAAAGAAACATTCACACCGGCCATTACGCTTAGCACTATGATAGAACAGATTCCCTCCTGGCAATTCTGGGAGCCTCGTTTCTCTGACATCGCAGCAAGTCTGATGGAACAGGTAAGAATCAACCATTGCACTGAAGTACACTTTCTCTGGCATCGCAGCAAGTGTGATGGAACAGGTAGGAAACTATTGCACTGAAGTACACTTCATATTATTATTATAACACTGTATTAGTATTGGTATTGTTTGTTGTTGTTGTTGTTGTTGTTGTTGTAGTTGTTGCAGTTATTATTATTGTTATTATCATTATTATTATTATTATTATCCTGTCGACGCACACATGTAGCGGCTTAACGCCGTATTTATGGTCAGAGCCATTTCTTGAAACACAAGGGCTTATAATTTCACAAGGTGCTGCAGGTGTGCATGATTAGATTCCTAACAAAGTAAATATTCAGAATATATATTGTGACTGTACTACACCAAACATGTATTGCGTGGTTACGAGTCTACTGCCACACAAAAGCAGAGCTTTTTCCGTTTAAGAAAGGGGGTCTTCTGGTAGGGATCAGGGGTTTGTGTCTGTGAACGTTTAAGAAAGGGGGTCTTCTGGTAGGGATCAGGGGTTTGTGTCTGTGAACGTTTAAGAAAGGGGGTCTTCTGGTAGGGATCAGGGGTTTGTGTCTGTGAACGTTTAAGAAAGGGGGTCTTCTGGTAGGGATCAGGGGTTTGTGTCTGTGAACGTTTAAGAAAGGGGGTCTTCTGGTAGGGATCAGGGGTTTGTGTCTGTGAACGTTTAAGAAAGGGGGCTCCTGATAGCGATTTGGGTAGGCGGCACAAAGGGCTGTCCTGGGGGGTTCAGGGGCCGGGGCTGAAATTTGAGTCTCATGGTAGCGGAAGGTTTGGCCGGAACAGGGTGTCAGGTAACGATCGCTACTGGCAGCGGGAAAATAGTTCATAAAAAAAGCAGTGGAGGCCTATGCTTTGTTTAAAACACTTATTGACTGGGGAAGACACCAGAGTATAGTATTGACTGGGGAAGACACCAGAGTATAGTTCCGTTATCACCGATCAGAACCGAATGGCTCAGTGGCAGAGCAGAGGTTAAAAAATCGACGCAGGTGCGGGGTTCGAACCCCCTTGAGTGCGCTTGGGCCCGTCCGGAGGGTCGTCGACCGGTAATTGGTATCTAGGTGCGATGTCGGCTCGAGCAGCGCATACTTCCGATCCGGTTCCCTTAATCCGGTTCCCACTGGGCACGTCCTTAGAGGTCATTGTGACAATTCTTGGATGTTTAAATTTTCATTTTTTTTATAGTTCCGTTTCATGAAGGGTGTCATCTGGTAGCAATCAGATATTTTGTGTCTTTCATGTATGGGCTCCAGGGGGGGTCCAGGAGGCTGGTACAACGTCCTATGAACAACGTCCGTACATCTGATCCCATCTCCCACATCTGATCCTATACATCTCCCACATCTGATCCCATATCCCACATCCGATCCCATAACCCTCATCTGATCCCATACATCTCCCACATCTGATCCCATATCCCACATCTAATCCCATACGTCTCCTACATCAGATCCCATACATCTCCCACATCTGATCCCATATCCCACATCTAATCCCATACGTCTCCCACATCTGATCCCATACATCTCCCACATTTGATCCCATCTCCCACTTCTGATCCCATATCCGGATATCCCATATCTGATCCCATATCCCGCATCTGATCCAATACATCTCCCACATCTGATCCCATATCCCACATCTGATCCCATATCCCTCATCTGATCCCATACATCTCCCACATCTGATCCCATATCCCACATCTAATCCCATGCATCTCCCAAATCTTATCCCACACATCTCCCACATCTTATCCCACAAATCCCATACATCTTCCACACCTGGTCCCATACATCCCTTAAATCTGATCCCATATCCAATCCCCAGGTTGTGCCCGGCTCATTGTACAACATCCAGTTCCAGCCGTTTGGCCAGGTCCGCATCATCGAACCGATGCGACCAAACGATGCTACTCAGATTGGCCGTGATCTGGTGGCTGACCCGCAACGTCGCGTACGGTCCTTGGGTGTGATTGGCTCACACGAGCAGGGAATCAGTGTTCTTTACTTGACGCCGCAGAACTTCACAGCGGCTTTCGTCAGGCAGCCTGTTTACTTACGTGAGTGTCCACTATGATGATGGTGGGGGGGGGGGGGTGATGGTGGTAGCTGGCTTCAGGTTGCGAATTCAAAGTGTTGATGTTGATGTTCAATTAGGTGTTGATGTTGATGTACAAGTAGGTGTTAATGTTGATGTACAAGAAGGTGTTGATGTTGATGTACAAGTACGTGTTTATGTTGATGTACAAGTAAATGTCGATGTTGTTGTAAGAGTTGGTGCAGGTGTAGATGCAGGTGGAGAGGATGCAGATGGAGATGCGGGTGTAGGTGCGGGTGAACATGCAGGTTTGGATGCAGGTGTCGATCCCACCACCCCAACCTCTGACCTATCTCCCCCTCCCTCCCCTCCCCCACCCCTTTCAGATGGCGGCCCACCGACCGAAACATATAATTAATGGTTCGCTGGTGCTAACTACACAAAGCCTGAGTACCCAGAGAGCGTGTACTACCCCCCAGTGGCCAATGGATCCTTCCCAGAAGGCTACAACACATGCGAAATCTGCTACAACGCATCTGTTGGAGATCGGCCCTCTGTGCAATGGTAAATTAAATTTCAATTCATTTTTGTTTTTATGAAAATGTATTGGAAGCATAAGATGGAGTCCAGCCCTCGAGCAATGGTAAATTAAATTTCAAAAAATATTTTTTATGAAAATGTATTGGGAGCATCAGATGGAGACCAGCCCTCGGCAGATTGGTAAATTTAATTGTAATTCTTAGATAAATTTAACTTATTTTCCATTTTAAAGGAAATACCATGCCTCAGATGGGCACCCGCCCTCGCAGCAACAGTTCAGATTAGTGCATGGTATCTGTAAAATGCACCCTTGCTTTTTGGCAATTGAAAGAAACTGCCTTTAAAGCCTCACATACCCTCACGTACCCTTACATACCCCCTACCCCCACGTACCCCTCACCCTCACCTACCCCCTACCCTCACGTACCCTTATATACCCCCTACCCCCTACCCCCCACGTACCCCTCACCCTTACCTGCCCCCTACCCTCACGTACCCTTACATACCCCCTACCCTCACGTACCCCTCACCCTCACCTACCCCCTACCCTCACATACCCTGACATAACCCCCTAACCCTTACATGCGCTCACATCCCTCACATACCCTTACATACCCCCTAACCCCACGTAACCCTCACCCTTACATACCCCCTACCCTAACATACCCCCTACCCTTACATACCCCCTACCCCCACGTACCCCTCACCCTCACCTACCACCCCTACCCTCACATACCCTACTGACATACCCCCTACCCCCACGTAACCCTCACCCTTACATACCCCTACCCTAACATACCCCTACCCTTACCTAACCCCCTTACATCCCCCTACCCCATCCACCCCCACGTACCCCCTACCTTACCTACCCCTGAAACTCGTGTAACCTTACATACCCCTAACCTTACGTACCCCTCACCTTACCTACCCCCTACCACTCAGTGCCCTTACCCTACCCCTACCCTCACATACTCCCTACCCTACATCGCTCACATACCCTCACCTACTCTTACATACCACCCCCTACCCTTCCATCCCCCTACCTCAAGTACCCACCTACACCCTACCCTTCATCCCTACCCCCACGTACCCTCACCCTCACCCCTACCCTTACATACCCCTACCTCAGTACCCTCACATACCCCTACCCTTTACATAAACCCCCTACCCCCCAGCGTCCCCCTCCCCTTCACCCCTACCCTTCCATACCCCCTACCCTCTTATACCTTACATAACCCTCTACCTCACTGCCCCCGACCCTCCGTAGCCTCACCCTTCCTACCCGCCTAACCCCTCCCATAATACCCTTGTAATATCCCCCTACCCTCCGCATACTCTTACATCCCCCTTCCCTTGCTACCCCCTACCTCACCGTACCCCTTACCCTTACCTACCCCCTAGACCTCACCTACCCGCCCGCCCACCATCCGCTGTCCCACATTACAGGTGGGGCTTCATCACTCTCACACTCATCTTCCAGGCTGTGGTGGAGGGAGAGCCCTTACATACCCCCTACCCACATCTTCCCCCTATTATTATTATTATTATTATTATTATTATTGTTACTTAGGAAATTAAATAAGCTTTGAAAAAGCCTTAGATAGACACGCATCATCTACCCTCACATACCCCTTGTTATAATTATTATTCAAATTCAAATTCAAATTCAATGCTTTGAAAGCCTCAGATTTGGACAAGCCCTCACCTACCCGCCCGCCCACTGTCCGCTTTCCCGCACTCTAGGTGGGGTTTTATCACGCTCACAGTCACTTCCAGGCTATTGTGGAGATGGAAGATTCACACTTTTCTCGCCTGGCTGGGGAAGGCTACAACTACGCCTTCCGAAGGCCTCTGAATGCGACCCACATGACTTCCATCGTCGAGTTCAGCTCCATAAACTACGCGAACGCGGTCTTTGTCAACGTGACGGTCCCAAGCCAAGTCTGGGTGCTTTGGTTGGATGCTGATTGGGAGCCTAATTGGACCGGGCCTCTCGTGGCTACTGTGGTGAGTCACATGGGTTAAGAGGTGGGCAGCAGCTGGAAAATCAGTTGTTTTTGTTGTCTGCAGGGGTGCAAGAGCGACAAAATTAACAGCTATACCATAATCGACCATCATACTCACCTACCTATTGGACCGGACCTCTCGTGGCTACTGTGGTGAGTCAGATGGAGCAAGTTGGAGCAGCAGCTCGAAATTCAGTAGGTTTTGTAGTCTGCAGGAGTACTAGAGCGACGAAATTACTCGCTGATATGACTGTAATATACTGTGGCCACTGTGGCGAGTAAGGTGGGCAAGGAGGTGGGGCAGCAGCTCGAAAATCAATTGGTTTGGTTGTCGCCAGGAGTACTAGAGCGACGAAATTACTCGCTGATATGCCTGTAATATACTGTGGCCACTGTGGCGAGTAAGGTGGGCAAGGAGGTGGGGCAGCAGCTGGAAAATCAATTGGTTTGGTTGTCGCCAGGAGTGCAAGAGCGATAAAATTAATAGCTATACCATAATCGCCCATCATACTCACCTGCCTTATGGACAGGGCCTCCGGTTGCCACTGTGGTGAGTTAGATGGAGTACGAGTTGGAGCAGCAGCTGGAAAATCAGTAGGTTTTGTTGTCAGTAGGGGTACAAGAGCGACAGCTGTACCATTATCGCCCATCACATTCACCTGCCTTTGGTCTAGTGGGAGAGCAGATCGCTTGAGGATGAAGAGTCGTGGGGTGGACTCCCCCTTTGGTCGCTCTTGGCGTTGCAGGTCGTCGTCAACCACGATGGTAGCTTGTCCAGTTGAGGTAGGAGACCGCTCCCCACCCGCGTACGACGGGCTCCCTTAACACCACGCCCCACCAGGCGTTATCATCACCTGCCTTGAAGACAGGGCCTCTGCTCGCCACTGTGTGAGGCAGATGGGTTAGTAGGGATCAGTCGCTAACACACAGACAAACTCATCTCTAAGCTGCGCAGAGAATAGGTTGCCTCCTGCACCAGCATTCTTGCCGCATGTTGCATGAAGGAGTCCCTACCGCCTGGTGGGTGACACTTATTCAGTCTGCCATGGTGACTTTCCCCAGCTGCGGCGTACGGGAGGGTCCCCTTAACACCAGACTCCCCTCTAAATAGTATTTTTTTTGTTTTTGTTTTTTTGTTAGGAGGTGGGGCAGCAGCTCGAAAATCAATCCATTCAATTGGTTTTGTTGTCCGCTGGAGTGCAAGAGAGACGAAATTTCTTGCTGAGCTGACTGATGGGTAGATTCCAGCTGTTCTGCTCCACTCAGCTACAAAATGATTCCCCACTCGGCTACAAAATGATTCCCCACTCAGCTGCAAAATGATTCCCCACTCAGCTACAAAATGTGGCCCCACCCAGCTACAAAATGCTTAGCGACACACTTGCCCTGACTGGCACATGCAGGTCATTCTCGCCCTGGTGATCAGCTTGCTGGCTTTTGTAGCACTGCTGTTCTGTCACAAGCAGGGTGCCTGTTGAGATGACTTGAGTCAGATTCCAGCTGTTCTGCCCCACTCAGCTACAAAATGCTACCACCCTTGGCTACAAAATGCTGCCCCACTCAGCTACAAAATGCTTAGCGACACACTTGCCCTGACTGACCGTGCAGGTCATTCTTGCCCTGGTGATCAGTTTGCTGGCCTTTGTAGCGCTGCTGTTCTACCACAAGCAGGGTGCCTTGCTGGAAGTGACCATGATTGCCTACGATGACCTGGAGAAGACTACTGCTGAGCTGGCGGCAGAGAAGGTCAGATTGGGTTGGGTGGTGGTGGTGATGTTTGGTGGGTGTTGGAGGTGGGTGGTGGGTGGCTAGGACAGACAGACTGGGTTAGGTGAAGGCATGAAGGCATTGACCAGAAACAGCCCCCCCCCCCCCCCCCCCCCCCCCCCCACACACACACACACATACACCCACGTACACCACACACACACACCACACACCACGTACCCTCCCCACCCCCCCTCGTGCGACAATATGCCTTGCTCGCCTGCCTTGAAATGAAGGCGCTGACCAAGAACAGCGCTTCCCCCCCCCACCACCCCCACCACCACCACCACCACCACACACACACTACACCACACACACACACACTACACACACACACACACACTACACCACACACAGGTCAGACTTGACGCCCTCCTGGTGCGACAGTTTTGCCTGCCTTGACATGAAGGCATTGACCAAAAACAATGCTCACCACCACCACCACCACACACCCTCACACCCTCACACCCTCACACATGCACACCACACACACACCACACACAGGTCAGACTCGACGCCCTCCTGGTGCGACAGTACGGCCTGCTCGCCTGCCTTGACATGAAGGCATTGACCAAAAACAGCGCTCAAGTGGAGGCGCAGACAGGTCTCACGTTGGATCGAATTGAGGAGGCGCGTAGGCAGGTTAATGAGGCGTCAACCAAACCCGGTGTAAATAAGCTTGACCAGATTGAGATCCACGAACTCCTTGGAGAGGGCACGGTAAGATGTCTCTAATTCACGTACACTCACGTTTTTTGTGTGCAACGCGTGCCCCCCCCCCCCCTCACCCCCCTCAACCCCCCCCCCCCCCCCCCCCCCCCCCCCCAACCCAACCCAACCCCCCCCCACCCCACACACCCCACACACACACACTCACACACACACAAAACCCGGTGTAAATAAGCTTGACCAGATTGAGATCCACGAACTCCTTGGAGAGGGCACGGTAAGATGTCACTAATTCACGTACACTCACTTTTTTGTTGTGCAATGTGTGCCCCCCCCCCCCCCCCCCCCCCCCCCCCCCCCCCCCCCACACACACACACACACAAACCCGGTGTTAACAAGCTTGACCAGATTGAAATCCACGAAATTCTCGGAGAGGGCATGGTAAGATGATTCACTAGTAGTGCTAGTACTCACTGCCTGGGAAGAAGCTTTTTTTAAACCCTAAACCCACATCCACACACGCACCCTCCCCACAAACCCAGCCACAAACACACATATACACAAACACACACACAGACATGCACATGCACACCACATTACTAGCTCTGACCCCTCCCTCCCTCGTCACACAGTTCGGCAAGGTGAACAAGGGCATCTGGCGTGGCACCGTGGTCGCCGTGAAGACCATGATCCTTCCCGCTAACATGCCCGCACCCCGTCCCACACCCATACCCACATGCACACAAACACACACACAAACCACATTACTAGAATTGACCCCTTCATCCTTCCCTCCCTCCCTCCCTCCTTCCCTCGTCACACAGTTCGGCAAGGTGAACAAGGGCATCTGGCGTGGCACCGTGGTCGCGGTGAAGACCATGATTCTGCCCGCCAACATGCCAGGCTCCGAAAAGCGCGAAAAGATGGCGGTCATGGAGGCTGCTATCTCCAGCTCCCTTGTACATCCCAACATCGTCACCACCTACACCTACTCCATCCGCCCCTATGTTGACAACAGCCAGATGGACAGCGCTGCCACTGAGTCCCTGGCTGGGCTGGGGAGTTTGATCAAGGCGGAATCTGTCGACAGCACCCTCCAGACCTCGCCCATGACCAAGCCGCAGGCAGAGGTCTCCCGGAACTCCTTAGACAGCAACGCATCGATGGTACACAGCTACGAAGTCCGAATGGTCCTTGAGTATTGTGACAAAGGCTCTCTGTGGGAGGCCATCGAACAAGGCTCCTTCCTCACTACCGTAGGCATTAACTTAACCGCCATCGTGCACACCATGCTGGACGTAGCTAGTGCTATGGTTCACATGCACGCTGCATCCATCCTCCACTCCGACTTGAAAGCGCGCAACATCATGCTGCGGAGCAGCGGCATGGAGGGGCGAGGTGTCATTGCCAAGGTCGCAGACTTTGGCCTGAGCACGCAGGTATGTATGTATTTCAGCTTTTATTTTCCACCCCTACCACGACACCTACCACCCCTACCACCTCACCACCACACCTACCACACCTAGCCAACATAGCCAAGGTGGGAGAATTCGGGCTGAGCACGCAGGTATGTATGTATCACAGCTTTTCTCTTCCCCCCCTACCGCCACCCCTACCACCCCTACTACCTCGCCACCACACCTACCACACCTAGCCAACATAGCTAAGGTGGGAGAATTCGGGCTGAGCACGCAGGTATGTATGTATCACAGCTTTTCTCTTCCCCCCCTACCGCCACCCCTACCACCCCTACCACCTCACCACCACACCTAGCCAACATAGCCAAGGTCGCAGACTTCGGGCTGAGCACGCAGGTTTGTAAATAAATCAATAGTAAGCCCTGTTACAAGGCGTGAGGTTGAGGGGGCCTGCCCGTTTGCTTTCAATGGGGCTCGCAGGTATGAATTATTACAGCTTGTATTTTCCTTTCCTACCACCACCCCTACCACCCCTACAACCTCACCTACGACCACACCTACCCACCCCTACCACACCTACCCACCACACCTACCACCACCACACCCCGACAGATGTCCCACACAGAGACACAAGTATCCTCCATGTTCCAAGGCACACTGGCCCACATGGCACCAGAATTCTTGCTGGCTCCTACCACACTTATCACCCCTACCACCACACCTACCACCACACCTACCACACCTACCACCACACCTACCCATCCCTACCACTCACGCAGATGTCCCACACAGAGACACACGTATCTTCTATGTTTCAAGGAACATTGACCCCCATGGCACCGGAGATCATGCTGGAAGGTCGCATCAGCAAAGCTGGTGACGTCTACTCCTTTGGCATTATGATGTGGGAGGTGTACACAGCCTCTCGTCCCTTCTCAGACGTCCCTCGCTCTCACCTGGGTTATGCCGTCACCAAAGAAAAGAAGCGACCCTTGTTCCCTGTGTTCTGCCACAAAAAGTACGCTGACCTGGCATGCCGCTGCTGGGACGATGATTTCAGCGTCAGGTGAGTGGGGTCAGGGGGGGGGGGGAGGTGGAGGATGTGTGTGGGTGTGTGTGTGTGGGGGGGGGGGGTGGGGGGGGGGGGGGGGCATCTGGGTTATGCCGTCACCAAAGAAAAGAAGCGGCCCTTGTTCCTGTGTTCTGCCACAAGAAGTATGCTGACCTGGCATGCCGCTGCTGGGACGATGATTTTAACGTTGGGTGAGTGGAGTCAAGGGGGGCAGGGAGGGGGAGGATGCAGGGGGTGGGGGATGAAACAGTTTTTTTTCTTCATCCGATGAAAAGCCTAAGGTTGGCCTGGAGCAGGGAATGGGCCTTATCATTGACGTTGTTGTCTTTGCCATCATCACCACCGAGACCATCATCTGCTCCCCCCCCCCCCCCCCCCCCCCCCCTAATCCCCCCTCACCCCCGCCCCCTCACCCCCCTCCCTTCTCCCCCCCTCATCCCCCCCTCTCCCCTGCCCCCCCCAAATCCCCCCCCTATTTTGGTGTTTTCAGGCCCACCTTTGAGGACACTATTCGAGCTTCAGGTTTTGATCGCCAAACTACCTAATGACTCCATCCCTCTCCTTGTTTATCCCCCCCTCACTCTTTTGGTGTTTCAGGCCGACCTTGAAGACATCGAGTCCCCCCCCCCCCCCCCCCCCCCCCCCCTCACATCCCCCTCCCTCTTTTTTTTCCTTTTCAGGCCGACCTTTGAGGACATCGAGTCCCCCCCCCCCCCCCCCCCCCCCTCACATCCCCCTCCCTCTTTTTTTTCCTTTCAGGCCGACCTTTGAGGACATCGAGTCCCCCCCCCCCCCCCCCCCCCCCCCCCCCTCCCCCTCATCCCCCCCATCCCCCCCTCCCTTTTTTTTTCCTTTTCAGGCCGACCTTCGAGGACATCGAGTCCCCCCCCCCCCCCCCTCATCACCCCCTCCCTCTTGATGTTTTCAGGCCGACCTTTGAGGACATCCAGTCCCCCCCCCCCCCTCATCACCCCCTCCCTCTTGATGTTTTCAGGCCAACCTTTGAGGACATCCAGTCCCCCCCCCCCCCCTCATCACCCCCTCCCTCCTGATGTTTTCAGGCCGACCTTTGAGGACATTGTGTCCGAGCATCAGGCTTTGATCGCCAATCTACCTCTCGACACCATCCCTCTCGTGATCCTCCCACCCAAGGCTCCTGGTGGAACCGCCAAAGTCCAGACATTCAGCTTGAGCACCACCTGGTCCAACTCTACCTTCGTAGTGGGGGGGCCGGGGTCCACTTCAGCTCGGGAGTTGGACCCGGTGCCAGAGTCAAAGGAGGATCTGATTGAGGACCAGGCGGCAAGGGAGGACAAATAGGCATGGCTCGGCTTGGCTTGGCTTGGTCTGGTGCTGGAGTCAAAGGAGGATCTGATAGAGGACTGGGCGTCAAGGGAGGACAAATAGGCTTTGCTTGGCTTGGCTCGGTCCGGTGCTGGAGTCAAAGGAGGATCTGATTGAGGACGGGGCGTCAAGGGAGGACAAATAGGCTTGGCTTGGCTTGGACGCGGTGCCAAAGTCCAGACATTCAGCTTGAGCACCACCAGGTCCAACTCTGCCTTGGTAGTGGGGGGGTCGGGGCCCACTTCAGCTCGGGAGTTGGACCCGGTGCCAGAGTCAAAGGAGGATCTGATTGAAGACCGGGCGGCAAGGGAGGACAAATAGGCTTGGCTTGGCTCGGCTTGGCTTGGCTTGGTCCGGTGCTGGAGTCAAAGGAGGTTCTGATTGAGAACGGGGCGTCTAGGGAGGACAAATAGGCTTGGCTTGGCTTGGACGCGGTGCCAAAGTCCAGACATTCAGCTTGAGCACCACCAGGTCCAACTCTGCCTTGGTAGTGGGGGGGTCGGGGCCCACTTCAGCTCGGGAGTTGGACCCGGTGCCAGAGTCAAAGGAGGATCTGATTGAAGACCGGGCGGCAAGGGAGGACAAATAGGCTTGGCTTGGCTCGGCTTGGCTTGGCTTGGTCCGGTGCTGGAGTCAAAGGAGGATCTGATGAGGACGGGCGTCAAGGGAGGACAAATAGGCTTGGCTTGGCTTGGACGCGGTTGCCAAAGTCCAGACATTCAGCTTGAGCACCACCAGGTCCAACTCTGCCTTGGTAGTGGGGGGTCGGGGGCCACTTCAGCTCGGGAGTTGGACCCGGTGCCAGAGTCAAAGGAGGATCTGATTGAAGACCGGGCGGCAAGGGAGGACAAATAGGCTTGGCTTGGCTCGGCTTGGCTTGGCTTGGTCCGGTGATGGAGTCAAAGGAGGTTCTGATTGAGACGGGCGTCTAGGGAGGACAAATAGGCTTGGCTTGGCTTGGACGCGGTGCCAAAGTCCCAGACATTCAGCTGAGCACCACCAGGTCCAACTCTGCCTTGGTAGTGGGGGGGTCGGGGCCACTTCAGCTCGGGAGTTGGACCCGGTGCCAGAGTCAAAGGAGGATCTGATTGAAGACCGGGCGGCAAGGGAGGACAAATAGGCTTGGCTTGGCTTGGCTTGGTCCGGTGCTGGAGTCAAAGGAGGTTCTGATTGAGAACGGGGCGTCTAGGGAGGACAAATAGGCTTGGCTTGGCTTGGACGCGGTGCCAAAGTCCAGACATTCAGCTTGAGCACCACCAGGTCCAACTCTGCCTTTGTAGTGGGGGGTCGGGGCCCACTTCAGGTCGGGAGTTGGGCCCGATGCCAGAGTCGAAGGAGGATCTGATTGAGGACGGGGCGTCAAAGGAGGACAAATAGGCTTGGCTCGGCTTGGCTTGGCTTGGTCTGGTGCTGGAGTCAAAGGAGGTTCTGATTGAGGACTGGGCGTCAAGGGAGGACAAATAGGCTTGGCTTGGCTTGGACGCGGTGCCAAAGTCCAGACATTCAGCTTGAGCACCACCAGGTCCAACTCTGCCTTTGTAGTGGGGGGTCGGGGCCCACTTCAGGTCGGGAGTTAGGCCCGATGCCGGAGTCAAAGGAGGATCTGATTGAGGACCGGGCGGCAAGGGAGGACAAATAGGCTTGGCTTGGCTTGGCTTGGACGTGGTGCCAAAGTCCAGACATTCAGCTTGAGCACCACCAGGTCCAACTCTGCCTTTGTAGTGGGGGGGTCGGGGCCCACTTCAGCTCGAGAGTTGGACCCGGTGCCAGACTCAAAGGAGGATCTGATTGAGGACGGGGCGTCAAGGGAGGACAAATAGGCTTGGATTGGATTGGATTGGATTGGTGCTAAAGTCAAAGGAGGATCTGATAGAGGACAGGGCGTCAAGGGAGGACAAATAGGCTTGGCTTGGCTTGGTTCAGTGTTGGAGTCAAAGGAGGATCTGATTGAGGACTGGGCGTCAAGGGAGGACAAAAAGGCTTGGCTTGGCTTGGTCCGGTGCTGGAGTCAAAAGAGGATCTGATTGAGGATTAGGTGTCAAGGGAGGACTTATATGCTTGACTTGGCTTGGAGACAAGGGGGTCAAAAGAAGATCTGATTGACGACCGAAAGTCAAGGGAGGACAAATAGGCTTGGCTTGGCTTGACTTGGAGACGAGGACAAATAGGCTTGGCTTGGCTTGGCTTGCTACCTGTCGCTCCAATAGCCAAGAGTCTCCGCCAATTTCCCGCGTCGCTTGCAACACGTCTAGGACTTATTATACTACTTGAAAAGTAAGCGAGGGGATTATCATCCCAACCGGCATCTCAAAGTCACCGAAAAAACGTAACCAATTTTTCACCCACAAAACAGAACCTCTTTTCCACCCACAAAACGTAACATGTTCTACATCACATACCACACACCACATCGTATCTAAATACGCATGCCATCTCACCCGTGCCAGCTCACCCGTGCCAGCTCACCCATGTCAGCTAACCCGTGCCAGCTCACCCATGTCAGCTAACCCGTGCCAGCTCACCCATGTCAGCTCACCCATGCCAGCTCACATATGCCAGCTCACCCTTACCAGAGCGCCTAACACTTTTTTGTGTACACGTCGCAAATTAATCGACTCCGTGCGACCCCAATGCGATGCTCTGCCCACACGCGTCGCCATGCAGCAACAGACTGGCAAAATGAAAAAACAAGTCCTATGCAGAGTCGCAAGCGACGCGGAAAATTGGCGGAGTGTGTTGGCATCGGAACGAAAGGTGGCAGCGATGGAGCTCCAAAGCCAGTGAGTTATGCGACCATTGACTGTCGTGCCAGGCTTCAATTTTTCGGTCAGTCGAACGGACGATGGGGTAACCCTGGGGGCTCCTGCCCCCCAGAAGGGGGGGCTCCGCCTAAAACGTGTCAAACTTGGGAATATATTTATGTAGTTCAGTCTTTTTCTCTGTCTCATTGAATCATCGTCTTGGGGCAGAAGAATCACTGATACTTGAACTTGGTCAAATAGCTTCAGCCAGCAATTTGGCTGCTCGCCATCTTTACTGACGGCAGTAGAAAAACAGGAAAATGTGTTTACAGCAAATTCACTTAGCTTCACCAGGAGTCAGTTGACTCTTACGTGCGTCTGAGCAACCCTAACAGGTGTGTACTGTAGGTTACCCAGCACTACACGGGAGGACATAAGAGAACGATCGCTAACATAGCTTGACAAGGAGTCAGTTCACTGTTACATGCGTCTGGGAAACCCCAACAGGTGTGTACTGTAGGTTACTCAGCACTACACGGGAGGACACGGAAGAGCGATCAGCATCACATGAGATGGCTCCTGAAACTCTCCCCCCAATTCCTGGTACTCCTTGAGACCGAGGACTTGAAATTGAAATTGTTACATCCGAGTAATGAAGTCACTCTCAGGACGTGAAGTTAAGGACACCATAGTGTAAGCCGGAGCTAGCCGTAGTCACCTTAGGAACAAAGAATAGGGTGCGTGCTCATTCCCGGGTATTGACCCGGGTTGTGAAAAATAATGACGACGGGACCCAGGAATGTTTGTTCGACGGGGGAGATTTCTAGCCTTCAGGAGGTAACAAGTCCTATGCAGTGTCGCTTGCGAATAGGAAAGATTGGCGGAGTGTGTTGGCAACGGAATGAAAGGTGGAAACGATGAAGCTGACCGAAGCCAGTTAGTTATGAGAGTTAGTTGGCTGACGAGTCAGGCTTCAATTTTTCCGTCGGCCAGACGTACAGGCAGACAACAGGGTAACCCTGGGGGCTCCCGCCCCCCAGAAGGGGGAGCTCCGCCAAAAAGACTACCAGTGGCAGGGGAAATATTGAATGAGGTAATGGCATTATGTCCATTGCAGATCATGAGTACACCAGAGCTCTATAATGTTTCTCTCCCAGGAAGGGAAGCCCGTAAGCATGAAATATGGACTCATTCAGTCCATAGAAGAGGTCGCTTTTTATTTCTCCTTGTAGGCTTGTGCAGTCCGCAGAAACAGGGAGAAAGGTATCTGGGGGAGAAATGAAATCTTTGTCCTGATGGTGGGTAATTCCCTTCTCCCTGCTCCGCTTGGCCAGCAGCCTGTTGGCATACTCGCTCCTATTGTCACTGCTTAGGGTGCCAACCTTAGTTGCGTTCCAGCAGGATTTGTAAGCGTCCAAGCTCGTGTATGAGCCATGATGAGGCTTAGTAAGCGTCCAAGCTCATGTATGAGCCATGATGAGGCTTAGTAAGCGTCCAAGCTCATGTATGAGCCATGATGAGGCTTAGTAAGCGTCCAAGCTCATGTATGAGCCATGATGAGGCTTAGTAAGCGTCCAAGCTCATGTATGAGCCATGATGAGGCTTAGTAAGCGTCCAAGCTCATGTATGAGCCATGATGAGGCTTATTAAGTGTTCGAGCTCATGCATACTCGCTCCCATTGTCACTGCAAAGAGCACTAAAGCTATGAGCTCTGCATCTTTGGTCACCCCTTGTTCGTCAACTGGTGAACTGGGCACACCGGGGGTCGCTGTTTCTTTCTCGTGGCTGACAGAAAGCTTTTAAAAGATGGAGGAGGCTACGAAGAGCACTAAGGCTATGAGCTCCTACCTTTGGAAGCCCGCCCATGCATATGTCCTTGGTGATGTCTACGACTAGTGGACGCACAACCACACCTGATGAGATGGGCACGGTGCACACCCTTCTCCCTGCACCGCTTGGCCAGCAGCCTGTTGGCATACTCGCTCCCATTGCCAGTGCGTAGGGTGCCAACCTTTGGGAGCCCGCCCATGCATATGTCCTTGGTGATGTCTACGACTGGTGGTGCTGAGATGTTATGTTTAAGATTCGTGATCAACTTGTGAGTGTAGCAGATGAGTAGATCCAATGGAGCCTACCACTGCACACACCAGGGTACAGCAATGCGATCGTGTGGATGTGGACTGCGCACACCAGCGTACAGCAATGCGATCGTGGACGCACAACCACACCTGATGAGCTGGACACGATGCAGACCCTGCTCTTGGTGTAGATGTGGTGCGTACGGTGCCAACCTTGAGTCCTAGCGGGTTACCTAGGAGTCCTCGCAGGTTTCCTAAGAGTCCTAACAGGTTACCTAGGAGTCCTAGCAGGTTAACTAAGAGTCCTAACAGGTTACCTAGGAGTCCTAGCAGGTTTTCTAAGAGTCCTAACAGGTAATCTAGGAGTCCTAGCAGGTTTTCTAAGAGTCCTAGCAGGTAATCTAGGAGTCCTAGCAGGTTTTCTAAGAGTCCTAGCAGGTAATCTAGGAGTCCTAGCAGGTTTTCTATGAGTCCTAGCAGGTTATCTAGGAGTCCTAGCAGGTTTTCTAAGAGTCCTAGCAGGTTATCTAGGAGTCCTAGCAGGTTTTCTAAGAGTCCTAGCAGGTAATCTAGGAGTCCTAGCAGGTTTTCTATGAGTCCTAGCAGGTTATCTAGGAGTCTTAGCAGGTTTTCTAAGAGTCCTAGCAGGTTATCTAGGAGTCCTAGCAGGTTTTCTAAGCGTTCGAGCTCATATATGAGCCATGAGGAGATAGATCCTTGGTCGGGCGAATCGTGTCGGCATTGAATCTTGAGTGACCATCAGGGTACTTCAGGAGGACCCTCAGATATGCTGCCAGAGATGCAACCAATTGTGTAGCCTGCATCCTGTGACGCAACGGACCCTTCCTTATGGTCAACGGACCCTCCCCATGTTGCGCCCTGCGACGCAACGGACTCTTCGATGTTGCGTCTGCGCCGGAGGACGCAGCGTCCTGAACAACCCAAGTGGTCATCAAAGATGGAAGAATAGTTGTTACAAGGTTCTTTACGCCAGGTTTGGCGTCTACCCGTCTGCACAGTGCTGTGAACAATGACCCCCAGTGCAGGGACCACGGAAACCAGGGATTTCTAGTCCACAGGGGCTCAAAAAGCGAGTTCGAAATCGCTCTGCCGCACGCGCTTTGCAGTACCCTGCTTGATATGGCCATCTTGCCACTGAGATCTTCATGATATCGATATATGTATGATGTTTCGTACCACATTGCATGATCTATTGTACAATATTGCATGATGTTTCGTACAACATTGTATGATGTTTCCTACAACATTGCATGATCTATTGTACAATATTGCATGACGAATCGTACGACATTGCATGGTCTAATGTAAAATATTGCATGATGTTTCCTACGACATTGCATGGTCTATTGTACAATATTGCATGATATTTTCTACGACGTTGCATCTAATGTCTGTTGTACAATATCGCATGATACATCAATATATTGTTAGGGTTGTCAATACCGAGACTAATTCCAGGGGTCTGGTAAGGGGGAGGGGGAGTGAGGGTTCTTGCTCATTCTGGAGAGGACGCAAAATCCGTAATTTCTTTTGTATGAGCCGGACTTTCTTAGCCTCTACTTGGTATGGCGATCTTGCCACTGAGGTCTACATGATATCGATATTGAGGTTGAAGTAGTGATAACGCCTGGTGGAGTGGAGGGGCTTGGTATGAGGGGAGCCCCGTCTTACAACGGTAGGGGACGGGCTGCTTTTCTAGCCTAAATTGTTTAGCCTCTACCCAAATCCCCTTCGCCTGGTTCTCATCTCGGAGACTGGCCTAGTTGCGACATCCGAGATGGCCGTAGCGCGCATGCCATAGTTGAGCGGGCTCTGGAGTGGATCGCGGGGCGGCTGCTTAAACTTCAACTTGGTTACATAGCTTATGCCAGCAATTTGGCTGCTCTCGGTCTTCGGCAGTAAAAACAATTAATACAAGGAAATTGTTAACTCGATCAAATCACTTATCATATTTTCATTTTTCACGGCTGCAAAGGCCATGTCAGGTACACCAGTCAGTGTGTGACCTGGGAGGTTGATAGGTGCGGTGAACAGATACAATTTGTCCTGAACGTCAGATCAGTTGATATCGGAGCGGCTGAGTCAGATGTGACTCGGCCATTGAGTTAATTTTCCACGTCACGTAAATATTTATCAGTCACGATATTGCATGTGGGGTCATTGTGTTGAAGCAACAGTTTTTCAAAATCTAAAGGAAAAACATTCGTCCGCGCATTCGAACTTACCACACTGCAAGCAAGCATCCATGGCATGACGCCACCCTCGAAGACCGCTCCGGTTTCTCGCCAAGTCGGACCTACAACGCAAGGAATGAAGGTTGTCAGAAAGGTGAGATTTCGCAAATTATATACCACCTTTGGATGCGCCTGAGCTCAGTTATTTACAACCCGCGCCTCCGCCAATTTTGCGGATGCTTGGCGACGGAGTTGTACTCTTTGGCCGAACACAGGCAGCGGGCCATAGTATTCCTGCCAATCTCCGGCAGAGGAATTACGAACCTACCCGACCAGATCATGCCAACCGGGAATAACCCTGGCCTCCTGTTTTTTCACGCGAACCGCTTACAGGTGCCGCTTTCCGGCCCACTTTCGCTATCCAAGCCGCAATTTCCACAAACTGATCTCGTGCCATACATCTTCCTTTCCTTGGGTGATCCTCTATCCCGCACGAGCCTTGCCTGGTAGATTTCGCTTAGATTTCAATCCTCTCAGCCGATGTAGTTTTATCGCCGGTGTTATTTACCTGCCTTCTTCCTTCATCCTCTGCCCGGTTTGCCTCGGGAATCTCGTGCCAGTCCATGTCGACGGGCCGATCCAAACCAAATCCAAACCACGCTTCTACGGCAGCTGCGTCATTAAGGTTCTAGATCCCGGCCACGTCATCACCCAAATCTTCCGACACCAGCTTCCGTCATTCAACTTCAGTTACTCAGCTTCCGATAGTTCGCTGCGCCCTCCCCAGCGTAGTTCGAACTCGCGTAGTTCATGCCGCTAGACAATGACAGACAATGACAGGTAGCGCACCTCGTGAGGTGACTTCCGATACCGGTCCCACCTACTTTATTCGGCCTACTACTACCTGGATAACTTAATTTCCAGACTAAGGCCTAAGTTCTGGACTTTCTCTTACCCTACGATCAAGATAGTAGCTAGAATTGGAGTTATTTACAAGTAAGGCAGCCGCTATGCCTTGTATTTTTGGAACGGCTAAGCCTAGAATTGAAGTTATTATAGACTAAATAGCCGCTCTACCCTATTATTGACACGGCTACGCCTAGAAGTGTAAGTAAGAAAGCTTGATAGCCCCTATGTCCGTTACTGGGACGGCGAAGCCTAAAGTTGTAGATACTATAAGCTAGATAGCCGCTATGCTATGCTATTGGGACGGCTATGCCTCGAATTGTAAATAATGAAGCTACATAGCCACTATGCCTTGTTATTGGGACGGCTAAGCCGAGAAGCATTTAGCTTGGCACTGGACAAATGCCCTATCTCCAAGCTTTCCATCTTGCTCTCTTGCTTATCATATTTCTTACCCCTACTTTAGGTTGATACGGCCCTATCCTCTCTAGGAGGCCCTTCATCCGGCCCGAGCCGAGTAGAACCAACCTCAAGCCGCTCTAACTAGGAACAGGCTTTGCCATAGTAGAAACAAGCTCTCCCACAGTAGGAGCAAGCTCTCCCATAGTAGAAGCAAGCTTTCACAGAGGAGGAGCAGGCTCTCTTATAGCAGGAGTAGGCCCTCCCATCTGGACCACTTAATGCTGAGGGTCTGCCTAGCGCTTTGGCTCGGCTGTATAAACATGTCTGACAAAGGAGCAGAACACCCGCGCCACCATGGCCTCAAACCTAGCCTTGGGTGAGTTCCGTGCTAGAGCTATAGACTTAGAAGAAAAATACGTAGAATTGCTTTGACACTAACCGCATCCTTAGACTTCAAGGCCACACCCTCAGAGCTAGAGGAGGCCTTACAATTCGCAAGAGAAACTGCCACTAAGATGGCTATAGCTCTTGAAGCGTCCCTACCGGTCGCTGCACTTACCTCCATTTGTTATTGACTGATTTATATATCAGTCTCTGAGTCGGCATAATGCACACCGGTACCTTTCCCTCCTGGTACCGTGTTGCCTACCGCCAGGCCTCAGGCTAGCTGTGGCCTGCACGTGACTGCAGTACCCTGCAGTACACATCTCTATTCTATATGATTGCGCCTGTTGCGCTTAATAGCATCTTCTCCTCTATCGAGCCTATGCCGTTGTAACAATCTTACATTAACAGGTTATGTGCGCCATCTTAAGACGCTAACGAAGAACAGCCGCTGATTTCCGCGTTCGGATTCAGTTCCCCTCTGACTTGTCGAAGGCCCGAGTTTTAACTAAGCACCTAGACTCCCTGTGCGGATCCTACTTCCCGCAGCTCCGCCTGCCGCTTCCTACCAAGAATCCTTGGATCTGCCACTGCGTCCTACGACTGGAGCAAGCAAGAGCGACCACAAGTCACCGAAATCTATGAAGTGAGTATAGGACGACGCCCTCACCGAGACCCACATAGTGCTGTATTGATCTCAGACGATCAATTTGTCTACGCCTCCAGCTTAAGCGAAGCTTCTGTCGTCGAACATTGCCGCTTGGCAACGTTCACCCCCCCGGTAATCCGCTGGATCCCTTTGGATCGCCGATTCCCACACACACTCCATCCCCTCTTCCCCTGCCCCGCCCTCGTAACTCCTCCTCTCCCAACACTCCGACCTACAACGCCAAGACACCTACACAGAAGACCTCACAATGCAACCTCCCAAAATATTCACTGGTAACAACCTCTACACCTGGCGCAGCGCCAGGCAGAATATCCTCCTCGCCCTCAAATCAGATAGGGATACCATTGCCATTGCTTTCGACTGCCAACAAGCGGTCGTCGCTGGCGAGCCTAATGACTCTGATGGTTACCCTGCTGATGGCGTTAGTTACCCTCCTGTTGCGGCTGCTGACCCGGCTGCTCCGGCTGCCCCTAGGATTGGTGTCCCCAACAGGATCTCGACCTGGAAGAACAACAAGGCCTTTAAGGTCATCATAGATCATGTATCAGATGGCATCCAGCAGGCCATTCATGCCAACACAGATATGGCCACTAGAGCCTTCAGGTTTCTAGATGCCCTGTACTCTGAGGATGGCAGCAGGCTAGAGCATACCACCCTGACTGCCATCATGGGATTACGTATGACCTCTACTGAATCCCTGCAAACTTACCTCTCCAGGGCGGCTGATCTGTACTCCCAGATACCCAAGATAACAGACCTCCACATCGTCTCTACCAGCACCTTCCTGAACCTCATTGTCAAGGGACTGAACTCCCGCTCTGAATATGATGGTTACATCAATCAGTTCAACCCTACTGCTATTACCACCTTTTCCATGCTCCAAAGTGCTCTCTTCAACTGGTGCTTAGTGAAGCAAGTTGACCCTGCACCATCTCCTGAAGAGGCTGAGCTGGCAGCTGCAGCCTACAGGGCCAGGAAGCCTTTCAACAGCAAGCACCTCCCATTCAGAGACAGGATCATCTCCTACAAGAAGATGACCTGCTGGAACTGTGGGGGAATAGGCCACAGCTCCAGAGAGTGCACCAGTGAGGACACTGATCTGGCTTTCAGGCCAGCAGACTCAGATGAAGCTGACCATGGATCTAAGTCACCTCCCAAGAACAGATCAGGAGATGACAAGGATCCTGACGACAAGAAGACCCCCAAGAAGACCAGTCCAGACAGGAGGCGTCTAAGAAGATACCCAAGCAGGGGACGCCATGCCCATGTTGCTGATGGTGATCAGTCCACCTCCAACTCTGACAGTGAGGGTAAAGAACACAACTTCCTGTCCCTGGCACTGGATGAGGACAACCTCCAGCCCATGAGATTTGCTACACCAACCAGAGGCAATTCTGTTTCATTTGCCTTGCCACCTGACCCCCTGGCTGATACAGCATTCTTTGGACAAATAAGTGCTGATGATGAATGCACTATAGAAGATGGAGAAGTTTTCCAGGCAGCACTACAGACAGAATGGATCATAGATACTGCAGCACACTCTCATGCAACAAGTAACATCTCCCATCTGCATGACATTCAGGACCTTCAACAGCCTATTAAGCTGCAGCTGGCAGATCAAGAATCTCCACCTATCCTCTGCAAGCAGATAGGGAAGGCCAAGATCAAGGGCCATGGCAGGACTCTGATCATCCTGAACAATGTACTTCTTGCTGACTGCAACATGCCCAACATCATTAGCATTCATGCAGCCACCAGCCTGTGCCCAGACCTCCAAGTTCACCTGTCCAAGACTCAAGCCACACTCTCCATCCCAAGACCATCTGGTACTAAACTGCTCCTCTCATGCCCCAAAAGGCATGGACTCTACCTTACCCAAACTTCACCAGTCCCTGCCAGTAATCCCTCTATCCCTGTGGACTCTACCATTGCCTACATCATGATGGTTACCAAGCCTCCATCAACTCACACTGACTCTGAGACAGGGCAGTACCCACCCACTCATGAGACCTCCCCCAGTAGAGTTGATCAAGACTGCCAGGTTCCCCCCTCTACTTCTGCTCCATCTGCACCCCACACTATTCCTGAGATAGGGCAGTACCCACCCACTCATGTGGAGGCAGATCAAGACCTCCAGGACTTCCCCTCTACTTCTGCTCCACCTGCACCCCACACTGATTCTGAGATAGGGCAGTACCCACCCACTCATGTGGAGGCAGATCAAGACCACCAGGACTTCCCCTCTACTTCTGCTCCATCTGCACCCCACACTGATTCTGAGATAGGGCAGTACCCACCCACTCATGTGGAGGCAGTACAAGACCTCCAGGACCATCCTCCCCATATCTGCCAATACCATTCCCCTTTCACTGCAGACAATCTGGAAGCCTCTGATGTTACTGACAGTGATGACATGCCAGAACTCATCCATCCAGAGGTACACAAGCCCCAAGATGACCCTGGACTAGGAGTAGATGACCCTCCTGAAACCACTCCAGATCTCCAACAACAGCTGGACAACCTGGGCCTACAAAGAGCCAGAGCAGAGATGGAACTCCTCAGTGACCAGATCAGAACCAACTATGAGGAATATGATGGCCCCATAGATGGGGACGGGCCACTCAAGCCATCTGATCTTGACACAGCCACTACCTGGGACCAATGGATACTGGTCAACAGGTCACCAGACATTGGACTACCACTGGGAGAAGTTAATCAGAATGTCAACCACATCCACTTTTCCAACAACTCCAGCCTTAGCCTCACACGTTTTGGATGCACCCTACACCACCTGAACAGCAGGCCTGCTTCACCAGCTTTCAACATCCAGCCCAGGTGTAACGGTACAGAACCCTTCACGGGTACTCTGGCCTTCCAACAAGGCATACGGGTACACCTTACCCGTAAGCCACGTGACGAACGCACATGATACAGTACCATACCCATGTACTGCCTCATCTCTCACAACGCACCCGTTGCGTACATAGACACGAGCTACTCGGGACGAACCCTTCTACTCCTTCACGAAGACGTTCTTCCCGATCAACTCTACATCCCCTACATAGGTAACACCCTACTATTCTGCTAGCTTACGCATATCAACTTCACATAAACATACATCACATAGACTGTTCCACTAGATTAACCCCCCAGGCTGCCGAGTGCATCCTGAGCTGTTACACTCGTAGCGGAGCTGGTTTCGTTCCTTAGGGACCTCACGCATACACATACGCACGCATACGAATTTTTCTTCGATTTAATCGCACCCGCCAGGACATCCTGTCGGCTTTCTGGTATTTTCGGCTCGCTGTTACTGCTCTTACCTGTAAGCTTCGAGTACACGTAGCGCCTGTTAGGCTCTCGCGGTTAACTGTCCTGTCAGGCTCGACACGCCTTAGGCCGCCTGCGACCTGTCTTGCATGGGCATCTTTTCCTAGCCTGCCGACCCCTGTATGGCCTACGCTCTCGATTCTTGCATTCACGTCCTGTCCTTTTGGTCATAGCTTCTAAAGCTCCTTTCCCGAGCATCTGGAGCGGGGTTTGATCTATTGGGCAGCATTGGCTCCATTGGCCACCTAGGCCGTACTTGCTTTAATTAGCGTACTTCACGAGCCTGTCCTGCGACTCTTCCTGCTTGCTGCATCATCTTTTGTTGCTTTCCGCCTGCACGTTTGCTCATCCTGTCGCGCAATTCGGTTCGTCGTTGTCCTTCCTGGTTTCCCTGTGATTCGTGCCTTTGCAGTGCTTTTATCCCTCATCGTATTCTGGACGAACGCGTCATATACAGTTACGCTTGAGGAATTATCAGCTCGTTATGCTCGCAAAATTTACTAGTCCCTGTGACAGGTGAATTTGGGCCTCTTGCAGTTGCGAGTAATTCTCCCTCTCTCGCCCACCACTCATTCCTGTCCAGCCTACTGACTTGTTCTGTTGCCTTTGCAGAATGGCATCCCACAAATCCACCAAGGTAACCGACGACGCGGCTGACCTGCCTACGATGTCAATGGTCGACACCAATCCTGAAGGGATGGGGTCTTCTGACACTGAGCCCGACACTGAGCTCGGTGCTACGCTGGATGAGTCCGCATCCGCCGAAGCGCGGCCCTCTGTCTCAGTGGGTACGCTGCAACCGCTGGTTGACGGCCTCAATGGTCTGGCGGCACCCTCGGGTGCCCCGCCCGCTGCCCCGCCTCCGCGCGCGGGTATGGCCCCGACGCCGACGCCGACGCCGGCGCCGCTGGCTGAGCCTTCCCTTGAGGAGCTCAGCGCTCGCTATGACGCGGGCGCGGAGCGCAGGCGTCATCAGCATATGGGTGGCCACCTGATCGCGGCGGAGCAAATTTGACAACTCCGCGCGCAGCTCGACCAGGCCTCCATCGCCAACTCGGCCCTTACCGAGCAGTTTGTGGCGAAGATATCCGCTAAGGACGCCGAAGTCGCTGACCTCACGCAGCGCCTCGCCGTCTCCAGCGCGGCTACCGAGGCCGCATTGGCCAATGGCGATCCTACCGAGAGGCAAGAGCTGTTAAACAGCCACTACTTACTCGGCAAGGCTCTGGCTCAGAGTCGCAAGGCGTTGTCCGACCTCCAGGCCGCTTTCACTGAGGCCGCGGCGACCGCAAGGTCCTCCATGGATGTGTTGTGCATCGAGCTTGCGACTAAGGAGTCCGAGCTCGAGGCTGCTAAAGGCGACCTTGCTCGATCTCAAGCAGGTGAGCTCAGTCTGACGCCTGACGAATATAGGACAAACCTGCCTTTCTCGATTTGCAATCCATATGATCATATTGAGGACTCACCTTCCCGATTGGTTACACATCCCAATGTTTTGCCCGTGAATCGCACACTGTTTCCCAATCTGCCGACGCCATTGTCTAACTCGCCACGTTTTTCCCCCCATGCAGCGCTCGCCCCCGCTCTCGCTGAAAACGCTCGCTTGACTGAGGTCGTCGCGCAGCTGACCCGCGAGAACGTCGCCTATGGCAAGCGCCCAATGACTGCTCCCGCGGCTGCATCTCCCGCCGCCATTACCATGGCTGATGTCATGGCCATGATCGCGGCGAGCCAAGCTACTGTGGCGCGCAACGAGACTGTGCCGATGGACACTGAGGACCCTGGCGGTTCTTCCAGCGGCGCCCGCTACGTTGGGTGTGGGAACGGCAGGACTGTGGGGCGCAAGCATGCGCTTCCTCAGGCCGCTCGCGAGGACGACGCTGCCGCTCAGGAGGCCATCGCTGCGCGCAAGCAGGCGTTTCTGCGCGGCCGCGAGATCAAGGCGTCGCCCACATATGCCAAGGCTGCGAAGTCGGATGGTCTTCTCCATTACCACTCCGCTGACCACCCTGTCGCGCCGTATGCTGACGCCAAGTTGGCGGTGCATATGAACGCTTACGCTGACAGCCTCCTCCTTGACTGCGATCCTGAGAACATCGTGGATGCGCTGCAAGCGGTCGATGATCTCCGCGACAGCATGACCCGTTTGTACACGGCGTCCAAGATGCGAAAGCAGAGGTGGATGGAATTGATGCCTTTGAACATCAAAGACATTGCCGACAAGGACGCCGCCCTCAAGGGCACTAAGCTGAAGGCCCACTACCCGGCGGCGGAGGCCAATGACGACAAGATGGATGAGACGCTGCCTCGTGCACCTGACAGGCAGGTGCGGGTTGCGGGGAATTCAGGGTTGTTTGATAAACTAGCTGTCGCTCAGGTAGCCCCGGCGTTTGAGCCAGAACCCTTTCGCCTCCCCGACGTCTATGCCCCTTCGGGTGGCCTTACTGGCAAAATGCAACGTGGTTCGATCCCGCGGGGGGGCGCTACCCCTTCCCCGCCGACAGCGCCTACCGCCGCTCACTCACCACCCGACGGCCCCTTTTCGGTCTCCGACCACTCGTCATCGGGCCACGACTTAGCCGATTCCCCAGGTTCGCCCCTCCAGGTTCCACCTGGCGACCCGACCTCTAATCGCGCTCCCCGGGCTAAGCAGCCCGAGCACCCAACGACGCCCGCAGTACCTACGGTGGCTTCCCCGGCCGCTGTTCGCCCTCGTGCAAAGCGCGCAGCTACGCTGCCCGCAGACACACCTTCTCCGACGCGACAGATTTGCGAGGGCACACACCTGGCCCCGGCAGGCCCGCCAGGTGAGCCCGTCTCGCTACCGCCAATCACCCCTCCTCCCGATAACCGCGCCACTCGTCACTCTGATCACGACAATGGGTGCGCCAAGCGTGTTACCGAAATGAGAAAGGACCTACGTCTCATTGAACACAAACTGTCGGACAGATGCACTAGGGCTAAATTGCGCCGATGGGTATTCAATGTGGTCACGATCATGGAGCTCCAGTTCGCCGACGGTTACCTTGGTCCGTTCGAGCGCATTGTTCCACACCTGTCGGGCGCTTTCACTGGCCAACTCCGCATCACTTACGACGAGGCATGGGCTAGCTATGAGTTGGACGGGTTAGATTTCATGGGAATCGTCGCATGGGCGGAGTCGCTCCTCCTGCCCGAGCTATTAACGGAATCACACGTCGCTCTCACCAAACTACACGAAGGTGGCTTCCGCCAAGATACTCGCTCCTTGCAGAATTATTACCACGCCATCAAGTCTGAATTTCGCAAAGTCCCCGAGCTCACCGAGCGCGAAAAGTTAAACTTGTTTCGCACGGGACTCTCCGATGAACTCCGCGCCGGTGCACACTCTCGGCGCGAGTCTGGTACTATGTTCGAAACGATGGAGGATTTGTTCCGCTATCTGCAATTGGACGAAGCGAGGAAAGTTGTCGCCGCTCGTGGCAAGTCCTTGACGGACAAGCACGATCGCCATCAGAGGGGGGGTTACGCTAACCAAAAGTCGAGGTACCCATTCAAGCGCCCCGCGGATACTAAATACCCGGGTAAGGACCTTGCATTCAATCGCGTCCAGTTTACCAACTCACCCCCCTCCGATTCTGACCCTGATTCTTTCTCTTCGCAGGGAGTAGCCACCGACGACGGCGGGGAGATGAACTCTCGCCCAGCCAAGAGCCCCAAGCTGGCGCCAAACAGTAGTCGCAACCCGGCCGGTGGCCGAGGTGGTGGAGGACGTAGTGCGACGCAGCCGGCGCACAACGGCAAGCTGGGATGGTGGATCGCCAAGGCCGCAGGTCCTCAGTTTGCAAGGTGCTGATCGCACGTTCGGGAAAGGCTCTATTAGCCGCGGCGCGGGCCGTGGTGGTCGCGGAGGATACGGACAGGGTGCTGGTCGGGGCCATTCACAGCCCAGCGGGCCGCGGACCCCCGACTTTTCGGGTCAAGACCCCCAGAACGCCATGCATATGAACAAATCGGTCAGCGTCGGGCAGACCATCTGGCTTCAGAATGGTGCTCGCTGCTTCTTCTGCTTCCGCTACATGAGGACATGTGGTCGCTGAATGCTGACGGACGCTGCCGCACGCGGGACTTGCCTAACTGGCCGGCCCTCAATGAGACTACGTGTCCCGACTGGGCCCTTGATGGCAACGGTCCCATCCCGATTTGGGAATAGGAATCGGCCGGTCAGGTATTGACAACCCTGGATCGTGTAATTAGCGGCGATAAAGTAGTAGTAGTCGAGCCACTTGAGCTCTTGTTACAAGTTCAAGAGGAACTGTTTTCTAACTTGGGCTTAACCCCAACCATTGATGTAACTTCTACTAATGCCTTGTCGTCCCCTTGTCCACTGAAGTTCTCTACGGAGTTTGGCATGCGTGTCTCCATCGCAAACGAGTTCATATACGCTCACCCCATTCCGGAAGACGTCGTGTCGGTGTTAGAACACTATTGGGAATGCAAAAACGATGCACCCTTCGACACATCCGGTATGTTCATCCTCCCAAAAACGCAAGTAACGATAAACATGTCTCCAGTCTCCTACAAGGTATGGAGTTATTCAAGGAGTATCGATCGTGCGATCACCATATGAAACCCCGCCCCAAGGGGTCACCTTCGAATAAAGTCGCCATCCAAGTATGGTATGACCCCCCCGACTCCGTACGGGCCGTCCAAATCAAAAAGGATTGGCATGCGATCAACGACGTGACCAAGGCAGTATACTTTGGCCCCGCACCTGAGGAGGGCATCCCCAGTCCGGTTGAAACCCGTCGAAAAAAACACTGGTGGTCGGAGGCATTGGATCCCAAAGTTCGCGAAAAACAAATCGCTGCCAGACGGTCAACGAAGTGCATCCGTCGCAATCACGCGCAAGGAAATACGAATTCTTCCCCCGTGCTCATGACGCGAGCCAATCGGGTATACGAAGTCAACTCCGCTGCTGCCCCCGATATGCTATTCAACGCCCGATCAGGAGCGAAGCGATTACTCACATTGGCAGACTCCGGCGCGACAGGTTGTCTTATGGAAAAGCAAACGGCTGAGGATCTCGGTTTGCACATCCGCCCTTGGGAAAACGAACGCGACGGATTCACTTGCGCTAACGACGGGATTATCAAAATCCGCGGGACGGTCTCGCTCCCTATACACATACAACGATATGTTGGCAAAGTGTTCGCCCATGTCGTCGACAAACTTCCCGGAGGATTAGACCTAATCCTCGGATCCGACTGGATGCGCGACGAAAAGGCCGTCCTAGACTACGATCGCATGACATTGTCGCTCAAACGGTACGGCTGCTGTTTGACACCTATAAACAGGCAGCGGGACGAAACGGCTCATTCCTTCTTCACTATGGCACTTTCGGGCAAGTCGACTGACGACCCAGTCATTACTGGTCGCAAGGCAGCAAAGCTTTTGAAAGCTGGCGCTAACCATGTCATGGTCAATGTCCGCAAATCCCGAGCGGATTTACCGGCGTCTAACGTAACTGCCGATGAACGGGCGAAATTGCTGACAAAATTACTGCCTTCCGACGGGCCTTTACCTGGTCCCCCGGTGGCAAGCATGGATTTCGAAAATTGGATCCGCGACAACATACTGGACCACGACGATAAAACACTCATCTCAGCCAACGACCTGCGCGCTCTCCTATGGTAGTATCGCAAAGTCTTCAACAATTTGCCTATGGGGACTCCTAACCATCGGGTTATACCTCACGTCATCAAAACGCAAGACAATGCTTACGAGCCATATCGCAGAAATCGTCGCATGAGTCCAGCCGAGACTTTACTATGTGAGGAATACGTCTCCGACCTGTTGCAGCAAGAATTCATCGCCCCGAGCTCGTCCCCGTACGGTGCGCCAATTATGATCATAGCGAAACCGGGTGGAACGGGATACCGTGTTGTTTGCGATTGGCGAGCACTCAACAACATCACGATTCAAAATAGGTATCCCCTTCCCCGTATCGATGAGACCATTGATCGTCTAGGTGGAGCTACTTTGTTCAGTTCCCTAGACCTCACGTCTGGTTATTACCAAATACGAATTTCGGACGAGGACGCGCCGAAGACTGCGTTCACTACCCCGATGGGTCAGTTTGAATTTAAAGTCCTTGGGATGGGTTTGGCGAACGCGCCGGCCACATTCCAAGCGGTCATGAACCAAATATTTGCGCCCTACTTGCACAAGTTCGTCGTGGTCTACTTAGACGATATCTTGGTTTACGGACGCACTCCGGCGGAGCACTTGGCCAACTTGGCCACGGTTCTCCAGGTCCTCCAGGACAACGAATTCTACGCGAAACTCTCCAAATGTTCCTTCAACAAAACGGAAGTTAAATTCCTGGGTCATTACATTGGACGCGACGGAATTAAAGTTGATCCACGCAAGGTTAGCACAGTCCGTGACTGGCCTACTCCGAAAACGGCGAAAGAGATCGGCTCATTCCTCGGGTTGTGCAATTATTTTCGCAAATTTATCCAAGGCTATTCGTCTCTCGCTGCCCCGCTTCAAACCTTGTCTAACATCAAGGGTGAACTAGGTTCCTTGTTCAAAGAAGAACATCTCGTCTCATTCAAAGGCCTCAAGGAAGCTTTGCTATCCGCTCCAGTCCTCGCGCTGCCGGATTTCAGCAAACCTTTCAAAGTCATTACCGACGCATCTTTGCTCGGTACCGGCGCGGTGCTCTTGCAAGATAAACACCCCATCGCCTTCGCCAGCAAGAAGTATATCCCAGCGGAGCTGAACTATACTACGACGGAACAAGAGATGCTAGCAATCGTTCACGCGTTGACCGAGTGGCGATGCTACCTCGAAGGTTCCCACATGACATTGGTCACTGACCACAATCCGCTCACGTATTTTGACACCAAGGCTGTCCTTTCACGACGCATGGGCCGATGGCAGGAGGACCTAGCGCCCTTCAGCTATACTTGGGAGTATCGCGCGGGTCGCAATAATATGGCAGACCCGGTCAGTCGCAATCCCAACCTCTCGGCCCCCGCCGACGTCGCGGTTGCGCACCAGCTGTTGGTATTCTCTCTCTTGGTCAGCGAATGCCGGCCTCGATCAACGAAGCGACGTCCTATTGCAGTCGGTCCCGCGGTCGTTGACATCCTTCCCCGCCCACCGACTGTCCTCCCCGTACCTTCGGTTCCGGTCAAAGAAACGCGACGACGCAGTCGGCATACGCCCGCTGCGTCGACTCCCTCCTCTTCGTCCATCATGGATCGAATTTTGGCTGGATACAAACTGGACTCGAACTTCACGCCGGGCTGCAAGCGCCTCAGCGATAAGTTTTCCAGAAACGGTTACTGGTTCAAGAAAAACAAGTACGGACGCGAGTTTTTGTGTGTCCCCCTCGACGCAGCCCTTCGCCTGGATATTATCCGCGAAGCTCATCACGACCCTATTTACATGGGCCATTGCGGTCGCACCAAGACATTGGAGATGGTCACCCGCACTTTTACTTGGGCCAAAGTCACGGCGGACGTTACTGCCTTCGTCCAACAATGCCATAAGTGCCAAACGAACAAGCCCGGAAACGCAAAGCCTAACGGTACCATGGTTCCCGAGGAAATTCCTGAGAAATTCTGGGAATGTGTCTCCACAGACCTCATTACGGCGCTTCCGCCAACGTCTTCTGGCCATGACGCCATCGCTGTATTCGTCGACAAACTGTCGAAAATGGTTCATGTCGAACCGTGTCATACTACGATAAACGCAGAGGAATTCGCTTCCCTATACCTCAATCGCGTCATCCGCTATCATGGTATCCCAAAGAAACTCCTCAGTGATCGCGATGCGCGATTCACAGGGCATTTCGGCGTGGCTCTCCATCGATTAATGGGCACGCGACAAGCGTTCTCGACTGCGTTTCATCCTCAAACTGACGGTCAAACGGAACGCATGAACCGAGTCATCGAGGACGTGATTCGCCAATACGTAGGGCCGTACCATGACGATTGGGATAAGTCCTTGGCGCTTGTGGAATTTGCAATCAACAATTCCTTCCAAGAGTCCATTCAAAACACCCCATTTTGGGCGTACCTTGGTTACGACCCTCCGACGCCGCTAAAGGCTGAGGTCGAATCAAAATGTCCGGCTGCCAACAATTTGTGGGCCGATCACATTGAACGACAAGATCAGTGCAAGGCATGCATGCAAGCCGCTCAAGATCGGCAGAAAGCCCATTACGACAAACGACGAACGGAGGTTTTCTTCAACCTTGGTGATAAAGTTCTCTTGTCCACCCGCAATATGAAGTTCAAAGCAACAGGTAAACCAAAATTTACGCCTCGTTTTGTTGGCCCCTATACGATTACGGAATGCATTGGTCCACGCGACGAGATCACCGGAGTCGTACGGCAAGTCACGGCGAGCCGCTTGGCTTTGCTCAAGATGATGCGTATCCACCCCGTGTTTCACGTGGGTTTGATCAAGCATTGGCGCTCCGATGGCGTTGTCCATGTTGGACAACCGCTTGAGTTCGACTCCGACGGCGCTCCAATTTGGAATATCCAATGCATCATGCGCGAGAAATCGCGTGTCATAGGCACATCCAGCAAACGACGTCTCGAATACTTGGTCCGATGGCAAGACTTCGGTATTGAGCAAGACACTTGGGAACTCGCCAAGGCGGTCAAGAAAAGTGCCCCTCACGTCGTCGATGCATGGAAATCACGTGTTACGCCCGTTGTGTCCCGACGTACGTCAAAAAAACGGGCCCATCACCAACCCATCGCACTCGACGCATACGATACGGCGGTCAGATTGCTTTATTCATAAAGCTATCTTCCCGGAGTACTCGAAAGGGATGTTAAATGGTTCTCTCCGAAACCAACTTGATTCATCAAGTATATTTTGAGCACGGCACATACGACTACGACTACGCCTGGTATTCACATCCCACCTTTATTACGATCAGATGCGGGGTCCGCATCTCTTCTGGAGGGGGGGGAGTGTAACGGTACAGAACCCTTCACGGGTACTCTGGCCTTCCAGCAAGGCATACGGGTACACCTTACCCGTAAGCCACGTGACGAACGCACATGATACAGTACCATACCCATGTACTGCCTCATCTCTCACAACGCACCCGTTGCGTACATAGACACGAGCTACTAGGGACGAACCCTTCTACTCCTTCACGAAGACGTTCTTCCCGATCAACTCTACATCCCCTACATAAATAACACCCTACTGTTCTGCTAGCTTACGCATATCGACTTCACATAAACATACATCACATAGACTGTTCCACTAGATTACCCCCCCAGGCTGCCGAGTGCATCCTGAGCTGTTACACCAGGCCTCCACTGTCCAAGCTCATCACAGCATTCACCAGCAAGTTCCCTACCCTGCTGGCTTCTGAAAGAGAACAGTTCCCACACAGGTCAATGCACAAGGAGCCAGCTGATGCTTGCAGTCCTATCATCAAGCACAACAACAGACTCCAGCAAATGGTGCAAGCCTACCCCACTGTTTCTACCACAGCCAGACCCACTTTACAGTGGGCCATTTGTCTCCAAGCTGCCATGGTCAATGCACATGCTCACACCCTCTCATTCAGACCTAAGATGATCATGGACCCCAGGAGCTGTGCACATCATGGAGGCAAAGTGCTATGTGTCAACCACCTCAGCATGAACTGGAGCCCCATGGACTTCACCTTTATCAACATTCTTACCCCCCCCAGCCTAGCTCCCAAGTCATTTGACCAGTTCCTTGACCAAGTCTGCAAACAGCTTGACCTTGATGGCTTCCCCAGCAAGCCAGGCACTTAATTCAGTTAGCTCTTCATCTTTTGAATAGACTTGAACACTCTAGAATTTTTTAGATTACCTGCCTACTGTACTGCCCCATGTACTTCCACAGGCAGCACACCTTCTGAATTCATAATTCTTCTAGTCTCTCCTTGATGTCTTTGCTTTAATTTAGGGCCTACCTAATGTAGCTCACCCAAATTATGGGGGGACTAGTCCAGACATCATGTCTAAATGACAAATCCTCTAGTCTCGAATCATGCAACTTCTCGTAGCCAAGGATATCTTCACAAGCCTTCACCAAGCCTGGACTTTCCTTCCCCAGCTTCCCATAGCAGCCTATCTGCTCTAACCTGCAGCCTACCTGCAGCTTCCTTACACCTTCTCAGCAGCCTCTCTGCTACCTAGCCTGCAGCTTACCTGCAGTTTCCTTGCACCTTCTCAGCAGCCTTTCTGCTACTTAGCCTGCAGCCTACCTGCAGTGCCACCTACCTAGCCAGCTACCCCAGAAGACTGACATTTCTTTGAAGACCCCTGCTGAAGTGAGTTCTCCCTTTCATCTAATAGAAATTCACGAAGTCTCCCTAGTTTTAATATTTTAATTTTCTTATGCCCCTCAGTTAATTCCAGAAATTCTTGAGCTCAAGAATACCTTGAATTGGGGGGGATGTTATTGACTGATTTATATATCAGTCTCTGAGTCGGCATAATGCACACCGGTACCTTTCCCTCCTGGTACCGTGTTGCCTGCCGCCAGGCCTCAGGCTAGCTGTGGCCTGCACGTGACTGCAGTACCCTGCAGTACACATCTCTATTCTATATGATTGCGCCTGTTGCGCTTAATAGCATCTTCTCCTCTATCGAGCCTATGCCGTTGTAACAATCTTACATTAACACCATTCAGCCCACCCTCCTGGCCAACCTAGCCCAATAGTCGCAAGGCATGCTGTAGTGCCTGTTCCCTTGCAGCCCGTTTGCACACCGGTTCCAAACACTCTCCACTCAAACTTTTGAGGTGTTTGCTCAGGAGGACCACCCTATATATGCGAGATGCTCTAACTTCGTCTCTAAAATCAGAGAGTTTGGAGACCCCATAGCTAAGCGCCTTAGGAGACCCGAGCCGCAGGGCAACCCCTCATCCCGGTCCTTTCGCCCCCGGGCCAACCCTTCCAACTAAGCTGCTCCCATGGATAGGCACCCCCCCTTCCCCTAACCCACTCTAACCCCAACCTATGCCGTACATTTCTTAATACCGGCTATAGCAGATTTGGGGATAGATGCATCTACCATCACCCGGGACCACCACCCACCCGGCTTTAATGTAACCATCACCCATTCCCACCTCCTAAATCACACAGAACCAAAAGATTGGATCATTATTCATTAACCGTAGCGAGGACCCACTTGTACCCCATATAGGGACGCTACCTAGCGTCCCATCCGCCCAACAATCACAAACACGGTTATAGGACCTCTTTGATTTCCAAGCTACTATTCCATCTTACCCTTGTAACACTGTACAACACTTGGCCTCAATGCACGAGGCCTTAGAACTCCTACACCATCTCGCTGCTGACAATCAATGGCAAACTCAATCCCCACAATTCTCAGAGGACACCATTTGGGCAGACCTACCCGACCCAAAGTCCTTTGATGCCAGACACTTCAGCTCCCATGCTTAGATTATGGAAGCCTTCTTCACCTCCACTCAATCCAACTCACGTCTAGCAAATAGGGTGGTGCAATGGGCAAAGGAAGGGATTAAGTTCAAATGCACTAGTCATGAGTCCTCAGCCCACTCACCATGTCACCCCAAAAAGGTGTAAATCGTGAAAAATATGCTTACCAGAGCGCTCCCACCTCTTTCAAACATGAAACCATGGCTATAGGGAACATAACCGAAACCCATTCACTTCCCCAACCATTCCTCGGTAGCGCAACACTTGGACTTCGTGAAGACTGAAGTTCAGGATGCCATCCGGAAACATGTTATTATTCCCTAGCCATCCCAAACACAACACACAATCATCAACGGGCTGCTAGTAGCGTCCTATAAGGTGAAGTTGCGCTTATGCATGAACCCGTCATATTTGAACCTTTTCTTACCGTATCATCACCGCCTCTCCTATGAATCGCTCCGGGACGTCAAAAACTAAGCTTTGCCCAGGTGATTGGGGGTGCTCAACTCGTGATAAATCAGGTTACTGGCAACTTTCCATGCACCCCTCCACATGGCCGTACCTAGCTTTTCACCTAGAGGGCCGCTTATACTCTATCACTCACCTGCCTTTCGATATAGCACCAGCATGCTACATGTACACCACTCTCAAGCACACAATCATGGTGCCACTCCGAAAGTGGGGCATCAGGTGCATCACTATGATAGATGATACAGCGGCTCTGCAAACATCCCAACCCAGAGTGCAGGCTTAGGCCTACGCACTAGCACGCCTCTTTACGGCTTTAGAATTCACGCTCAACCATAAATCACTATTGGAAGCCACTCAGGACTTCAAGTTCTTAGGCCTCATAGTCAACCTCCGTGAACGCATGTCCCAAGTCCCGGAGGACAAAAATTACAGACCTTTCAGCCCAAATCACCCGACTCCAGGCAGAAGCCAAGGTATCAAACCGTGCACTAGCACGGGTAGCAGAGAAGCTAAGCGCAATGTCCCAGGCGCTAGACTTGGCCCCCCTACTCTCTACTTCAATCATTCACTGTGAACAAGGGCTGGCAAATTGGGACTCCCTATATATACCCATCCACCCACGCACTAAAGGAGGACCTCTCCCTATCCTCATCCATCCTCACCTCAAAAAATGGGAAACATTGGGGTGCTCGTGACCATGTGGTCCGGGTAGTGGGGGATGCATCCGAGTCCGCAGTTGCAGCTTTCGCCCCGGACAACGAGCTCGATTACCCTATTGTGGTTCTATCAGCATGTATAGCGGTGCTCTCACGCGTTTTATGACTTGGTGACTACTTATGTACTCCCTTAGAACTATCGGCTCTCCTGAGCCAGCTTCCCGTGGGACTGAGTCATCTTGAGATGACTCAGTGGCAGCTCCCTGTCACCTACGTCTCCGGTCTGATCTGTACCCTGTTAGGTTCCTGTCTACCGCCTCCTTTCACCACAGGTGCCCCTTTATGGGTCTCCTGTGTCTGTAACGTGATCCTTGTCTCCGTGTATAGATTGGTGCGTCTGTTCCGCTGCTTTAATCTACTGTCCACTCTACCGGAGTGATTTCAAGCTGATAGGTTACTGGGCTCCTCATCACTACCACTGCTTTGATAATGCAACTTCCGCGAGGGCCTCCTGCCGGCTTTGTGAAACTTACCAAACTTAATGGTGTTTCATGGGCTCGTGGGATCCGCAGTGTCATTGTGAGCAATGGATGCGACCGAATCCTCCCAAAGGGGGTGAAGGTTCCTCTAGATTGGCTAGACGACTGCGCGCCAGCGGCCTCTGCTGCCGGAGAGGAGGGTCCTTCCGCCATCAAGGAAGTAACCCCCCCCGATCAATCCTCCAACTTTACGGTTCCTTCTCTCAATGTTCGACGCCTGTCCTCTGATGTTGAGGATGTCCTGATGAAGCTGTGTTGTGTACAGACACAGATCATCCGTTGTGCATCAGACCCGCAGCCTCATTGCGTCCCCTTCAATTATGATGAAGACTACTCTACTACTACTGATGAGGAGGAGGACTTGAAGAGTGCTACGAGTGCTGACTTCGGTGGCGTGACCCCATCTGCTGCTGCCACTCGTGTCTTTGAGACTTCCGCTGTTTCGCCGGTGTATGAGCCTGCTGATCAGCAGATGCCTAATCGAGAGCTTTCGCCTGTGTATCAGCCTCAGCCTTCGTCGGCGCCTCCCTTTGAGCCTGTTCCCCCAGCTTACCCGGAGGTGGCTAAGCCCACTTTCTTGAAGGGCTTTGCTTCTTTTTCCTCTGCATCTGCCCCCATGGAGCGTGGCCTCCCTGGCTACCACACTCGCTCTCGCGAGGCTGCTGTTTCCTCTGCACGCACCTCTGCTGCTGGTGCCTCCCTGGAACCCCCTCCGCCTCCGCCGGTGGAGCTGCCTCCTGCCCCTGGCCCTCCTCCTATGCTATATACGCGGTCATGCGAATCTTGGGAGCATCTGCTCACTGGTGGATCTCCTCCGACTTTGAACTTGCGGGACTACCGCCTGATCAACCAGGATCGACGGGATGGTGAGTCCTTGAACCGCTCTTTGTACGGTCGGATGGATATGCAGGCTACAATGGCAAATGTTAGTGTGAAGCTGAGGCATCGCCGAGTGATGGCTTTCTCTGAGCTTGGTACCAGGTGTCGTTCTTTTCTTGGTCCAGTCACTTCTGGGATTCTGTATCCCCCAGATCATGGTGTTTCCTTTGGTGGTACGAGGCGTAGTGATCACGAGAAGCTTGGTTATCAGTTTGTGCGAGTGCCTGTCCCTCTGTGTCCTGTTAGCCCAGATTTCGAGCTGCTTATGAGTGTTGCGAGGTCCATTCCTGTGATTAGGAACATAGACGACCAGCGCGCTCTTGACGCTGGTCTTGCTGCGGAGTATTTCATGGACATTCGTAGGTCCTTGGCTCCTGTCCCTTCTGCGATTGGAGCTGGGTCTAATACCCTCATTCATGGTGAGTCTCGGTTTGATCCTGCACTGTTGGGGTTCAGTGCACTGCCTCTCGAACGTCAGGAGTTCATGTGTTTAACTATGATGCTCGCGAACATGGAGGACGATATGGTCAAGGTATACCAGGACTTTGCCACCCCTCGGGATATCCTTTTGGATATCCGGAAGACGCAGTCTGATGCCCTTGCCTCTAGAGTCCCTCTCATGCGTATCGAACTTCATAATGCGCACATGGGCCCTTCTGACCGTGTCGATGATTTCTTTCGCATGGTTCGCAGTCTGTGCACTGACCTCCGCAGTGCTGGACATCCTGTCACTCAGCGCCACGCCATGGAAACCATTGTGAATGGGATCCGTTTGATCCGATTTGAATCGCTGCGGATCCAGTACGGTATGATGTTGGCTAACAGACAGACTGTAGATTACTGGTCTTGTCTGGAGGCATATCGGTCTCTGGACATTTTGAACATTGCTCTCCCCATGTCCGACTCCAGGCATCCTGGTTGGTCCCGGGACGCTCCCCAGGTTCCTGCCAATGCTGCGTTTCAGCGTGGGCAGGGATCTGGTTCTCAGGGTTCTGGTTCCAACAAGCGACGTCTGGATTGCACTTGGGGCCCATGCCTCAGCAAGACGACCCACTCGGAGGATCGCTGTTTCACGAAGCATCCGCACCTGCGTAAGACCAAGCCTGGTGCACCGGTTACCAATCCGGTGCCCATGGCCTTGGCCCTTCCAGGTGTGCTTACTCCGCGGCAGCTGGCCTCCTTGCAGGCTCAGATTGATGGGTATGCTTTGGACAAGAAATAGGAGGTACGCTCTGTCCTTTTCTCTTGCACTGCGAAATTTTCAAATGTCTGCAGCCCGAGCCTGTCTGAGGGTGTCTGGCATGTTGATTCTGGAGCTGGGATGTCAATCACAGGTGATATGTCTTTGTTCACTGTGTTTCATGCTTCTGAGACTGGGCCAGCAGTTAAATTTGGTGATGGTGTGGTTCAACGGTCTGTGGGTCAGGGTTCTATTGTGTTATGTAGTGATTGGTTACCAACACCAATCACTTTAACCAATGTTCTCTACACCCCACACTGTCCGGTGAACCTCATGTCAGTAAATGCTGTTGCCCATGCTCACAACTGCAAGATTTCTTTTGATAGTCTTAGTTGTACTGCCACACAGGGCTCTTCTGTTCTGTGGTCTTTCCCTGCCTCCAGTGATGGTGTGTACAAGTTTGCATGTAGGCCTTGTCACACCCCTCGTGGCCGTTTGTATGGTGCTGAAGATTATCCAGCTTTTGCTCTTGATGTTGATGAGGATGGTGGAGTTGTGATCCCTACCACTCCTGAATGGTTGTGGCATAGGCGGCTGGGTCACCCTGGCTATGATGCCATGCACAACCTTGTAAGGAAGGGTTTGGTTCAGAACTTACCCCTCACTCTCCAACAGGTGCAAAGACTGTCTAAGATCCCATGTGATGCTTGTCAGAAGGCAAAGGGAAAACGTATCCCTTTTCCTAAAGAAAGCAAAACTAGGATCCGTGCCCCATTACAACGCCTTCACTTGGACATCATGGGGCCATTTAATATTAGGGGCTTGCGTGGGGAGTTTTATGTTCTGTGTCTCACTGACCAATACTCTGGCTATGCTGAGGTCTTGTGCTTGAGAACCAGGGATGAAGCTCCCTTAGCAGTTCAAACTACCATCCTCAGATGGATGACTCAGCTGCATGGATTTGTTTTCAAGTGTCTTAGGTCTGACAGGGCTAAGGAATTTATAGTGAAGTGGTTCGAGGATTGGTTAGAATCGGTTGGTGCTGTGCATGAATCGTCCATGGCTTACACTGCTCAGCAGAATGCGACTGTGGAACGGTACAATGGGGTCCTTCAGAACGTAGCTAGGAGCATTCACTTGGAGTCTAAGCTCACTAAGTCCTTCTGGCCCTATGCCTTCCTCGCCGCGTGTTACCTACGCAACCGGCTGCCTAATCAGGGTGACAAGACTCCTTATGAGTTGTTCTTTGGGGTTCTACCTGATGTATCGTTATTGCGCGTGTTCGGGTGCCCATGCTATGTTACCTTAGTGAATGGGAAGAAGCGCAATAAGCTTGACGAAAGGGCGTTATCTGGTAGACTGGTTGGGTATTCTCTGGTGAGTAAGGGTTATTTTGTTTGGGTTCCGAAGTTGCGCCAGGTGGTAGAGAGTCGTGATGTGCTCTTCTATGAACAGTTTAGCTATAACTGTATCCCTGGGCTTTTTCCCTATGATGGATCTCAGTATTTTTCTCGCACCCCTGCCGCTATCATCGGTAAAGGGCTTGATACTACTGACAATGTCCTGGGCCCTTTACCAACCCCGATTGTTGACCGCTTTACTGGTCATGGGATGACGATGCGTCCCAGGCCAGGTAATGATGGTGCTGTATCGCGTGCGGCGGCATTGGGCCAGGGGGAGTCTGATGTTCCTTCAAGCTCTAATTTATTCGAATCTCAGGGGGTCGCCGGGCCTTCCTCTGCGCCACGTTTCGTCGGTGAAGTCGTAGGATTAGGACAGCCTCGGGTCATAGTGGAACCTAGTACAGGTCCACTGCCCACTAGTCGCCACCCCCCGTCCACCTATTCGGATAGCTCGCGGGAGTTGTTGATCACTTCACCCCCTGCTATACCTGGTGGTTTATACCGGACCAGGCATTGCGACGATATGGCCGTCACAGATGATGTGAGTGATGACCTCGAACACTGGTCCGGGTCAGATACTGCGTATGGCTGGGGTGTTCCAGTGTACCCAGGCTTCGACGATTTAGAGGCAAAGGAGGCCGGCCTTGTTCAACCACGCATGAGTGCTGCGCTGGGGGCTTTATTACCGGTTACTGCTGATACTGCTGATATCCCCGCTGCCCATGTACAAGTACACTGCTTGTACGTGGGGGCTTTTATTTCTACCTCTACTGAACTCTCTTATAAAGCTGCAATGTTACCTACCAACCCAGACAGAGATCTCTGGCTGCAGGCTATGAAGGATGAGATGGCCTCCCTCCATGCTCATGGCACTTGGGTCCTCACTCCACAGCCTCCTAGGCAGAGGATTCTATCTGGCAGATGGTTATTTGTCAAGAAACATGGGGCTGATGGTTCTTTGCGTTTTAAAGCTCGTTTTGTAGTTCGTGGTTTTCTGCAACGTCCTGGGCTGGACTACCATGATGTATATGCCCCCGTCTCCTCTAAAGCAGGTCTTCGTGTGCTCCTTGCTGCCATCACTCATAGAAAAATGTTTGTGAGGCAGCTGGACATCAAGACTGCATTCTTGAATGCCAAGCTGGAACCTGGTCTGGACCTGTTCTGCTACCAGCCTGAGGGCTTTCATGAACTTGGTCCTGACAATGTTCCCCTTGTGTGCAAGCTAATTAAATCTCTTTATGGTTTGAAGCAGGCACCCAGGGCTTGGAGCAAAGATGTAAAGCAGGTTTTGGTTGCCCACGGTTTTACCATGTGCAAAGCTGAACCTGCTCTGTATTTCAGGAGGGATTCTACTGGTGGGTGGAGCTATGTCCTGACCTATGTGGATGACTTTATCTGTGCTTTTAGTGAGCTGCATAGGTATGCCTTGCTGATCAAGGCTATGGAAGCAGCTGGGTGGGGAGTCAAGGAAATGGGTGTACCTGTCCAGTTCCTTTCATTGGACATGACTTGTACACTTGATTCTGACGGCAGGTGTGTTAAGATCGACCTCTCCCAGCACTCCTACATTGTTGAGCTGGTGGAGCAGTTTGGTCTCACTGCTGCTACCAAGCCCAAGTTTTCAGTTCCCATGTCCAAGTGCACTGTCACTGATCCTCCTGGAGAACCTCTGGCCTCTAATAGCCAGTACCTCTCTCTTGTGGGGGCTTTGCTGTACCTGGCTACCTGCACAAGGCCTGATATTTCTTTTGCTGTTAGCTACCTGTCCAGGTTTTCTGCTCAACCCACTGCCCCCCTGTGGGCTGCAGCCAAGCGCTTGCTTTTGTATTTGAGAGAACATTCCCATCTGGGCCTCACTTACACTCACAGCCCTGGTTTCTCTTTTACTGTCTTTAGTGACTCATCCTTTGCTGATGATGGATCTGACAGGAGATCTCAGACTGGCTATGCTGTGCTTGCTGGAGGCTGCCTTGTGAATTGGATGAGCAAAAGGCAACCCACTGTTGCTGTTAGCTCCAGTGAGGCTGAGTATCAGGCCCTGTCTCAGACTGCCAGGGAGGTGCAATGGTTGAAAAAGTTGAGAATTGATCTAGGGCTGCCTTGTGACCTGGTCACCATTCAGGGTGACAACTTGGGGTCCTTGAGCTGGGCCAATGACTGTCAGCTGCTCCCTCGCAACAAGCACATTGATGTCATCCATCACTATATCCAGGAGCTGGTGGAGGATGGCCAGGTGGATGTTGCCTATGTTAACACTAAGGACAACTGTGCTGACCCCTTCACCAAGCCCCTTGATCCTATGGTGTTCTGGCGTTTCAGTCGCATGTTTGGAATGACTGCTTCTCCTTAAACCATTTTTTTTGGTTACATGTATTCTAGAATTTTGGTTACATGTATTCTGGAATTTTTGGTTACATTTTAGGGTTTCTTTGGTTACATTTCAAGTTTCTTTAAGTTATCATTGATTGGCATTAGGTTCCTATTCCCGGATCGGGTTTTCTATACCGTTGTTACCCGACTTTGATATTTAGTTGTCCTCTTATATCCACTTGGCAAATTTTGGTTCTTTGCCTTGCTTCATACCTTCCCTTACACCCTTCGGGTTTCATTTGAAGTTTCTCTCGATTTTTTTTTCTGAGTTCTTTGATTTTTTTTTTTTTTAAATTTGTTACATATAGTTCTATGTCACCAGTGCCATAGGTGGAGTAGTACTATTGTATGTCACCTGTGTCATAGGTGGAGTATCAGCATGTATAGCGGTGCTCTCACGCGTTTTATGACTTGGTGACTACTTATGTACTCCCTTAGAACTATCGGCTCTCCTGAGCCAGCTTCCCGTGGGACTGAGTCATCTTGAGATGACTCAGTGGCAGCTTCCTGTCACCTACGTCTCCGGTCTGATCTGTACCCTGTTAGGTTCCTGTCTACCGCCTCCTTTCACCACAGGTGCCCCTTTATGGGTCTCCTGTGTCTGTAACGTGATCCTTGTCTCCGTGTATAGATTGGTGCGTCTGTTCCGCTGCTTTAATCTACTGTCCACTCTACCGGAGTGATTTCAAGCTGATAGGTTCCATTCACCCACACCCAAATGATAGCTGCACAACAACACACATGGGCAAGCACGGCCAAAGAGCTGCTAGTACTCTTACAATTACTATGCACTTTCCAATCCGTCAAACCAGGTTTCCTCAAGGGTAGACGCCTCCTGTATTTCTTAGATAATCAAGGGGCAGTATCAGACTTGCTCCGCATGCACGGGGGGCTATCGACGTTCCCGTTAGTGAAACACATCCGCTTGCTAGCCGCATCCTTGGACGTAGAATTGCAGCTCCAATGGAGGCCTAGAGCCGATCCAGAGCAGCAGCTAGCAGACAGGTGGTCCAAATTGCAAGACCGGCCAGACTAGTCTCTGCTCCCATAAGTCTACAACAACATAATCAGCAACACATGTTTACAACAATCACCCCTACAACACAAGGTACCCACTATTGACATCTTTGCCTCCCCACACAACGCAACAGTCCCCACTTGCTACTACTCCCTAGTTCTTGGGCCCGGCTGCCAAGGTATTGATGCTTTCACGCAACCTTGGGCTTGGAATAAATCCAACTCGGCCCGCCACTTGGCTTGGATTAACCCCCCCTTCTCACATATCTCACACACCCTACATCGCATCTCCATGGAACAAGTAGATTGCATCCTACTCATACCATAGTTGAACAAGCCATGGGTACCTATGCTCTCACTTCTCCCCATCCAACACTCGGTGATCCTCACGGGCAGACACAAGTGGTTCCGGCCAGGAGCTTTAGTGCCCCCCCCCCCCCCCCCCCCCCCCCCCCCCCCCCCCTTCAACCGTGCTTACCAACCACACTTCCCGGTCCTCATCCATTACATATGGTGGCCGACTCAGGTCTAACTCAGGCTCCGCTACTATTTTAGGTGACTGCCTGGACACCTGTAGGCAATGCCTGGAACCCATATATAGTGGCAGCACTACATCACCCACCACAACAGTACATGCCTAGCCTTGACGGCACCTCCCCCCCAAGCCCGGTGTACAATTGGTCCCCGCCTGAACCGGGTACACAATTGGAACTCGAACCCAGTTCGGATATCCCCTTCCAATACAGCTTACTGTCCGATACCCATTTCGGACAGTAAGCTGTATTGGTAGGGGATATCCGAACTTGGTTCGAGTACCAATTGTGTACCCGGTTCAGGCGGGGACCAATTGTACACCGGGCTTGGGGGGGAGGTGCCGTCAAGGCCAGGCATGTACTGTTGTGGTGGGTGATGTAGTGCTGCCACTATATATGGGTTCCAGGCATTGCCTACAGGTGTCCAGGCAGTCACCTAAAATAGTAGCGGAGCCTGAGTTAGACCTGAGTCGGCCACCATTTGTAATGGATGAGGACCGGGAAGTGTGGTTGGTAAGCACGGTTGAAGGGGGGGGGGGGGGGGGGGGGGGGGGGGGGACCCAAGGCTCCTGGCCGGAACCACTTGCGTCTGCCCGTGAGGATCACCGAGTGTTGGATGGGGAGAAGTGAGAATATGGATATCCATGGCTTGTTCAACTATGGTATGAGCAGGATGCAATCTACTTGTTCCATGGAGATGCGATGTAGGGTGTGTGAGATATGTGAGAAGGGGGGGTTAATCCAAGCCAAGTGGCGGGCCGAGTTGGATTTATTCCAAGCCCAAGGTTGCGTGAAAGCATCAATACCTTGGCAGCCGGGCCCAAGAACTAGGGAGTAGTAGCAAGTGGGGACTGTAGCGTTGTGTGGGGAGGCAAAGATGTCAATAGTGGGTACCTTGTGTTGTAGGGGTGATTGTTGTAAACATGTGTTGCTGATTATGTTGTTGTAGACTTAGGGGAGCAGAGACTAGTCTGGCCGGTCTTGCAATTTGGACCACCTGTCTGCTAGCTGCTGCTCTAGATCGGCTCTAGGCCTCCATTGGAGCTGCAATTCTACGTCCAAGGATGCGGCTAGCAAGCGGATGTGTTTCACTAACGGGAACGTCGATAGCCCCCCGTGCATGCGGAGCAAGTCTGATACTGCCCCTTGATTATCTGAGAAATACAGGAGGCGTCTGCCCTTGAGGAAACCCGGTTCAACGGATTGGAAAGTGCGTAGTACTTGTAAGAGTACTAGCAGCTCTTTGGCCGTGCTTGCCCATGTGTGTTGTGGTGCTGCTATCATTTGGGTGTGGGTGAATGGAACCACAATAGGGTAATCGAGCTCGTTGTCCGGGGTGAAAGCTGCGACTGCGGACTCGGATGCATCTATCCCCCCCTACCAGGACCACATGGTCACGAGCATCCCAATGTTTCCCATTTTTTTAGGTGAAGATGGACAAGAATAGGGAGAGTTCCTCCTTTAGTGCGTGGGTGGATGGGTATAGAGAGTCCCAATCTGCTAGCCCTTGTTCACAGTGAATGATTGAAGTAGAGAGTCGGGGGGGCAAGTCCAGCGCCTGGGACATTGCGCTTAGCTTCTCTGCTACCCGTGCTAGGGCACGGTTTGATACCTTGGCTTCTGCCTGGAGTTGGGTGATTTGGGCTGAAAGGTCTGTAATTTTTGTCCTCCGGGACTATGGGACATGAGTTCACGGAGGTTGACTATGAGGCCTAAGAACTTGAAGACCTGAGTGGCTTCCAATAGTGATTTATGGTTGAGCGTGAATCCTAAAGCCGCTAAGAGGCGTGCTAGTGCGTAGGCCTAAGCCTGCACTCTGGGTTGGGATGTTTGCAGAGCCGCTGTATCATCTATCATAGTGATGCACCTGATGCCCCACTTTCGGAGTGGCACCATGATTGTGTGCTTGAGAGTGGTGTACATGTAGCATGCTGGTGCTATATCGAAAGGCAGGTGAGTGATAGAGTATAAGCGGCCCTCTAGGTGAAAAGCTAGGTACGGCCATGTGGAGGGGTGCATGGAAAGTTGCCAGTAACCTGATTTATCACGAGTTGAGCACCCCCAATCACCTGGGCAAAGCTTAGTTTTTGACGTCCCGGAGCGATTCATAGGAGAGGCGGTGATGATACGGTAAGAAAAGGTTCAAATATGACGGGTTCATGCATAAGCGCAACTTCACCTTATTGGACGCTACTAGCAGCCCGTTGATGATTGTGTGTTGTGTTTGGGATGGCCAGGGAATAATAACATGTTTCAGGATGGCATCCTGGACTTCAGTCTTCACGAAGTCCGAGTGTTGCGCTACCGAGGAATGGTTGGGGAAGTGAATGGGTTTCGTTTATGTTCCCTGTAACCATGGTTTTATGTTTGAAAGAGGTGGGAGCGCTCTAGTGATCATATTTCCCACGATTTCCACCTTTTGGGGGTGATATGGTGCGTGGGCTTTGGACTGAGGACAAGTGCATTTGAACTTAATCCCTTCATTTGCCCATTGCACCACCCTATTTGGGTGTGGATTAGGGGGAGACTAGCCATAGTTTTCACCGGGGCTCTATGCAGCGAGCTTATGCTCAGTGTGGGTTAGCTAGAGCGTCCTTGCAAGGGCATGTGAAAAGCCATGCTGTCATATACCATCACCTGGACACTCGTGTTGGGCAGCAGCAGGCTAGGATTGTGAGGCGGAGAGGCTGAGGGCCTGCTTTTTGTTGTTGTTGTTGTTGTTGTTGTTGTTGTTGTTGTTGTTGTTGTTGTTGTTGTTGTTGTTGTTGTTGTTGTTGTTGTTGTTGTTGTTGTTGTTGTTGTTGTTGTTGTTGTTGTTGTTGTTGTTGTGGTTGTGGTGGTTGTTTTTGTTGTTGTCTTGTTTTTTTTGTGGCGTTGAAGACACCCTGGGAAAGGGTGGGAGGGTGTTTTTCCTTTCGATTTCTCAAACTGTTGCTTCAAAACAATGACCCCAAACGCAATATCGTGACTGATAAATATTTTACAATCTGACGTGGACAATTAACTCAATGGCCGAGTCACATCTGACTAAGCCGCTCCGATATCAACTGATCTGACGTCCAGGACAAATTGTTTCCGTGCCACTGAAGGGGTCAGGGTACCTCAGGAGGATTCCCAACTCTACTGCCTCAGACACAACCAATTGTCGACGCAACGGACCTTTCCTTCTGGTCAACGGCCCCTACCCACGGCGTGTCCTGCGACGCAACGGACCCATCGATGTTGTGTCTGCAACGGAGGACGCAGCGTCCTGAACAACCCTGGAAGGGGTATGCTGTCGAGTAGGAACACAAGAGGGCCGCTCGGGTCCGCGAGGAGAGACAGCGAGCCCAGATAGGTCTTACGCACTCTGTTTACCGACATGAGATTGGGTTTGTCAGTTGAGGGGGACAACAAAACATCGTTGACAGCTATCAAATCCCCGTCCACACTCTCGCATGTATGCGAGACCCGTGTGGGTGATATTTTATACATCTAGGCGAGCATCTAAGTATGTAAGTATATAACGGGCAATCTAATACGGTTTAAAATGCATTGCATCTTCTACCACTCTTTTACCGCCAACCACCACATCACAGCACCTGCAAATTCTGCCAGAACGAGAGATACTCCTTTCTGATTCAACACTTAAGTTATGAGCTCGAAGACGTGGTCTTGCTATGCATTTAATATCATCCCTATTATTAAAAACGACATCAAAACAATCAAAATCCAAGCATTCTGATCAAAAAAACACTTGATCCAATATCTTCATACATCTAACGCCATTCAAACTGAACGCTTGGTTTTGCTGGTTTGTGTTGGGACACCAAACTCCTGGGGTGAAAATCCTTTCGCAACTAAAAACAAATCATGGATAACGGTATACACTGGAAGAAGGTAGCTTCACAGGAGCTTCCACTTCTGGACTGCACATCAGATAATGTAGAGGAATCATTTTGCTCTCAGATTGGGAAATCGGGATCTGATACCCGCTACATTCTTCTCGAATTCAGTAAGGCTTCGTCAGTACATTTGAACGTTGAATTTGATTTGTTACATGGTTCTTCAGCCAACGTTGGGATGCTCACCGTCTTCTTACTCCAAGTCCCACAGAAACCAGGGAGTACACCAAGCGGATTAAACAGTCTAAACACACACCTGAGACACCTCTAGATAGCAGATTCGCAGCATATGTATAGCTGCATCTCCCGTGCCTAGTGGCAGCACCATGCCAAGTCTGCATAGCTTGGTCATATGGCACTGTAATACCGGCACTGTAATACCAGCACCGTAATACCGGTACAAACTACTTTCTGTAACGGGCTGCATGTTTTGTTTGTTTGTTTGTTTGTTTGCTGCAGTCTAGGATGTAGCATGATAGTCCGAAGGGAGATGCGTAATCTCAAATAATCAAGATAATTATATACCGGTATTCTTAATCCTTTTTCAACGAATGGCTCAATGGTAGAGATGGTGGGGGGTGAGCGATCGCTGTCAACCGCCATGGTAGCTTCATCCAGGTGAAGTAGCAGCCCGTTCCCTACCGCTTTAAGACGGGACTCCCTTACCACCACGCCCTACCAGGTGTTATCATTACTTATAGATTCTCAGGAGGGGTTATTAACTTATGAGGGTCACAATCACTTCAAGATCTGGTCCCCAACAATTCGGAAGGGTTTGACGGAGACCCTGATATCAAGTATACGGTAACTAGACAATTGAAGTACACTGAAAGATTACGAGTACCCTGACACATAAGAAGTAAATAATTTTAACTCGAACTTGGTTACTGTAGGCGCGTGATAAAATGGCTGTAATCTAATTGAGTAGGAGAATAAACGTGTCCCCAACAATTATGTGCACTCAAACTGGCGGAATGTTCAAATATGGAGCTAACCATAAATTGGCTAAAGTTACATGACTTGGCGGAATTGGTAAAAAAACGGCAAATCTGTAAAATGCAACGATCCCTGAATTATATTTGGGCTTTCAAGCAGGGTGCTTCAGGAGGACCCCCAGCTCTGCTGCCTGAGACGCAACCAATTGTATAGCCTGCGTCCTAGGACGAAACGGGCCCCTCTTTCTGGTCAACGGACCCTCCCCACGTTACGCCTGCGCTGGTGGACGCAGCGTCCTGAACAACCCTGCTCTGAAGATGCTGATGCACGTACTGTGTCATGTCGAACACACGTCCGTGGTTTGATTCTCGTCAGGAGCACTTCCAGGGCCTTGGGTGGAGGACGCAGCGTCCTGGACAACACTGCTCCCAAACTACCTCTCCTACAGCCAGATCCGAGCTCCTTGACCGACGTAGGTGCCGGGTTCTTACCCCCACAGGTGCACTTCAGTGTTTTTTGGGCTCTGTCACCCGCCATGGTAGATTTGTCCAGGTAAAGTAGCAGCCCGTTCCCTACCGCCGAAATACGTGGCTCCCTTAATACCACGCCCCACCAGGCGTTGTCATTACTTCAAGGCCCGGCTCCTCCTCCCTCTTTCCCCATTTACCGCCAAAGACGGCAAGCAGACAAATTGCTGGCTGGAGCTATGTAACGAAGTTCAAGTTCAAGCTTTCCCCCCACGTTGGCTCCCCCCTACTCAAGCCCCCTCTGTCCTTCACTCCGGATGTGGGTAATAGTGCCCCAGCCCCTTCCAGTGATATACATTGGTCTAGTGGTAGACCGAATCACTCTGAGGACAAAGAGTCGGGGGTTCGATTCTCCCTACCGTCGCTCTTAGCGTTGCAGGTCGTTGTCAACCGCGATGGTAGCTTGTCCAGTTGAGGTAAAAGACCGCTCTCTACCCGCGTACGACAGGTTCCCTTAACACCACGCCCCACCAGGCGTTATCACTACCTTTCAACAGTGCCCGTATATTTCTTCATTCAATTCCATGTCCTCTAGATCCGGTAGCGGGAAGCGCAGGATAGCCGCGATGCCACTCAACTGACTCAACTGCTCTCCAGACATGTGCATGGATGAGAAAACGTGGATCACCCCGCCAGCCTCACGCACCCCCTCCACAAGGACAGCGTACTTGCGCCGCTTTTCAACATTCTGGACTCGGAGAATGTTGTCAGATATGAGGAGGGTTTGAATGGCACCTACAGCAGGGTGTGTGGTGTGCGTGTTTTGTGTTGTGGGTGGTTTTGTGTGTGTGTTGTGTTGTGTTTTGTGTGGTTTGAATGGCACCTACAGCAGGGTGTGTGTTGTGCGTGTTTTGTGTTGTGGGTGGTTTTGTGTGTGTGTGTGTTGTGTTGTGTTTTGTGTGGTTTGAATGGCACCTACAGCAGGGTGTGTGGTGTGTGTGTTTTGTGTTGTGGGTGGTTTTGTGTGTGTGTTGTGTTGTGTTTTGAGTGGTTTAAATGGCACCTACAGCAGGGTGTGTGCTGTGTGTGTGTTAGTGTGTGTGTACAGTCTGGCCGGTAAAGGTGTAGCCAAAAAAGATAAATATATTTGCCCAACCTCAGTACTGTACTGGATATACTGTCTAGCTTATTGCGTTCCATGACCAAATGACGAATAACAAAAAAAAGTTTCCTAATTCATGCTACGGTAGTCAGAACATCAGCAAGCCGATATACTATCCAGCTGATGGAAAGGGCTGTATACAAAACAAGCTCTGTTAGTGCACTGCCAGTGACTGGTGAACTGAAACCCAACACACGTTTGTTTCCATTGATGATGATGATGATGATGATGATGATGATGATGATGATGATGACAATGATGATGGTAGTCCAAGCTCAGGCGCAGAGGGTCTGCGAAACCAAATAAACCCAACAAGGTAGCCGTTCTCCAGTATGTTCACATGCATGCAAACGGGCGGGTCTTTTCATTCGGGTACTGTACAGGGTACTTCAAAGCGTGCGCATTGGCGCTTTTGAGCGCTGACTTTTTGACCCCCTCTGCGCTTTAAGCGCAGTTTTTTGCACCCCCCCTGTGGGCGCAGCAAACAATTTTTGCGCTTTTTGCACTAAAAAACGCAGTTTTTTTTGTGTTCAAGAGCGCTAAAGCGCTGGCCAATTTGGCCATTTGAAGTACCCTGGTACTGTATTAACTTTCATTTCGTGTTTGTGTGTGTTATGTAAATCTGATTCATCCAATACATCCGATACACAAATCTTCAATATCTTACTTGGCAAACCTAGAGTTTTGTACTCGCTAAGCCCCCCCCCCCCCCCCCCCCAGCGCCCCACCACCACAAATAAACTCGGCGCTCCCAGGCGCTTTGATAAATAATGGTACCAGGACGATGTCGCTGGAGGAGGCCTAAAACCAGGAAGCCACGAGGTAACCCAGTTCAGTAGGATCCACCAGGTTAACCCAATTTCTGACCTGAAAAACAAATCTCACGTCTCACAAAATATTCACTGACACGCACCCATCTCGGCTGCTGCCAAATGTAAAAAGTTCACTGACACGTACCCATCTCGGCCGCTGCCAAATCTAAAAACATCACTGACACGCACACATATCAGCCGCAACTAAATAAAACAATTCCTTGTCACATACCCATCTCGGCCGCTGCCAAATCTAAACACATCACTGACACGCACACATATCGGCTGCAACTAAATAAAAAAAATCCTTGTCACGTACCCATCTCGGCCGCTGCCAAATCTAAAAACATCACTGACACGCACACATATCGGCCGCAACTAAATAAAACAATTCCTTGTCACGTACCCATCTCGGCCGCTGCCAAATCTAAACACATCACTGACACGCACACATATCGGCTGCAACTAAATAAAAAAAATCCTTGTCACGTACCCATCTCGGCCGCTGCCAAATCTAAAAACATCACTGACACGCACACATATCGGCCGCAACTAAATAAAACAATTCCTTGTCACGTACCCATCTCGGCCGCTGCCAAATCTAAACACATCACTGACACGCACACATATCGGCTGCAACTAAATAAAAAAAATCCTTGTCACGTACCCATCTCGGCCGCTGCCAAATCTAAAAACATCACTGACACGCACACATATCGGCCGCAACTAAATAAAACAATTCCTTGTCACGTACCCATCTCGGCCGCTGCCAAATCTAAACACATCACTGACACGCACACATATCGGCTGCAACTAAATAAAAAAAAATCCTGGTCATGTACCCACCTCGGCTGCTGCCAAATCTAAAAACATCACTGACACGTACCCATATTGGCCGCGGCTATATATTACAAAACATCTCGCTGACACGTACCCATCTCGGCCGCTGCTCGCACATGCCCAGGCCCGTAGAAAGCACGAGCTGAGTCATTGGACAGCATGTTGTAGAAGTCAGCCAGGACCTGAGTTTCTTGGGCAGCCTTGGTGTCCTTGATGCGGGCAGCGATTCCAGGGACCTGCATACAGGGGGGGAGGAGGGGGCAGGTGGAAAGTGACATACAGGGGCAGGTGGTAGGTGGAAAGTGAGATGTGTCTTTTTGAACACTTAGGTACCACCAGGTCCACCATCCACCCCCCCCCCACCCCCACAATCCCACCCCCATCATCACACGACCATCCAACCGCCACACCCCCACCACAAATCCAGGTAGTGGGTGGAGAGTGAGCCTGTGTGTCTTTCTGCATGCCTGTTTAGCCCGAGGATAAGAGGGATCCAATTATCAGGCAGACTTAACCCTCTAGCAGACATTGCGTTGTAAGAATATAAACTTAGGGAACATCAGGACCACCTTCACACTCCCACCATCCAACCGCCACACCCCCACCACAAATCCAGGTAGTGGGTGGAAAGTGAGCCTGTGTGTCTTTCTGCATGCCTGTTTAGCCTGAGGATAAGAGGGATCTAGTCACCAGGCATACTTAGCCCTCTAGCAGACATTGCATTGTCAGAATATAAACTTAGGGACCTCCAGGTCCACCATCACACGACCATCACACACCCACCATCTAAATATTGTTTATATTCCGGAACTCGGCCATGTCGATTCCCCCCCCCACCCGCCCCCCGGAAATAAAATAATGTGTGACCTCACCTCTAGCACTTCCTTCAATGAGTGCTTGTAGGCGGTTGATGCAGGGGCCAACACGATGCAGTTTTTGTTCTCGATCAGCGGCCTGGAGAGCATCGTGGATACATGATTACAGCAAGGTTTGGTACATGGTTGCAGTACAGTTTGGCACATGGTTACAGCAAGGTTTGGTACATGGTTACAGCAAGATTGAGTACATGGTTACATACAGCACTGCACAGTGGTCGGCCCCAGTGCAAGTAAACGGGCTGGCCCCTTCAACCTTACGCCACGTAATAAGGCGTAATATTTATTTGCCTACCTCATTCATATTATTCTTGTTATTTTAATTTTATTGACATATTTACAGCACTTATTATTTACATATTTACAGCACAGTAGTACACGAACAGATTCACAGCGCTTTGCACAAACGACAAGTAACTTGAGCTTGACCTTGGGTACATACTGCTATTGTATGTATGTTACAGTCCAGGGGTAGGCCAAATAGGCTAAAGGGACTTGCCCAACCGTATAGGAAGGACTCACAATGAAAAAGCACTTTTGAACTGAACCCCAAACAATCGTCGGGCCCTGAGTTCGTGCTACAGTGATAACTTAATTCTACAATATTGTATTGCTGCTGCTGTTTCTGATGGTGGCGGCGGCGATGACGACGACTATTATTATTATGAAGACGACAATAATGATGGTGATGAGGACGACAACAATGATTATGATTACGAAGACGGCAATAATGATGAAGGCAATGATGACGATTATTATTATTATGAAGACAACAATAATGATGATGATGAGGACGACAACAATAATTATGATTACGAAGACGGCAATAATGATGAAGGCAATGATGACGATTATTATTATTATTATTATTATTATTATTAAAACGACAGTAATGATGATGGTGAGGATGATGAGGACGACACCAATGATTATGATTACGAAGACGGCGATAATAGTGATGGTGACGGCGATGATGACGATTATTATTATTATTATGAAGACGCCAATGATTATGATTATGAAGACGGCGATAATGATGATGATGATGAGGAGGACGATGACGATGGTGATTAAGATGATGACGACGACGATAATGATGCTGATGACTATGATTGTTATGATTATGAAGACAACGATAATGATTATGATGAGGACAATGATGGTTATGATTGTGAAGACAACGATAATGATGATGATGAGAACGACAATCATGATGATGACGACAACGATGATTATGATAACCACCACATAGTGCGATAGACAATCCCAAGCCCCATTGTGTCCAATCTCAGGAGTCTATCCCCCCCCCCCCCCCCCCCCCCCCCCCCCCCAAAACCACTTAACACAACCCCAAACCACCTACCCCAAACTGTCCCCTGTCCCCTTGCCAGCTCACTCACCTAATGTTTTGCCTAACGGCTTCCAGATCCATGTGCTCTTTGAAAGAGTCCTTGGCAAAGCCCGGGCCTGCAATGACTAGACACTTGATAATGTTCCAGTCTACATGGCGCAGGACAGCAGTCAAGCAAGCGTCCAAGAACTTGGTCCATGCCTGCATTTGGCGACGGTGAGCAGTGTTTTTATTTCATATTTCTGTAGGCAAAGCCCGGGCCTGCTATTTATCTTTCTACGCCTGGGCTTGCAATGACTAGCCACTTGATAATGTTTTAATCTACATGGCGCATGACAGCAGTCAAGCAAGCATCCAGGAACTTGTTCCATGCCTGTGTTTGGTGGGTTTGGGTTTGGGTTTGGGTTGGAGTTTGGTGGTGCGGGTTGGCATGGGTTGGGTTGGTGTTGGTGTTGGGTGTTGGTGGTGTATGTGGTGTGGTGGTGCAAGCAACGAAATAGCAAGCATCCAACAACTTGTTCCATGCCTGCGTTTGGTGGGTTTGAGTTTGGGTTTGGGTTGGAGTTTGCTGGTGCAGGTTGAGTTGGGGTTGGGTGCTGGTGGTGGGTGTTGGTGGTGTGGTGGTGCAAGCATCGAAGAAGCAAGCATCCAGGAACTAGTTCCATGCCAGCGTTTTGCGGGTTTGGTGTTGGGTGTTTGGTGTGGGTGCTGGTGTTGGGTGTTGGGTGTTGGGTGCTGGTGGTGGGTGTATGTGGTGTCGTGGTGCAAACATCGAAGAAGCAAGCATCCAGGAACTAGTTCCATGCCAGCATTTGGCGACGGTGGGCAGTTTTTTTATTCCATATTTACACAGGCCAGGTTGAGTAACTACTAGGACTACTCAAGCTTTATTTCATGATTCTTGCGCAGCCATCGCATGGCAGTGTTAGGAGGGTTCATGCGTCGCTATGCAACAATGGAATGGCGACGCGTAGTTGGAAAAGGCGACGCATTGTCGGAGTGGCGTCGCAGTTACGACGCGTTGTTGGAAGTGGCGATGCTTTGTTGGAGTGGTGACGCACGGGCGACACGTTGTTGGTTAACAACTGCAACAGACATGGAAAGTTTGGCTGACAAGCCAGTCAGGGGAGCTGCCTAGAAGCTGCTGCTTGTAGCTGAAAATAAAAGGGGTCATGGTGAGCAAGAGCAAGAGACACAGGAGCCGCATATGGGTAGGGAACGGCAACTAATATTAGTCTCTGAAAAACTAGTAGTAACTAATATTTTAATAGTGTCACAATAAATTAGTTATTCAAATTAATTCAAAATTCTGGTGAGAAGGCATGTCAGTCTAATATTATCTAACGTTCACTAATATTAACTTACTTAGCCTTTCCCTACATATGGGTGGTAGTGGTGTGTGTGGAAGGGGGAGGGCAATAGGAATAGCATGCGTGAAATCACTGTTGCTCTTTTAGGCTACGTGTTCAGGTTTGGTGGGTTTGGGTTTGGTAGGTGCGGGTTTGGTGGGTCGGGGTTCGGTGGGTTTGCGTTTGGTGGGTTGGGGTTCAGTGGGTTGGGGTATTGTGGGTTGGGGTTTTGTGGGTCGGAGTTCGGTGGGTCGGGGTTTGGTGGGTTGGGGTTGGGGTTGGGGTTGGTGTGGTAAGGCTTATTCACTGCTGCAAAAGTGCGGCGGAGCCCAGCATCTGACTCAGGGAGCTGCATAGAAGCTGCTAAGAAAAGCTGAGAAGAAAAACCCTGACGCACCTTATCATAGCCTGCAATTGCCGCCCCACGCTTGCGAGGCAGGCTCTTCTCTATCTTAGCACACACCATAGTTGTGTTGGCGCCGACCAGGCAGAGATTGGCCAGTCCATCCTGCACCGGACATGATTTGGGGTTTTGATCTTACAGTCCAGGGGTAGACAAAGAGGCTAAAGGAGCTTGCCAGGGATTTGTTTTTTCAAATCTGAAAGTGGCATATTTCTAGCTTTATGGTTTTAGGCCTCCTCCAGGGACAGCATTGTATAGCTTTTTAGGGCCATTTAGGACAAACTATTTTTGTATCGCGGCATTTTGGGCCAAAACGGGGTCAAAAGTAGCGATCGCTATATAGCGGGAAAAAACTGGTTCTTGCCTAACCTTGGATAATCACCATCTTTATTGACTTGTGTTATCACGAGGGGTTCATATTTCAAATGAAGAACATAAAAGGTGGTGCAAAAATAAATTATCATTATAGCACTGACTCAGTCCCCCGTCGGTAAAACTAATGTTTGGGGTTCAGTTCATCAGTGCTTCTTTCGTTTTAGCCCCTCCTGATATCATGGTTGGGAAAGTCCTTTTAACCTATTTGGCCAACCCTGGACTGACCAATATGACATATAATATGGACACGACCAATACAAAAAACATCTACAGCTCACGGTGATCAAGAGAGCGACTAGATCTGCAGACTTTAGAGGATCTGCCGCCTGTTTGATGTGATTGACTCCCAGGGTGTCCTATTGGTCCTTCTCTAGTGTGAGTGTGGGTGTGGACATACACAACACAGCACAAGAGAACATCACCAGAACACAGTAGAACACAGCACAGCAGAACACAGCAGAACAACAGACACACACAACACAGCACAACAAACATGTGTAGGTTACCGTGATCAAGAGAGCGGCTAGATCTGCAGACTGAGCGGGAGCTGAGGCCTGCTTGATTGTCAGCGTTCCGAGGGGGATCGAACCCCCCCGTTTCCCTCCCGGGTCAGGCATTATTGTCAGCGTGAACTACTAGGACTCGAGTGCATCATTGGCATCTGATCAGATGCCAATCAGATACTCGTGTCCTAGTATTTCACGCTGACATTGATGCGATCGACACCCAGGGAGTCCCATTGGTCCTTCTCTAGTGTGTGTATGAGTGTGGAAAAAACACAACACAACACAACAGACATATGTAGCTTACGGTGATCAAGAGGGCGGCTAGATCTGCAGACTGTAGAGGATCTACCGCCTGTTTAATGCAATTCACACCCAGGGTGTCCCATTGGTACTTCTCTAGTGTGAGTGTGAGTGCGCACATGACACAAAACAACACAACACAAGATATGTAGCTTACAGCAATCAAGAGAGCGGCTAGATCTGCAGACTGTGCGGGAGCTGAAGCCTGTTTGATGCGATCCACACCCAGGGTGTCCCATTGGTCCGTCCCTAGTGTGAGTGTGGACACAACACAACACAACACAACACAACACAACACAACAAATATATGTAGCTTACAGTGATCAAGAGCGGCTAGATCTGCAGACTGTGCGGGAGCTTAGGCCTGTTTGATGCAGTCCACACCCAGGGTGTCCCATTGGTCCTTCTCTAGTGTTAGTGTGAGTGTGAGTGGGGAAACAACACAACACAACACAAGAAACATATGTAGCTTACAGTGATCAAGAGAGGGGCTAGATCTGCAGATTGTAGAGGACCTGAGGCCTGCTTGATGCGATCGACACCCAGGGTGTCCCATTGGTCCGTCTCTAGTGTGAGTGTGAGTGTGAGTGTGGACACAACACAACACAACACAACACAACACAACACAACACAACACAACAAACATATGTAGCTTACAGTGATCAAGAGGGCGGCTAGATCAGCAGACTGTAGAGGATCCGCCGCCTGTTTGATGCGATCCACATCCAGGGTGTCCCATTGGTCCTTCTCAAGTGTGAACGCACGTTGCAGCTCAAGCTCCAGGGTATGAAAGGCACCAAGCTTGACATGCTCATTCTCAGTCATGTTCTTGCCCTTCAAACGAATCACGCCGCCTGGGTGGGAGAGGTTAGGTTAGACTTATAGGATCAAAAATGTACGGCCATTTCCCTTGTAAATGCTTGTAATATCCTCTGAAAAAAATCACATCTTTATAATTTGTCTATTTCCCCTTACAAATGCTTGTGATTTAGTGTAATATGCAAGCAAATTTATTGCACACTTGCAAAGATAAGTGCAATCTAAAGTAAAAAAACAATAACACACAGGATACAAATGCAAATACACAGGCCTATGCTAAGATGCAACAAGAGGCCCTTGCGTGAGACTAAACTGGTAACGGTCCTACCATCATCTATCCATTTAGGTGTCAGGTTGTAGGCAAGAAAAGGTAGCGCAACAAGCAGAATAAATAACGCTGGTATGCGCCCAAGGTGCTCGTATAAGCAAGGCCTGGTGTTGTTGTTTGCAGGCCTAGGGTAACGGTTCACCAGCAGACAACGGCCTTGAAGATAATGCCCCACGCTCTCCTATACAAACGAGAACACGCATCCTTCGCACCTTCAGGGTCATATTCAATGTTCTCAATCTCGACTTTCAGCTTCAGCCTTATCCTTTCACTCTCTGACCCAAGTCCTGTGAGTGGGTGGAGAGGAGAGGTTCATATTCAGTGTTCTTGATCTCGATATTCAGCTTCAGACTTATCCTTTCACTCTCTAACCCGAGTCCTGTAAGAGAGCGGACATGGTAGGGTCATATTCAATGTTCTTGATTTGCAGCTTCACCTTCACCCTTTCACTATCTGTTCCAGTTCCTGTAGATGGGTGGACAGGAGAAATTTGCATGTCGAAAGGGCATTCAAACAGCTTGGCAGGAGCTGTTGAGAAGCCAATCTAAACAGCTGGATAGGATTTCCTTATCAGGCATTAGAATCAGAAAGACAGCAGTTATTGATAGATTATCAAGCGGTATATCATACAATATTTTGTGCGGAATGTTGATATGTCGAACGATATTGTATGATATAAATACAATATCAAACTTGACTACCCTACAATACATCATAAAGCCCTACCTACCCACATGCTCTGACAGTGTACAAACGCATAAAACGTGATAATAATCATTCCCATCCACCCACGTGCAGACTGAGCAGCAAAGACCATATAGTCCTGAACAACCCACTCGCCCGCCCGCCTACCTGAATCACGGCTGACTTTCCGGAAGGTGCTTGCAGTTACCCGGTCACCCTCCCTGATCAAGTTGAAGATATTCCACATGTCCTCCACTGCATCCATGGAGATACACAAGGGGTCAGCATTGTTGGAACAGGATCAGGATTGTTATAATGGGTTCAGGACTGACAAGATTCGTGTGTCTCCAGCCCTGTACCACTGCGGGAATTAAGTTTTGTCAAGATCCCACATATTTAGGGCCCGGCATATCATATGATGTTGACAAAAGGCGAGTATGAAATCATACAAACTGAATCATATGATACTGTACATACATGGAAAATTTAGCCTAGCAAGGCCGCCGCCATCATGTGATATCATATGATGACATGATATCATATGATATCATACTGCTGTTTTCTACACATACTCCACCAAAGCACCTTATTGGACATATGATCAGATGTGCATTAGGTGCATTGGTGGAGTACGTGGGATCCTGACAAGGACAATTGGAAATAATAGATATGCTAACTGTCCTCCATTCTATTCAGAGAGATAACCAAGGGGCCAAGAAAGTTGGAATGGGGTTAGGATTGCTGAAATGGAAAGAAATTCCACATATTCCTACTCCAACCTGAGAGGTAACCAATAGGGTCAACATAGTTGGAATAAGATCAGGAAAGTTCGAAAGGGTTCAGGACTGATGGAAAGGAAAGATATTAGACATGTCCTCCACTGTTTTCAGAGAGATGACCAAGAGGTTAGGAATGTTCAAATAGGTTCAGGACTGATGAAATGGATATACATTCCACATGTACTCTACTTCACCCAGAGAGATGACCAAGGGGTCACGATTTTTGGCGGAGCCCCCCCCCTCCTGGATTCAACCTGTTGTCTGATGTCTGTCTGTGCGATAGGAAAATTGAAGCCTGACACGTCAGCCAACTGTTTCATAACTAACTGGCTTTGGTCAGCTCCATCTTTGCCACCTGTCGTTCCGTTGCCAACACAGTCCGCCAATTTTCTGCAAGCGACGCTGCATAGGACTTGTTCAAATAGGGTAAAGACTGATGGAATAGACAGATTATACGTTCTCTACTTTTTCCAGGGAGACAATATGAATATCCTTCATTCCCTTTCACACACTTGAGCAATAAATCTCCTAGACTTACATCTGTTTTCTGGGGCAAACTTGGTAGATTGTGTCTGCAAAAATGGTTGGCTAGAATGGAAGCAGCCATACCTTCTTCGGGCAAAACCTTGATGTAGCCCTCCATGTCCTTCTCAAACTTCTTGTCTAACAACTTCATGGCTGATCCTGTTTGATGATCTTGGCTTGGCTCAGCTCCTCAACTCTGGTCCTTACTTTTCTCTTCAGGATTCCTTGGTCAGAATTTTCACCAGAAGGAAAAGGAATGAACCAAATAGGCCTGCCAGTAGGGTGAAAGCAAGTGCTGGGCTTAATGCTTGGTTACCATCAGCAGCAGCTGTGTCTGAGCTCCCCCTGCTACCGCCTCGTCCGAACCTAGGGGCCTTCTTGTCGAATTGCTCGAACTTCTCCTTGTCTCCCAATTTCTTCCGGTAAGAACTGATAGGCGGGGCCTTCAGGTTATCTGCAGACAAAATGTTCAGACAGACAGGGGGATGGATGTAAACGTCTCCGTATTTTCAGACAGGGGAAAGGGAGTAAGAGACTCTGTCTATTCAGAAAGGGAACGTTTGGACGACGACTCCATGTGGATTGCCGCAATGAGTAGACATCCATGCACAAGATGACGAGGATTGGGTTATGGCGAGTTTTGGTACAGACAAAACTTGCAAAAAACGAACAAACATGCAAGGCAATCAAATCATGACAAGCTCTAGGTCGCTGCCACATCGCAAAAAATACAGCGATCGTTTGATCTGTAGGTTGATGTGTGTGCGGGTGTGTGTGCACACAATAAGTATTTATAGCTGGGAGCGGAGGCATTGCGAAGTGCAGCTCGACCAGTCCTACCTCGCGCGTCGCGGTCGCCTACTGCCATGGGGTCCTCTGACGAACGTTAGCTCAACGCGCTTAAATTGGACGATGAGTAGGCAGTACCAGGAGAGCAGGACAGGCCAGGACCAAGCCAAGTGAAGGCACTGTCAGAGGATCGCCTTCATTCGTATCTGGCCCCCATCCCCCATCGCCCTCGGTTCTGCTGTTCGATAGCCGAAACTTCCTCCATAACACAATATCTCACTGTACTTGTCCTGGCTCCCGTATTGTTGCTACAGCTCTGAGTACATTCGCGTCAACTCCTCCTACCCCCTCAATCACTGCCACAATTTATCCACCTTCCTAATTTGCTCCTTACATGCTTGCCCCAATTGTTCCTTGACGTGTTGAGTAGCGCTTGATTCCAGCCCATGTGTTAGACCCTTGTGCAGCATCTTGTTCCTGCTGTCATGCGGCTAGTGCCTTCGTCCTTCTTTCTCCTATGCTGCCTACAACCCAATTTGAAGCAGCCAGTGTCCTAGCTTCACGATAAATACCGACCGTTAGTACGATGCTAATGAAGCGAGGAGCTGGTGCCAAACATCCGGTTGACGCTCAGCTCAACGGCGATGACGACCCAATCCAAGCGGCCATCGCCGCAAAGAGGAAGCGACTAGGTAAGCTGTTGGCTTTGCCTACCCCACAACCCACCCCACAACCCACATTTCTGCCACCTCAAAACCTGTGGGAAGGTGTTGGCTCTGGTTATCGTGCACCCCAACACCCCATATTTTCTACCACTTTGAAACCTGTGGAGTCTACTCACGGGGATTGTGATGATACAAATGGGGTGGAGCCAGCAGTAGCTGAATCTCTTACCAGCATTTATGTTATGTACGTTCACTATTATATGTGTTTATAATGCAGTGTAGCTACAGAGTTACACAACTGAGTAACTGAGTTATATGATGTTGACCAAAGGCGAGTATGATATCATATGATATTATTCAAACTGCATCATGTGATTTTATATAAATGGTAACTTAAGCCTAGTCAGATGATGACATGATATCATATGATATCATATTGCCGTTCCAATATGCGTTCCCATATGCCGTTCCAATATCTGCTATTGTGGGGGTGTTTTTACCTTTTCTAATTTATCTAACCAAAGTTAAGGAAGCATCTGGATGCAAGGAGTGTCATTAAGCTGATCACTTCCAAATATACCATGAGGACTAGTTGCCAAGCTGCTCTGTCTTGGGCTTTTCAAGCCGCTCCGCCTTGGCCTTCAAAGTCAGATATTACGGGTTAGGGGGATGCCCTCTCTAGGTGGGGGCTGTATTTTCTCTCTCTCTCTCTCTCTCTCTCTCTCTCTCTCTCTCTCTCTCTCTCTCTCTCTCTCTCTCCCCCCTCCCCCCCCCCCCTACTCCTTCTTTCCTTTTTTCACCACCTAAGCCCCACATGCCCCACTCGCGCAGCTGAGATGATTAAGCGGGTAGCAAGAGCAGCACCCACAGACGTCTCCACCTTCCTCTGTGATGACCCGCCTGCCAAATCAACATCTGCTGACTTCTTTCAAGGTAGGGGAGTGTCTAGGGTTGTTGGGTACACTGTTGTATGATATATCGACGATATCGTATGATATATCACCAATATCATACACTATTTTATGATATATCGACTGGTAATATTGGGGACCAGTACAATATTGATATCGCTGGGATTGTCCAGTCAGAGCTTTTCTGTTCAACTAAGAGTGGCAGCTTCTAGGCAGCTCATTGGGCCAGCCACTGATCTGCACCCAGATATTTCAGCAGTTCTGGACATCAGATTGTGTTGGCTTCAAGCTGCACTAGATTGTGCTGGGCTTGGCTGAATAGCCAGTTGAAGGAGCTGCCTAGAAGCTGTTGTTGCAGCTAAAAAGAAAAGCTATGTGTCACTCATGCATGTAAGGTTAGAGGCTAGACCAATCAGGATCAGCAGTAGGGGGTATTTCATCAAGTGCTTCTTTCAATCAGCCCCTCCTGGTAATCTAGAGTTTTTCTTGATTGTTCGAGATTGGGCAAGTCCCTTTAGCCTATTCGGCTACCCCTGGACTGTAAAGTGCATGCATGCAGATGTCAGGTCACAACCAAGATAGGGCAGTGCAACAAGCAGAATGGACAAAGTGTGCGCCTAGGTGCTTGTATCAGCAAGGCCTGGTGTATTGTCCGCAGACGTAGGGACTGTGTGTGTTTTTCCGAGGGTGTGTGTGTTTAGATCTCTCAAAGTGTTTGTGTAACTCCTGGACCGTGTGTCCGACTCTGGGACTATATGTGTAAACACTCTGGGACTGTGTGTATATCTGGGAGTTTTTCTGAAATTCTGGGACTACGTGTATAAACCTGGGCGTGCATGTGTGACAGGGAATGTGTGTGTGTAGCTCAGAGACTGTGTGTGTATATCTGGGAGTTTTTCTGAAACTCTGGGACTAAGGTATAAACCTGGGCTGGGTGTGCATTTGTGACTCTGGTACTGTGTGTGTGTAGCTCAGAGAGTGTGTGTGTATATCTGGGAGTGTTTCTGGAACTCTGTGACTGCGTGCATAAACCTGCGCTGGGCGTGCATGTGTGACTCTGGGACTGTGTTTGTGTGACTCATGTACTGTGTGTCTGTACTTCTGGGCGTGCATGTGTGACTCACGTACTGTGTGTCTGTACATCTGGGAGTGAGTGTGTGACTCACGTACTGTGTGTCTGTACATCTGGGAGTGTGTGTGAAACTAGGAGACACATGCAAGACGCTGGCCTTTGATTTGATGTATTGATCCACGCGTAGGTTTCTTTGTTTCTTTGATCAGCATTGAGTGTGTTTGATGTACTGAGTGTGTATAGGTTCTGCAACCAGTCACTTCTCTATCGTGATTTTTTGTTACTCACCTTCGAGGTAGGAGCACTTCACATTTTGGTTTTGAAAACGTTATATAAAAAGGTTATGATAACACCTGGTGGGGCGTGGTGTTAAGGGAGCCCGACGTACGCGGGTGGGGAGCGGTCTCCTACCTCAACTGGACAAGCTACCATCACAGTTGACAACGACCTGCATCGCTAAGAGCGACCAAAGGGGGAGTCGAACCCCCGACTCATCATCCTCAAGCGATCTGGTCTACCACTAGACCATTGTACATCATTGAAAGGGGCTTGTCATATAAATGATACACGTAAGCACTCGTATCACTCGATTGATAAAATCTGACCAAATATGAGTTTGAATGACCTCACCCGCATGGCAATTTTTGTTTTCCGCAATAGATTACACTCATACTGTGAGACCCCGGGTTGGCCAAAATTCTCGTAATACAAGACCCAATTTGAGATCCCAGCTCTCAGACCTAAAACGCTGCCCAGCACACGAATCAGCTGAATCAGCTGAGTCAGCACTAGAATCCTAATAAATATCCTGTCCTGGGAGGAGGTAGAAAAAAGACAAACGATTTCCTCTTTTTTATTTGAAAACAAAAACCCTGCCGTATGGCTCCAATGACTGTCTCCTGCAGCTCCACCCAGCTCCTATGTTGATCGCACCCACACTCAACTCACATTGAGGCATTCTCACTCCCAATGAGGCACTCGCACTCACAAACACGCTCACACTCATACACTCTCACGCACACTCACACATGCTCACACTCACACCCACACATACACACACACTCACACATGCATTCACGCAGTTCCACCCAGCAAGGCTGCTCCACCCAGCATGGTAGCCCCACCATCCAAAGCTCGTGCCGTGAAGCAGTCAGAGAGCTTGCTTGCTGACCTCCTCTGCTACAGGTGTGTGCATTGTTCCTATTTTGTTGTTAATGGTGTTGTTGCTACAAGTGCATTGGGCCAGGGTTGGGTTACCCGAACCCGACGTGTTCCACCCATTGCAGACCTCCTCTGCTACAGGTGCGGGGCATTGTGCCTATGTTGTTGTTAATGGTGTTGTTGCTACAAGTGTATTGGGCCAGGGTTGGGTTACCTGAACTTGAGGTGTTCCACCCATTGCAGACCTCCTGAGCTACATGTATGTGGCGTTGTGCCTATATTGTTGTTAAAGGTGTTGTTGCTACAAGTGTATTGGGCCAGGGTTGGGTTACCTGAACTTGAGGTGTTACACCCATTGCATACCTCCTGAGCTACATGTGTGTGGCGTTGTGCCTATGTTGTTGGTGTTGGTGTTGTTGCTACAAGTGTATTGGGCCAGGGTTGGGTTACCCGAACCCGATGTGTTACACCCATTGCAGACCTCCTCTGCTACATGTGCGTGGTGTTGTGCCTATGTTGTTGTCAGTTAGTCAGTTTGTTAGTTAGTTAGTCACAAACCACATTTTCAGGTTTCATGAATAATAAAAAATGAGCCTTCTATGTCTTATGACAATTAGAATACCTATTTATATTAGTCCAGGGGTAGGCCAAATGGGCTGAAGGGACTTGCCCAACCGTGACAGGAGGGGCTAAAACAAAAACACTAATGAACTGAGCCCCAGACAAGCCTATGAGGGATCCAGGTTGAAAAACAGAATCATTCGTTGTGCCTATCGTTTGTCCTGGGTGGCTGTGTATTACCAGTGATACAGAAATAATATAAGGGGAAAGGTGGAATAAAAGGGTCATCTCTTACACAACTTGCATTGGGAATTTTACAGCTTAAACTTTTTGCCTTTGCCTTTGCCTTCAACTTGTAACTATAGAAATTTGAATGAAGTTAGAAGTAAATCAAGGAAAAGTCAAGAACATAATTAGAAAATGGAAGTACCATCCAAGAAGCTATAGTGTACATCCACTTGTTTGAATTCAAATTTGAATGAGGAAGCCTTGGTGGAAATCAGAATCACTTGTTGTGCCTATGAGGAAGCCTTGGTGGAAATCAGAATCACTTGTTGTGCCTATGAAGAAGCCTTGGTGGAAATCAGAATCACTTGTTGTGCCTATGAGGAAGCCTTGGTGGAAATCAGAATCACTTGTTGTGCCTATGAGGAAGCCTGGGTGACTAGTCATAGGTGCGTCACAAGCGACACGCAAAATTGGCGGAAAGTGTTGGCTATCGGAGCAGTTGGTGGCGCCAGACTCGAGAGCAGCGGACCAAAGCCAGGGTTTACGACAAGACGAGTAAAGCCCAGGGTCGGAACGTGACAGACAAACAGACAATTAGACAACGGGGCGACTCCGGGGGCTCCCGTCCACCAGAAGGGGGGGGGCACCGGCAAAAACACTGTTTGCTGTTTGATGGTCTGATCTGGGTCCACTTGTTAGGATGGGAGAAAATAAAACTCCTGACGCAGTCTGACGGGTCAAAAAAAGGGGGGGGTGGGGCATAAAATTAACTGTTAGTTAGCTCATCTGAGAGCAAATGATCTCCCCTCTTGCCTTGCATCAGTAAAACCCCATCGTATTGAGTGGAACCAGAGAAAACATTTCAGCTTCTCATAGATACATTTCAGCTTCTCATAGATACATTTCAGCTTCTCATAGATACATTTCAGCTTCTCATAGACAGCCCATAGTCAGCCAGCCAAGTTGGATGGTCTCATTGGAGTGCTGAAAATCAATCAAGATCATGACGAGATAGATCACTGCGCATATTGTATATCTTTAGAAACGGCAACTTAGGTTGGCAAGTCGACAACCTTGCCTTCTGAGAGTCGTTGTGAACCCCTCGAGCAGCACCCCTCGTCCAGCCTCATCCCACATGGTTGTGCCCCCCCCCCCCCCCCCCCCCCCCCCCCCCCCCCCCCCGTATATGCTGTGCATGACGACCGCGACTGTGCCAATAGACTCGCCTCACTGAAACGCTTCAATCTGTCGAATTCCAAAGTGAAAGGACTCAGTCAGTAAAAAGTTAGAAATACCTGGAATTTTTTTCAAGGGATCTGAAGGGGGGGCGAGCCACATAAAAGGGTCCCCAGAATTCTACAAGATTTTTGGGATCGACCGTTTACATCCTTTTCTACCTCTTCCAGATATCCAAACTACACACACCACCATCTCTAACACCTTGTACGTGCTACGCTACTATGAATGGTATCACAGTGATGACGGGGATGAGGATTCAGAGGAGGAAGAAGATGAAAAGCCTAGAAATTGTCCACCACCACATACCACACACCACACACCATGCTAAGCCACACACCACACACCAAGCCACACCAAGCCACACACCACACACCACGCCATACCAAGTCACACACCACACACCACACACCACGCCACACCAAGTCACACACCACACAACACGCCACACCAAGTCACACACCACTCAACACGCTGAGCCACACACCACACAACACGCCACACCAAGTCACACACCACACAACATGCTAAGCCACACACCACACACCACGCCACACCAAGTCACACACCACACACCACGCTAAGCCACACACCACACACCACGCCACACCAAGTCACACACCACACAACACGCTAAGCCACATACCACACACCACGCCACACCAAGTCACACACCACACAACACGCTAAGCCACACACCACACAACACGCCACAACAAGTCACACACCACACAACACGCTAAGCCAAACACCACACACCACGCCACACCAAGTCACACACCACACAACACGCTAAGCCACACACCACACACCACGCCACACCAAGTCACACACCACACAACACGCCACACCAAGTCACACACCACACAACTCGCTAAGCCACACACCACACACCACGCCACACCAAGTCACACACCACACACCACGCACCGCGCCACAACAAGTCACACACCACACAACACGCTAAGCCCCACACCACACACCACGCCACACCAAGTCACACACCACACACCATGCCACAACAAGTCACACACCACACAACACGCTAAGCCACACACCGCACACCATGCCACACCAAGTCACACACCACCCCACGCTAAGCCACAATCCACACACCACCATCTCCAACACCTTGATGAATAATGTCACAGCGATGACAGGGATGGGGATTCAGAAGAGGAAGAAGATGAACAGCCTGGAAATTGTCCACCACCACCTTCCACACACCACACACCACGCTAAGCCACACATCACGCACCACGTCACACCAAGCCACACACCACCCCACGCCAAGCCACACTACACACACGACCATCCCCAACACCTTGATGAATGATGTCACAGTGATGACAGGGATGGGGATTCAGAAGAGGAAGAAGATGAACAGCCTGGACATTGTCCACCACTACATACCACACACCACACACCACACACCACACACCACACACCACACACCATGCTAAGCCACACATCACACACCACGTCACACCAAGCCACACACCACCCCACACCAAGCCACTCTACACACACCACCATCTTGAACACCTTGATGAATGATGTCACAGTGATGACGAGGATGAGGATTCAGAAGAGGAAGAAGATGAAAAGCCTGAAAAGCCGTCTGCTAGTTCAGCACCAGCTAGAGACCATGGGACAGCTACTGCTGATGATGATGATGCACCTGCCAAGAACCAGGATGACCTGGACAGTGAGGTAGGATGCACTCCACTGATTTCCTCAATATTGCATAAATTACTTGTTTAATGTTATATGTGTATTTTTAATATTAAATAAGTGAATTTGTTTTTTTACTGCCCATGCACAGGACACGCCTCAGAATGTACTATGCCTAGTTACACCTATGAGAGTAATGATACCGCCTGGTGGGGCGTGGTATTAAGGGAACCCGTCGTACGCAGGCAGAGAACAGTCTACCACCTCGACTGGACAAGCTACCATCGCGGTTGACAGTGACCTGCAACGCTAAGAATGACTATAGGGGGAGTCGAACTCCCGACCCTTCTTCGTTTAAGCAATTGGTGTACCACCAGACCAATCGTATCACTGAAAGGGCTTCCTATGTTAGTAAAGACCTGGAAATAAATGTAACACCTAGGTACACCTATGTCAGTATATATACCTGTAAATATATGTTATATATACTTATATATATTATATATATATATATATATATATACCTGTAAATACATGTTCCACCTATTTACACTTATGTAAGTAAATGCCTGACAATAGTTGTTTCATCTAGTTACACATGTTAGTAAATATCTATACGTCAATGTTACACACCCAAACCAACCAAAAGAATCGCCCACCTAGACCCAACCCAACCCCATCCAACCAAAGCAGACCTAAACCAAACCGACCCACCCAACCAAACCCAACCAAACCCAACCAAATGAATCACCCACCTAGACCCAACCCAACCCCATCCAACCAAAACAGACCTATACCAAACCGACCAACCCAACCAAACCCAACCAAATGAATCACCCACCTAGACCCAACCCAACCCCATCCAACCAAAACAGACCTAACCCAAACCGACCAACCAAACCAAACCAAACCAAAAGAATCACCCACCTGCTCATTCAGATTTCCAGCTTCATGGAGCAGCTTGAGTCAAGCAATCTGTTGAACAAGGATGTCACCAAGGCCACTCCCATGGAGGAGGACGAAGCGGCAGGCCCTGCTGGTTCTCAACCCATCTCAACCCATCCCAACCCAAACCAACACAACCCCATCTAACCATAAACATACCCAACCCAACTAAATCCAACCAGCCCCAGCCAAACAAAACAGACCCAACAAAACCAAATCCAACTAGACCCATCCAAACCAAAAATCAATCACCCACCTGCTCCTTCAGTTTGCCAGCTTCATGGAGCAGCTTGAGTCAAGCGATCTGTTGAACTAGGATGTCACCAAGGCCTCTCACATGCAGGAGAACAGAGCCGCAGGACCTCAAACCAACCCAACCCAACCCAACCCCATCTAACCATAAACAGACCCAACCCAACTAAACACAACCAACCCCACCCCACCCAACCCAACCCGAATACATCCAACCAAACCAGGTCCAACCCAAACCAACCAAACCAACCAAACCAAACCAAATTGATCACGAGCCTGCTCCTACAGTTTGCCAGCTTCATGGAGCAGCTTGAGTCAAGCGGTCTGTTGAACGAGGACGGCACCGAGGCCTCTCCCATGGAAGAGGACGGAGGGGCAGGCCCTGCTGAGCCTCAACTCTCGGCTCATGAGTTGAGCCCTGCTAGCTCAGGTGGTGTTGGGAAAGACACTCCAACAGGGCCTGCCCCTGCTCCTGCTCTGGAAGACGAACAGGCAGATGCTTCAGCTACAGGCACCGATGCCATGGAGACAGACCAAGGTGAGGGGTGGGGGTGGGGAGTTGACAACAAACAATATACATGTATAATATGAGCAGACCGGGTAGAGTAAGGACATATACTTTGGCAGGGCCTGCTCCTGCTATTGAAGACGAACAGGTAGTTGCTGCAGCTACGGGCACCAATGCCATGGAGTCTAACAAAGCTGAGGGGTGGGGGTGGGGAGTTGACAATAAACAATATATATATATAATATGAGCAGACCAGGTAGAGTAAGGACATACACTTTGGCAGGGCCTGCCCCTGCTCCTGCTATTGAAGACGAACAGGTAGTTGCTGCAGCTACAGGCACCAATGCCATGGAGTCTAACAAAGCTGAGGGGTGGGGGTGGGGAGTTGACAAGAAACAATATACATATACAATATGAGCAGACCGGGTAGAGTAAGGACATATACTTTGGCAGGGCTTGCTGCTGCTATTGAAGACGAACAGGTAGTTGCTGCAGCTACGGGCACCAATGCCATGGAGTCTAACAAAGTTGAGGGGTGGGGGTGGGGAGCTGACAATAAACAATATACATATACATTATGAGCAGACCGGGTAGAGTAAGGACGTATACTTTGGCAGGGCTTGCTGCTGCTATTGAAGACGAACAGGTAGTTGCTGCAGCTACAGGCACCAATGCCATGGAGTCTAACAAAGGTGGGGCAGGAGGGGGAGGGGAGTTGACAATAAACAATATACATGTATAATATGAGCACACCGGGTAGAGTAGGGACATACACTTTGGCAGGGCCTGCCCCTGCTCCTGCTCTGGAAGATGAACAGGCACATGCTGAAGCTACTGGCACCAATGCACCATGGAGACAGACCAGGGTGAAACAGGAGGGGGGGGGGGGGGGGGGAGGGGGGGGCGATAAACAATATACATATGTATAATATGAGCACACCAAGTAGAGTAGGAACCGATACTTTGGCAGGGCCTGCCCCTGCTCCTGCTCTGGATGACGAATAGGCAGATTCTGCAGCTACAGGCACTAATGCCATGGAGAGAGATCAAATTGAGGAATGAGGGGGTGGGGGGTTGACAATACTCAATGAGTGTACGTTACAGAGCAAAATGGAAAATGAAAATAAGAAAACAATATATTTTATTTGCATCAACATTTCCCTGGTAAAAAAATACTGACGAAGATGGGGAGCAGCCAAATTGCTGGCTGGGGCTATGTTACCTAGATCAAGTTAATGTTAAAGAACATGGGTAGCCTACTAAGCTATAGAGACTTGCCCAACCCAACAGTATCGTTCAGTGTTTGAGATAAGAAACGTATGTTTCCGTTTATGAAACAATACACGTATCGTTTAATGTTTGAGACAAGAAGCTTATCTTTTTGTGTTTGGGAAACATCGATTCAATACAATTCAATTTCATCCAATTAAATTAAATTCGATCAAATTCGAATTCATAAATTTCAAATCATTTGAAAGCAGGTGGGGAGGAAGCTGAGCAGAAGCCGCTGGGGTACTTGCGGGCTAACCCTGAATGGAGCAAGGTGCTAGACACAAGCAGCGGCACCATCTACTACTGGAACATTTCAACCGACGAGGTGTGTTTGTTTTTGTGGGTGGGTGGTAGTGGTGGTGGTAGGGGGGTGGGGGGGTGGGGGGGGTGGGGGGGGGCAGAGTATTGTGGGTAGGACATTTGCTAGCCAACCCCGAATGGAGCAAGGTGCTCGACACCAGCAGCCCCACCATCTACTACTGGAATATTTCAACCGACGAGGTGTGTGTGTGTGGGTTGGGGGGGTGGGGGGGGTAAGGTATTTGCAAGCCAACCCTGATGGAGCAAGGTGTTAGACACGAACTGGAACTGAAACCCTAAACCCTAAACTGCAGTAGGGAAAATAGCCATATTTTGTGGTACAAAAAGAATTAGCACCAACCTACTATCTGCACAGCCATATTTTGAAGGAAAAAAGAGAATTAGATGAACATAATCACATACAAAGAATACAATTATATTTAATTAATTAATTCTTAATTTTTATTCACACCAACCTACTATCCTTACTGCAGACAGTGTGAAAGAGGGATGCGACCCGCAGGACCTACTTTTTGTATATATATCTTTCCTCTCACTGACCCGCCTGAACTTCTGTGCGTCTGCGCTGGTCTTTTTTCGGAAAATCGGAAAATCTTTTGTCAACAAGTCCTATGCAGCGTCGCAAGCGACGCGGAAAATTGGCAGAGTGTGTTGGCAACGGAACGAATGGTGACATCGGCAGAGCTGACCGAAGCGACTTAGTAACACGACCGTTGGATGACGTGTCTGGCTTCAAATTTTTCGGTTGGACAAACAGACAAATGGGTCAACATGGGGGCTCCCGCCCCCTTGGAGAGGGGGCTCCACCAAAAATAATCAGTGTTTTTAATTTCAGATTTCTGTGGTCCTGGTTGAGTAGCTACATGGGCTACTCAACCCTGATTTCAGGATAGTTGCGTAGC